>JASSRZ010000014.1:13122459-13195247 GCA_032164315.1 Malacoctenus gilli
TGTGTGTGTGTGTGTGTGTGTGTGTGTGTGTGTGTGTGTGTGTGTGTGTGCGTGCGTGCGTGCGTGCGTGTGTGTGCGCGCGTTAGTTTGTGTCTGTGCTTGTGTTAAAACGCACCATGTGTCCTTGCTCTTTGGAAGGAAAAGGGTTAAACGCTTAATGAGTTAACCGGTGGGCGGGTTCGAGATGTCTTTGTGTTTGTTTGTATTTGCAGATGGATCTGATTTTAAACTGGCATCGGAAATCATTAGGGCAAATGAGCTCTGCCAAATCACTCTAACAACCGTGCGCTGTTTCAGCGGCTTCTCTCTCAATGAACAACGATTGAATACTGAGGCTTTTCACAGAACCGCCCCCCCCTACCCCCTAGCCCCATCCCCACCCCCCACCCCCCACAGCCTACCACAGTGATGAGTCTGACAAAGATTTATGGTGTAGGTTAACCCAAGCTTAAATCAAATGTAGCGGTTTTTTTTCCCCATTTACGAGACATTGTTAAAACTTCTAAATCATCTGGATGATTTCATGCAAAAGCACATTTGCGTTAGCTCAGAAACTTTTTTGTTTCCCCCCCCTCCAGGTTACCATCGAACGTTGGCTATGTTGTTGCTCCACCCCCTCCAGCACAGAGCGCGAGCCAATACAGGCTGCTCTGTTTCTGATAAGTGACCATTTGTCACGGTGGACTCCCACCCTGGAGGCAAAGCTAGAGTTTCTCACTCAAAACACGGCGAATGTTGGAGGCCCCGGTTCGCACCGCGTGAGATCACAAACGTCTATCGGGGATTTATTTATTTGTGCTTTCGTGCCAGCGAAGTCGGGGGACACGTTGTGTTCCTTTTCATACGCCGCGAGTAGCAGCCGAGCGGTGGAGGCGTCAGAGTTTCTGCTGGAAAACCTGATGAAGTGGAGGATTGGTTTGAAGTCCCGCTCATTAAATTAGTGGTTTGAACTGGATTCCAGTCTTTTTTGGAAACCTTCTGTATCAGCAGCATCCAGTGCAGCGGTGTCTGCTCGTTTCGAGCCACTCAGTGGAGAGACTGACCTCTGGCTATGCGAGGTCTTCAGAGGGTGTAACGCTTTGGCTGTCACGTATCCACACACAAAGATGTAGATCCCAAGATGCACAGTTTCATGTTTCACAGTGACGGACACGGATTTTTTGTGTTGCAATGCACAACCAAGCGTGACTCCTAGAAAGCAGCTATGCATGTGAACAATATAAAATACTTCTGGGCCTGAACTCAGCAAATGTTTTTGGGGGTAGGAAACTCCCTTTTTTAGTGAGAAGCAAAACATGCGAATAATACTGTGACTGCTTGATGCCGGACCTTCAATGGTCCTTAAATGATATAAAATGTTTATGCAGAGATATTCAGTGGATGATGAAGAAATTCAGCTTTTTTTTTTACAGCAGTGTGAAGGCTCCCTCACTGTAAGGTAATTTGAGGGAATGTTTCTGTACTATTTATTTGTGGTCTGCCCCGTCTCCCTGAGGGCCACATACTGATTCAATGACATGAGTACATCTGTACTACATTGAACAGCACTTCTGTGTCCCTTTTTAATCCAACTGCACATCTGCTGCTGATGAGCCAAACAAAGGCACTGCACGTTGCCAAATTTTACTCCTCGCAACGCAGTTCTGCTCTCATAAAGTTACCCCAGGGTTCAAAATGTGGCACCGAAACACAAAGGCGAGTGCCAATAACGCTATCAACCAAAAAGCTTTATCCCGAGGAGTCCGTCACACGGAAAACATAATTGGTATAAACTGGTAGAACCCGACTCCCTGCTTTTACTCTCTCCTCCTGGTGATGAATTATTGCAAAGTTCCCCCACTGTCATCATCTTTGGACGGCGCTGATGACGGGTGAGTGGGGGGTGGGGTCGAGGGTTGGCTGGAGTTAGGTCGTCTGGGAGTGCAAGGGTGGGAGCAGGAAGCACGTGTATAAATCTGAGCTGAGGAGAGATAAACAGAGGGAGAGAAAGAGAGAGAGAGAGAGAGAGGCTAAGAGCAGTGGGCCATGCGAGCCAAGAAAAAATACTTTTCAAAGCTCATAAATGCTCTCTGCTCTTGTTTGCAACGCAAACAAAATCACTCTGCAAGTTAATATACGTCTGATACTTGGCGTTATGTGTGACCTCCTGCGACCCTTTGTGTCGGTAAAGTAATTCAGAAGTGTCCTTAATGTGTTTGGATAAGCAGATAAATTATGATTGCATTCAGGCTACTGGTATTTTACAGGACAGGTAGAGTCTGCGTGCACTCATTTATTAGCAAAAACATTTTAACGCAACGTACCTCAATTGAAATCCAACATCTCTTGTAAATGTGCTTTTCCAACTTGATTTAAGACCTGCCACTCTGCTGCAGCACTGCATTTGCTTAAAACATGGATTTGCAAGTAGCTTTTTATGGCTCCATTTTTAGACAACTGTCTTCACGCAAAGTTTATTTGAAATCAGAGCCATCCGAGGCTGCGTCACCTCGTTTTTTCTCACACATGTTCGCCTTGTTCGGGCCCTGTGTTCCTGCTGTTGCAAAACATTTCATTTCCTGAAGGAGGCTGAAATATTAGCTTTTGTTTTTCAGGCCTATTGACTCTGCTGACAAAGTCTTTATTCACCTCAGGTCGCAGATTTACTGTTCTCTCACAGCAGTAGTTAATTGTGTGTTTTATAAAGCCACGTTTACATCGTTCAACTCGGGTTCTGGCTTTATGCGCTCATGATCTGCTCAGTTTTATGTCCATATGTCTCGAAAATATATTGATGAGCGTGTGTGTGTGTGTGTGTGTGCATAAGTGCGTGTGTGTGTGTTTCTGTGCCTGTGTGCAGTCTTTTTTTTTAACACATAACCCTGACAAGTCATTGTTCCTAATTCGTGACAAATTGCAGCATCAATTTGGCAAAGCTGCAGAATAAATCCAGAATTTAAGTTTGTAGACAACAGGGTTACTTGCTAATACTAAGTCATGACAAACAAGCCTGCTGTGGATACTCACACTGAAATCTTAACCATCTCTGCAGCCTTTGTGATTTTGAAACGATGTCTTTCATAATAATAACAGTAGAAATCTTTGGAAGTTTAAGAAAATAATCAAAAAGTAAGTAAACATTTTATTTATAAAGGTTGAAAATTTTTGTCTGTGTCTCACTGAATTCATAGAAATCTTGCAGTAGGAGTCGCAGGAGTAGTAGTAGTAGTTGTTGGCGGAGGAGTAGTAGTGGCAGCAGAACCACAAATCAGCTCATCATTTTGTCTCCATAATATTAGATTTTTTCCAAATAGATTGAGCTTCTTCGGCAACACATTCCCATTAAAAATGTCAAAACAAGTTTCACTGGTTGAACCATTGCTGTCAACTGTACATTGAAGAACGAGAGGGCGATGCTAAATAATATTCTTTCCATTGTTTCCGCGCCCGACTTTGTGGTTAGTCGAAACATCTTGCGCATAAATAACGTGATGCTTCCTAAACCGCAGCCTGACCACAGTAATCCAGTGTCAGGCTCTCTGGCAGTTTGTGCATGGGAGATGCTAATGGGATTGAGTTTGTCTTTGTGAGTTATTAACTCCTTGACATTTGGAATTCAGCTCCTGAATCAAATGATCAGATTTAGAGAAATGTTAATCTGTACTGTTGGAATCTGTTTGTCAGGTTAACTTTTCAGAAAATGACATCGCAATCCGAACCTTTGCCATCAATCCTCGTCTAAGCCTTAAACTTTCCTTTTTCTTTGACGTTAAGCTTATTTTTTTCCCCATCCTCTGTTAAAAAAACCCCCCAGACAAACTGCATTTAAGAAAAGCCTTTTTACTCTTGCTTTGTTCGTCAAATCTTTTCCTCCCAGTATTGTGCTGCGGGTGTTAGCAGACTGTGATTCTAAAGCTCACACAGTAAACTTCACCTCACAGTTCAACATAAAGCAGTGTGTGGACCATGGAACAAAGACTTGCTTCCTAACTGAGTCGGCAGATGTTGTTCTTTGTTATCCAAACGCGCCGTAAAAGCCGAAATCTGTCGTCGGGTAAGCGGAGCTCATCTGAAGTGTGCAGACGGTAGTTCTGTTTGCAGTGTTGGACTCGGTGGTCAGCAGAAGCTCTTTAATGTGTGAAGTTCATGTCAGCTGGTATGCGTCTGGCTTCCAGCTGACACTTGTTAGATCTGCTGTAGTTCCTTTCGCTATGCTTGTTTTGAAGGACTTCTCATGATTACGGCGTCAGTCCGCTTTCGCTTAACGCAGCCATACTTCAGCCGAGGGGCGAAAAAAATGTGCGTGGGGTTGTTTGTGATCCTCCGAGCTCTCGAGGTTTCCTTAAGCGCCTTCGCAGTTTAGGCGTCTGTTACGCTCTTGAGATGGCATTCGTGCTGTTTAACGCCCCAAATCTGGTGAGTTTCGAAGGGATAAACGAGTGAAAGGAAAGTACAAAGCAAGGGAGAAAAACTAAGTCACTGCTGGTGCTCAAATAGTTAACTCAGTGGAGTAGAGAAAGAAAGGTTTCCATTGGCTGGCCTGCATGCTGCAGTCAGAGCTCTAGTGTTTCATGGAGACAGAGGGCCATCCCTCTGAGCACAGCTCCAGCCCCTTCATCTGGTTCTATTTAAGGCCCCTGGTGCCGACTCCTGTGATTGGCGTACACAACCCCCCTACTCTTCCTCCAGCTCCAGCCCCAACTGAGGAGAGGGAGGCTTTTTAGCAGATGGTTTATTTTCCAAGGGAAACCATTTCTTTCTCCCACTCTAGTGTCCTGTCCTCAGCTGGCTTCGGCTCACTTTTCTGTCACCCCTGCATCTCCGTCTCCTTTTGCGTTGCCGCTCCACTTTTCAACTGTGTTCATGAGTCTACTTGCTTCTACTGACCTGGACTCAGCTGTGTTGGACAATAAGGATGAGGGCCTTTCAGTAAGACAGAATGGATTTTTTTCACTTGACTGTTTGATCCCTCACTGTTTGGAGGAAGGTCCTTTTTCTAGACTGTCAGCATCTCCATTGCCCTAGATGTTGGGCTGGAGGGGGATGCAGCTCCATGGCTAGACTCTGGGGAAGATGCACTGAACCCTGTGAATATTGTGATTGGCTGAGCTCGACAGACAAAGTGGCCTATGGCACAGCGAGTGCCCAGCAGCCGTTCACGCGGACCTATGGCCGGCAGCTGGCTGACGGCATGTTTTTTTCCATCAACTCCAGGTCTGGATGCTTCGGACCCCATGCTCCTGGAACAGTATGTGGTGGTGGCCAATTACGAGAAACAAGAGCCCGCAGAAATCAGTCTTCAAGCGGGCGAAGTCGTGGACGTCATTGAAAAGAGTGAGAGCGGTGAGTAATCCAAACAAACGCAGCACAAAGACACGCGCAGCAGCAAGAAGCGGCGTGCACGTCGCGTGTGTGTTCCACCAACAGCTCCTCAAACTCTCTGCTCTTTTTCCCAACTCGACCCCTTTCACCTCCTTTGTCCAAAGCTCGCTGGTTGTTACTCAGCCCCATCTGGAGGCTCACTTTGGCCTGCAGTCAGCCCTGTTTTTTCCCACTGTTGGTTTAGGCTGGAGGCCAGAATGTTGCCTCTAGCAAGAGGAATGTCTTCCAGACTCGTATTAATTATTCCACCTCACTTTAATGGAAAGCCAGCAAGACATGCCGGATTTACAAATGCCAGCTGTGGAGAGTCCTTAGTCAGCTGTTTAACCTCTGGAAAGAGCGAGCAGACGGGGCCAACATCGTGTTTAGGGCGTATGTGAGCCTGTTTAACAATAGTGAATGTTTACTGAGCGAGTCACATGGAATATGTTGCTATACATCTCAGGCTCTGGTGTCTATTGTCTTTCAACAAAATACAAAAAAGCAAACAAGTGCTAAAATGCAAGGGAAACTAAGAATAACAAGAAAATATACATATGAATTTGTTTCAACCATACACAAGACTGACTACAAACACCTTTCTGATTCTCTTGAGTGAGTATGAATTTTACATCGAAAGCACAGGATTGACCATGGAGGTAGAGGCCCAGCAGTGAGGCCTGACGTTCCGCTTTCATGGTGTGCTGAGACAGTAAAACAGTAATGGGACGCATGTGTTCCTCAAAGGGACGTCGGGCAAAAGGGAGGAGGAAACGGTGACCAGGAAGGCAGTCGGACTTGGGTTTCACGATGGGCGTGAGTGCCACACTGGCCTTAAGGAAGAGGGCTGGAGAGCAGGATCGCTTTGAAGTGTCACATGTGCTGCCGTTGGGTCCGTGTATTTGTTTTCACTCCCTGCTCCAGTAGGATTTCAGCCCGATGGGGAGTCGTGGTGAAGCGGATATTCCAACACCTTGAAGTCCTTTTATCGGGGGCCTTATATGAGCACTTTCCTCCATGAATTTGAGCTCCACGGCCTTGTGCTTTTAAGTAGAGGCCCCCTGAACCTTTGGTGTTTCAGCTGACCACCGTGCAAAGTTATAGCGGTTGGTGTTTGTTGAACTCACACGTCTTATTTCAAGCCCGCGACTTTCAAGTTTCTGTTATTGTTGTCACTCATTTTTCATGCTGGTGTTGCTTTATTTGATCCCCCTCTCAAATGTGTCGAATACGAGCTGTTTTTTTTTGTTTTTTTTGCCACTTTCCCTTCAGCTCATTCTCTCAGCCCTTCTTCAGTTACTCTTGAGTTTCTGGAAAGCAAAGGAGCGGCTTGCCGACTCCTTCAAATCCAGCCCGGGGCTATTTGACAGTTTTATTATACACACCGACACTTTCACAGTAAATATGCCCCCGCCTTTGTTGCGTTTAGCCATGGAGACTGTTTCCAGCAGCACAGCTAGCATTTAGCTGAAAATCTCAACACCTCCTGCGAAAGCTCCACTTGGCAGGGTCGTATCGTTCCACGTATCTTTGCCAATACCAACAAGACCAGGTGTGAGCAAAGAAGATTTCAGACCTCATTTGATTTAGCATCCATTGCCTCGCAAAACAAGTACAAACTCTTTAATGGCCTCTGACAGATTGATCTGTGTAATACAGAGCTACATGGCGAATGTGCCCAGCTCCTTGAAGTGTCTGCTGCATTTGTTATGATAAAAAAAAAAAAAAAGCAGTATGGATTTTTTTTTTTCAAGTAGCGCAGATTTAAAACAGCATGTGTGTCCCCTGCAGAGTCTCTGGAGGCAGCGGGGGGAAAATATCAGCATTTTATCGAGTTAATTTTTTCCCAATTGTTTTTCGGTCTTGAGAGCAATCTCTGTGTGCGACTTCTCAAAAAGTGTAACAGTGGCGGATGTAGAAATGGAAAAACCACGGCGGCGTATAATTCTTGCCGTTCACCCGAGACCTTCCACACAAGTCCCGCTGTTAAAGCTACTGTACCATAGACGTCAACTGTGGCTGCTGCCCAGTGCTGTTATCGACTTTTCCTTACCTTGGATTAGATAATATATGCCTTTGACGGGGCAGTGAATCTAGGTCAGACCTATAAGCGGGCTCAGCTTTCTCCACTTTTCCAGCCCGCTGTCCCGGGCCAAGCGAGTTTTTTCCATTGCACTGGCCCAGCGATACAGTTTGTGTCATGGGCTTTGTTTCGCCGGTTACAGTAGCTTCTCTTCTAGTTCTTGTGCAAGAGCACAAAGACAGGTTAACGTGTCCTTGCTTGGATTAACTCTGAAACGTAAAAAATTGCTTCAGCGCCCCCCCCCGACCCTCGAAAAACAACGCTTTTTTAAAGAGAAAAACATCCTGGCAGAAGAGATTCAGCAGTCGAATTTTGTTTTTTTTCTAATTACTAAGTTTGGCCCCACGTCTTGTGCAGCTATTTTATTTGTCTTTTTTTATGAGCGTTTGCCAGGGGGGAGATGTTGGCGCGGGAGGAGAGAGGAGTGCAGGAGAGAAACGCGGGGAGAAAATGGAAAAAGCAATTTCCTGCCAAAGTTAGTGGTTCAGAGAGGTTGGTTCATTATAATGGCTTAATGGATCCTCCAGGATGCCTCCTCAGTTTACACTGTACTGCAGAGATGTTAACCAAAGCTAAGCTAACAGCCCGGTTGGTCAGTTCAAATGCACCGTATTCAGCGGTTTAAACTTTGCCCTTTAATGGGGCATGTAGGGAAGGAAAAAATAATTTGCAGGCACTTCTGGAAATACTGTATTTATTGCAGACAGCTCGCCTCCACCTCGAGGGCAGCGTTACGCATTATGTCCTCAGTTCACAGTTGAAAATCCCTCCGTGTGGACTCAGTCAGGGTTCAACGTCTCCTTTTCCAAGGCCGTTTCGATGAAACACAGTTAGCCAAATGAAGTGCAAGAAGGCCTGTCTGATATGGACAAGTTACCTCCTGGCACCATTGCCTCCATATGCCCCAAGATGTCCGTCTGCAGTATGTTTTCAATCTCCAGGGCTTCAGCCAGTTTACACAAACAGGGCGGAGTGAGTGAAATTTCAGGAGGAGCCTTCGCCTTCACTTACGGTGACAGTGATCTTGATGAAGTTGCCCCGTTTGCCCTCAAAGCAACAATGATTCAGTCTGACAACTCTTCACACAGAAGTTGGAAGCTCGCAGGGGTATTCCTGCAGGTGATGTTCGACTGCTGGGCTAAAAGCCCACGAAGACTGTTGGCAGATTAAACAGGTCTGCCCCTCAGCGTGGCATGATGGATGTGCAGGATGTCTGCTTTTACCTTCACATGGAAAAAATGTTCTAATAGAATAATGTCTGTTGCCCCTCTGCGTTCAAGCTGGAAGCAGGGTGATCTCTGAACTGAGCTCAGCAGGAGCTTGATGTTCAGAGAGGCTGATTCTTCTTCATCTGCGAGAACACCAACTTTAAAGTTACACTTAAAAGGATTATACTTGTACAATTTACAGCTCACTGCGAAGTGAAAGTAGACAGCTAGTTGTTCAGTAAAGGCTAAAATACAAGTTTCCGAGCTTAGTCAGCTTATTTTCCATCCAATTTATCTCAATTGTTTTTCGTTTTTATGCATGAGATGACAATAGTGGTTTATGAGTGACTTCATCTGATTTTTTTTTGCAGATAAACAGCCTTAAAGGCTCAAAAGCCTCAATACGGCGCAATGCAACACTCTTCCCAAAATATGACTGCATGTTTCTGGAAGTTCCAACATTGTTATTGATGGTTTTTAGGTGCATGTTCAACGTTAAATGGGGGAAAAAAGGCAATATTTCTTTGAACAAGATTTTCTTTAAAACCCAAAAAAATCAATCTTAACTTTCATGTTCATCCTGTGCAAATGATTTATATAACAACAAAAAACTCCTCTTGGACCAGTGTCTTGTCATAATAGACAGTGACCCAGACAGCGAGGATTCTTTGCATTTGAAGCTACTGCGGTTTCTTCGAAGCACAGCCACATTATCTCTACTCCCTTTTTTTTTTTTTCTCCGTGCCTCAAATGCAGAATAAAAGGTCACTGTTGAGCTTTCGAGTGCTGCGAGTCCTCAGTTTCCCAGCTTGGTATGTGCAGTATCAGCAAGACCATGTTGTTTGTATAATAGAGGAAAAACCCTATAATTCTTGTCAATGAACCACCAAAGACACCATGCAGAAAACCTGCCAAGTGTTAAATGTCTTTTTTTAAGCTGGAGTTGCAGTGGCAGATGGAAGAGCCATTATCCACTCAGTGAAATCCCCATCCCTCGCATTCTTTCAGCCTAACATAAGGAAGTACTAATCACCGTCCCCAAAAATTAAACCAAGCCTTTTTATTTTTAGATATGGAAACTCAAATGGGAGGTTTGTAACACAACAGCGTTGCCTTCCACTGCTTCGTTTTCTTGCATCCCGTCACAGAGGCGCAGGAGAAGAGAAAAATTGGCGCGATAGCAGTATTTGAGAAGCAGTAATAGTGTACCGAGATCAGTCTGCAGAGCCAAAAAAGGCTCCTTTCTCTCGCAGTCAAGAATTGACCATTGAGTCAAAGCAGCATTCTGAGGGGTGGGGGGTGGGGGTGGGGGGTGGTGGGCTTTCAGACACTCAAGGACTTCTGTGTCTCCGAGTCAGTGGAGCCCAGAGAGCACACAGGCGGTGGGCTACTGCGTCGCTCCGACCATGAGGGGTTCCTTTCAGAGGCCGAGAAGGAGTGAAAGTTGTTCCTTAGGTCAACATCAGCTCTTGAAAGTCGTTTTGTGCCGTTTTTATCCCCCCCCCCTACTCCCCCTTGTACCACCCAGGTAATTGAAACCCAGTGTTTTATGAAAACTGGATGTGCGTGTGTGTATTGGGACAGAGACCCCCCCCATCCCCCCTCCCCCTTGTGCTTTGATACAGGATCTACTGTTAATAAATACAGAAGCTGGAAATGAATGGGGGTTTCTCCTGCTATACTCAACAGTGGTGTCGGATATCTGCAGGACTGCTGAGCTCCTGCATTCCTCATCATTTCAGGCTGTGAAAAAACAGCTTCCTCCTGCCGCCGAATCTGCGCCTCTCATTTTCATTCTATGTATGTTAGAGGTCCTTTGTGAGGAGCTGAGGCACAAAACATGGCGGATTTTCTATTTCATCATAGATTGGAGCTTATCTGTGTCAGTGATAGATTCGCAGCGATGAGTTGGACATTATGGAGGATTACAGTGTCGCACCAGGTTCTGTGTGCCATTTGCTCAGGTGTCAGACTTGATTGATTGCATTCATAGCTCACGGTTTTGTTTTATAGATTTTCCCCTCACAATAGAAACAGGCTAAAGTTGCATAAATCGAGTGACTTTGTTGCAGCTGAGAATCTGTTGTTGATTACAGTTTAAAAAAAAAAAAGAAAAAGAAAAGAAGAAGCATGGGTCTTAAAACTGATCGAGTTTCCAGATGGCAGATACTGTACGTGAGACAAATAGAGCTTGGAAATACTATCTCCTCTGACTTTACGTCTGTCTGTTGGATGCATCACATCTCACAGTGGTTATAATATACAGTAGGTCAAGTCAGACAGTGAGGAAGGCTCCATGAATGTCTCAGGTGACAATCTATTAATGTAAACACAGACTGATATAAACAGGATATGGACACAACTTATGGAAAAAGTTTGTACAAAGCTTCTAAATAATCGAATTGAAGTAAGTGAAGCTGCTCTTATTCATCTGTCTTTTCAGAAACAATCCGGAATCAGTTAGCCTCACTGGAAAAGGTGAAAAAAACACTGACCATCCTCACAGAGTGCAGAAACTTGTAAAATTCCAGCCATGTGTCTACCAGGGTCTCCTCTCAAATTCATCTTTTCACTTGTACCATTTATGCAAGTCTTGTACAACGGTTTTGTTGGACTTGAAATGCACCAATGGATCAGTTCAAGTTGTAGTCAATCTTTATCTCAGAAATCCATTCAATCAAACTGATAAAAAAAAATCTGGAGTAAATCAGAAGTTTTGAAACTTCTCCTGTGCATAATTTTGCTTAGACGAACAGAGTAACATGGTGGCCACTGACTGATCGAAGAAAATGCTTCCTTTTTATATCTCTGCACTTAGTTGGTGCGATTTATTCCGTAGCCAATTAACCTTTTGTCACTGAAGTTGTTGTGTTAGAAGCTGGTGAACAAAGCTGCATTAGGTTCCAAGCAAGGACCAATTGACGTCCAAGTAATTTTGGCTGAGCTTCCTCCAGAACTGCAGCTGTTTGTCAGGCTTCATCAGCCTGCAGCAGTCGGTGTCCACCAAAAGCCGAAGAGAGGAACAGCAGGAAACTGGTGGGAGAGTCATTGGCTGCCAAGCTCATTGATAAACATGTGAAGTCGAAGCAAGCCTGTGTTTGCCAATCAAACAGACAAGCTCCTCTAACTGCTGCTGTTCTGACTGAAATGTCTCAGAATACAAAGTGTTTCAGAGTTCTTTGAACGTCAAGAAAGCAGAGGTAGTATCCGTGTTGGACATCAGGGCAGGTGGTTCTAATATTCGGGCTGATCAATGTACTTAGACATAGTACTACATCCGAGCCACAGAGCGTAGTACAGCCGTTTTGTCTCGACAAACTGTTTGGTTTCCTGCTTTCCGAGGCTGTCAACATTTAAGCTCTACGTTTGCGGTTTGGATCCAACAGTGTGACGGCGTTACGCGAGCGCCCCACAAGAGGGTTGTGGGTTCAGTTTTCGTCTTGTGCAAACACTGACCCAGATATGTTGGGGCTTACAAAACTACACTCTGCTCGAATGCTTTAAGATCGTTTTGATTTACCGGGGATGTTGACTGAGTAGCAATAAACTCAAGAGTGAAGAAATTTAGGAAAGTGTACCGCCAGTCAGCAACTGGCTGGGTCTTATTTTTTCCCCCTTTGTGGTCGAAATGCCGCAGCAGATTTCCAGGACGATTGGTAACGTGGCAGAGAGACGTGAAGTGAAGCAGGTTCCGATAAAGACGGATCATAAACAACAAAAGATGACACGCTAATGCAGATGAAGAATGCAGCTCTGTGAAAACATGTTTGTTCTCTTTGCTGTGAGGATCATCGGTGGTTTAAAAGCAGACAAATGCAATCGTAAGTGTATAAAGATGATTTATTTGTTGCTGTTTTTTTTACGCGTCTGGACAGATAATTGGCAGAAATTAAGAGAGAGCGTAATTCGCCCTTAATCTTATTTCCATTATCTGCAATTTCACTTTTCAGCAGCACTTCATCCACTTTGCTCCCAGGAGCTTTTACCTTCAGCTTTTATCACTTTTTGCTTCACTATTTACGATTTTTACCACAGACTAAACACATGTTAGGTATTAAAGAATCTGTAGCGTCTGAGATTTTAATACCCAACAGTGCAAGGTTAAAGTCTTCCAAGTCATACAGCAGTAAAACAAAGGGGTTAGCAAATTTCAAGGAGCCATACAAACCTCGTATGATTTCATCGAAATGTTAGGCATTATGTAACTCTTCAAAAATTGCAGCCTTGGCAGCGGGAGACCCACAAAACAGCTGTTTCTTTTGCAATGACGTCAGATGGAGGTTCGTGTCATCGCGAAGAATTCGCTAATGAATAACCCTGTCGAATTTCAAGTCGACTTTATCCGAACGTTAAGAACCGCGTTCCCCTCCCTGCCCGGCCCTTATTGAAAAATAGTCCGGAGCCATTGTCATAACCTGAGGCGCGATCTGCCGTGACTAGGGGGACATGCGCGGTTTCCGAAAGCTGTGTGATTGCCATTGTGCAGGCCGTATCCATTGAGCACAGTGCTGTCACCCAGCGAATAAATGAATGCATGCATGCGGTGAAGGATGTGAAGCAGTGTTTTCGTTCCCTGTGTTCCATGTAATTGCAACCTGTCTGATATAAAACTGCAACGGCCAGGAAATCAGCACTTGTGTAATGTGTGCGCATTTCTCTGGCACTTTTATTGCCTCTTTTGAGGTTCAGTGCTCTCAGCCTAAGCACCTGCCATATGGAGGGATGGTTGAGAAATACAGGCAAAGCCGTCCAAACCATCAGTAACAGCATATATTTGGGTGAACCTTTTAAAGCGACGGCGCGGCTCTGCCGCGTGAGTGTTTGCCGTGCTACAGCCAAGCAATTAAAGCAGACTTTAATTTCATTTTTGCTTTCACTTCCATCAAGTGTCCCTTTGCCGAAGTGAACATGACATTTTGACTGAGCTGCAATGTCTGTGCAAAAACTGTGCAAACCCCAATAAGTCTTTTGATTCGTCGTCGTTGATTCGGCTTCGCCCCCTTGACACAAGCTGACCTCTCTGTAGAACAGTTAACTTAATTTAATGTCGCAATATTGCAGCTCCACTGGTCTTTAACCCCACCATATGTGGTGCATTTAAATGCTTTCTGTGATTTAATGAACAAACGAGATGCTTGTTTTCCAAATGTCAAGCCTTATATAAAACCAGCATGTCAGTACATTTCAACCAACAACAAAAAAAAAAGGCGTCAGAGTTGATCTCCTCACGAGCAATCACTTTCACTGCGGAAGGCAAACAGAAATCGGTGTTTTAATTCCTTCTGAATGTTGTTGATACAGTTTAGTGTTTTTTGTGGCTTGCAGTTTCTGGCTGATTTATTGGCGTGCAACTCAAGCCAGAGCTTTGGTGCAAAGAGCGAGCCCATTACATGGCTTGTTCCACCCGAAGCCAGCGCCGGAGCCAACACACTGTCCTCCTATCTGGACCCACCCTGACTGCAGCTGATTATCTGTTTTCTTGTACAGCTCAGCATTTTGGTCAATTGGTTGAATCATCCTTCACATGCGTCCCGGAGTTTGCATGCGTGAGATATACGAAGGCCTGGAACGATTTTCTTCGTTATTGCTCCCACGAAGAAAGTCCTACATCAAACCGTCAGCAGGGTATCTGTAGTTTTTTCTGGATTGTGGTTTAATTGGGTGGGGATGTAGTGATGGAGGCGAGAGAGTCAATAGATGTATTTATGTTGGTCAGATCAGTTTAGGGTGGGAAACACAACAACAGTGATTGAGGCTTTGTAAACCGCAACAAAATGTGCTGCCTAAACGCGCCTCCTGTGGTCATTTTTGCAGAGCTCAGAAAAATCGCAGTGAAAGCCGTGATGTTTTTTCAGCCACGAGCAGCTGGCTGAGCCATGATTCAGCTCTGACAGAGATTTTTAGCTGTGATTTATTTGTGACTGGGGATTAGATGCAGCAGCGATCCAGCAGGTGTTTGTTTCCTTTTCACAATTTATTCACACCCCACAGAGGGAGAAAAAAAAATCGCTTTCCTTCAGATTAATGTCTTCAACACTCGTTTGAAGACCCTCCTTTTGTATTTTCCTGTTCACCACGAATCACGACAGCTAATTTAAAGACATTAAATTGCTTTGTTCTAGTAGTCATGTGACTGTAAATGCCAAAGATACAATTAAGACTTATTTCAGTAAATATTCCCGTCTGTATTTCCATTAGCTGCCGCTTAATTTTCTCATGCCCCTTTGCGATATCAGTAATTAAGTGGTACTCCCGCCTGGTTCCTATCACGGGGCACTTTGCTCCTCTTTAGTAATTGTGTTCTAATGTACTGCGTGACACTCATTTTTTATTGAGAAATGGATGCTGGAGGTTCCGAGCAGCTGTGAATGGAGTCATGGAACACCTCTATTTTCTTTATGGGTTAGTCAGACAGCTGTCAGCCATATTGTGAACCCGTTACCACAACAAATAATGTGTGTGAGGTATACCACACATAGAACAATTTGAAGGCCACTTCTGACATTCAGGCCAGTCGTGCGAATATAGATTAACCATCATAAAATGTATCTTGACTGAGTACTTTTCTTTTATTCTGCTTCTCAGCTTTTGTTCATTTTGGAAGACTTTGTTCCGTGTCCGACATTTAAAAAAAAGCTCATTTCTGGGTTGTAAAACTTCTTCCAGTTTTTACGCAAAACATGGCTTCCACATGCTCCTCCCCTGCAGAGTCATACATTCGTTGTTGAATCGATGTTGTCACTTCAAGACGAGCCAAGTCGAATCAGCTTCGGTGCTGCAAAGGGGGAAACTCTGGCATGCAGCAGCGGCTCAGCGGTGTCCTGCGCACTGATACGATGGCTGGTCCTGATGAAGCGCAGGTCAAAGAAGACCTCGCCGAGAGGCAAACCACGGCCAGACGGCGTTCCCTCTGATGTTCTTGGCTCGGATCGCGGTGGTTATAGATTCTCTTGGCAGCGCAGTGGAGTTCCTCGTGCTCATGTTCATTTGGAGCTCGTTCCTATGATTGGGGATGTTTTATCTAACATAGCGTAGTAACAAGGTTGAGGGGACCCCATAAAGGGGAGGTCAAATCAGCAACAATATTTGAATTATGTTTCTTCCTCCACCTGAGAAGAGTTTTTTCTTCTTGGACTTCTTAGAATTTGAATCTTCAGATTTCAGAAACCACATCTCTGAGGCCACGCTTGAAGCATATAGTCTGACTTGTGGGATATGGACGATACGTGAAAACTGCCTGGTTTGATGAGTTGTTGCTCTGCTTCATCATAAACTGGTGGTTTGATTTTGGTAGCAACTTTACTTGATCCAGCCAGTGACATCCCTCAAAGGCGCCTTCAAGGATGAACACTTGTGGACCGAGAAAAAGTGACAGCAGTGATGGAGCACAACAGCGAAGATCGCTGCTGTGTGACAAAAAAAAAAAAAGCTTTGATGATTTTAGCACTACACCGGCCATAAAAGTGTGTTTTCCTTCTCCTGCCTTAAGAATAAAGTGCGTCACAGAAAACTGTATGCTTTTCGAACGGTTTGAATACGGGGAGGGACAATGATGAGTGTTGTTCTGAAACGAACCGAAGCGCTTCCTCTCTCCGTGCTGCTACTCTTCACCTGTCGTAGCGCGGAGCACTTTAATCCCTGACAGTCAAAGTTCACGCCGCACCGACTCCATTTCGCTGTCTGGTGTGCGGCGCAGCATGCTCGCTGCACACACTCTAACATTCGCCTCCTGTCTGTTTCCACAGGCTGGTGGTTTGTCAGCACCGCGGAAGAACAGGGTTGGGTCCCCGCTACGTACCTCAACTCCCACAGTGGCACACGGGATGACTTGGAGGTGGGCGCCTCAAAAGCTGGAGAAGGTAAGTCACTGCAAATGTTCCCGTCTCTGCCCACCCACACACGTACGCACACACTGGCGCAACCACACACACTCTTAGGTACCCGCACACATACACACTCCCCTGCCCTCAATCGTCAGTCTTTGATCTGTGACATAGTGGGAAAAAAACTCGGCCCCACTTCACCGCCGCCGGCCCACGCAAACGGCTGGGGCCGCGCTGGAGTGAACACCTCTCTCTGTCTGGCTGCCATCATAAGCACGCTCTGACAGAGTGTAGATTCAGGCCTGGGTAAATAGCACGGCGAGCTCCCTGGAGGAACCAAACCACAATCTCTCAAGTGACGTACGGTACAGTAATGCACTGTACAGGACCGAGACAGTGTGGCATTAAGCGATACGACCGCCATGGAGTGAGCTCATGAAAGAGGCATGTGTCTTGACTGATTAAAAGCCAATATTTCACCAGTTGTGCTCTTCAAATCATGGTTATCGGTGGAGAAAAGTGAGCTTACTGGGTGTATTTCAGGGAGTGAGCGTTTACCAGCACATGCTTCTGGTTTGGAATTGATGGTGAAGTTTGTGGGACTATAAGAGTGAGAGAAGGATCTAAACCCCTCATAGAAAAACAAACCTTATGTGGAGTTCCCGTATGCCGGAATATAAAGCTGACAAGCGAAGCTGAACCAGCATCCAACCGTCTGAACAAAACCGTCTGATACAGTTATCAAGCCATCTGAGAGCAGCTCCGGCGGTCTCAATCTTCCGGGTATTAGCCTGGAAAACATTTCAATATCAAACCAATAGGGTTCAATTAATGTCACGTAATCTGATCGTTCTGACAGGCAGCGCAGGGGCCTGCTTACGCGGCATATTTTTTTTTAAAGGTGCATGCAAAAGTGTGTTAGAGAAAAGCCAAAAAACTGGAGGCACGGAAATGATTAGGTTGCATATTGCACTTCCAAACAAACATCAAGATTTTCCAGCACTCTGGCCAAACATCTTCTGCTGTATAACTCTGTAACAATGAGACCAAGGATCCACTCAGTCTTGTGTATTTTACGGCTCAGGGATGGAGGGAGCTTGAGAATACGCCGGGATAAACACTGTTACTGTTTTACAGTATGTTAAGTTGCCTCATTTTACCCATTTGCACAAAGAGAATACATTTCTATCAACAAAAGATCTCCACACATAAACATGCTGCAAACGAGCGGCCACACACGGACATGCCCGACACATCGACCCAGTTGGAGATTCGCTGGGGGTAGTTCGCAGTTGGCTGCCAGGGGGTTTCGGGAAGGACAATCTGTCAGTGTAATTAGAGTTTATGTGTCGCCTCAGTCATAGGAATGGCATGAAACTCATAAAGCATCTTTTTGTCAGTGCTGCAGTCTTCAGCAGTCTGTGCCACCACATTGTCACACAGCAAGCACGGACCAGATGAGGAATTTCTTTGGTCTTTCAGAGAGCTCCGAAAAAAAAAAAAAAAAAAAGTCCACACGCTTAAAACTTGGACAGTTTGTGATGTGACAGAAACGGCACACCATCCTCTCCTCTCTGCGTGGGTCTTGTTTTATTACAGCATAAGTGGCTTCGGAAAATGTGCTTGTTTGTTTACTAAAACAGAGTTAGGCTGTGAGTCGTGTCGATGAATGCGGTGTAATTGTGAGGAACTTGAAAGCCGTGGACAAAGACAAGAAGAAGTATGGAAAGAAATATCGTGTGCCTCCGACAAATCTGGCCGCTTGCACGTCAAACGTTGTATGTTTGATCTGCACAGAATCTGAAGTTGGAAGCGATGATTTGTTACCATGAGGGATTGAGGGTTTGACTATATCCTGTCTCTGATCTGTTGCCAGGCAACTAGCGGAGAGAGGCCCCTGCAAACCGGCGATTGATTGTTTTTACCTTTCGGTTCTTCGTACAGACGAGACAAGTGTTATTAAATTGGTTTATTATAAGACCGTGAATCGTTCTTATAATTAACTGAGCAAAGCTGAGCAAAGCAGCCCCTCCTCGTAGCTCAATATTTATAGCTCCAGCATGAGATCGTCTGTGCTATCTCGAAAGATATTTCTCAAATGTCAAATTCTACTTTTTACATTCCCTGTGCTCCTCAGAGTTGCACATCGTGTTATTGTTCTCTTGAGCAATCCTTTCGGAGCGGGTCGGATTCTGCTCGGTATTTCCATCTCTGGAAATTACAGAGCACAATGCGATGAAAAGGGTTTTTTGTTCCGTTTGGCATTTCAACCTAGATTTGGGCAGAACTCATTTCCATTTTGGCTGGTTCAACAACAAAATGTCGAGGCACACATCTCCGACCAGCGGCGTTCTCAGCTGCTCTATTAACCGGATGGCGTCCTCGCAGCTGCAATGTGTGCCCCAGATGCTCTGACACAACAGGATGGGAAAACCATGCTAACAACATCCTAATTATAAGCCACGGAGAAGATGTCTCGGTTTAACACTTCCTTTGTAACCTCCCTCCATCCACTCCTAACTGTCCACCATGTTTGGCTCTGTGGTCGTGTTTATATGTCCCTCCATGTAAGCTAATAACGGGGCGCTCTGGGTTGGATCCATGCCATTCGTGTGCTGTGTGTTTGTGTAACATTTGTGCTTGCTTCTCATGTCTCTGCGTGTGTTTGTTTTGTTTGTTTGTTGTCATCTGGTCCCAATATCCGTGTGTGCGTGTGTATGCATGTATGCGTGTGTGTGTCAGTTACTAAGCGACAAAAGGCTCATCTGAAGAGGCTGGACCGGAGATGGACGTTGGGGGGTGTCATCAGCAGGCAGCAGAGCCGAGGTGAACAACGATAGATGCTGCATCACCTCCCCTCCCACCTCCCTCCCTTTTTTCATTGTTCTCCTCACTCTTATCATGTGATCTTCCCTCTCCACATACATTCACATATGTGTTCAGTCTCGCGTCTGGTGTTGTCTTCCAGAAAATCCATTTATCAAGAGTCACAACTAACCACTAACTGATGTATAATATGGAACGAGCCTGGAGAAAAAAAAAAGTAAAATCAGCAGCTTTATATATAGTAATTATTGATGCAGAGCATAAATTGTCAAGAAAATCTTCCATGGAAGTGTTTTTCTCATAATTGGGCCAAAACCAATTTTCTTTAAATCAGTGGAGAAAAAAACCCAGAACCCACTCATCTCAAATTAGTTGCGTAATACATTTTGGAATGCCTTGAGATGCAGTTTGGAGTCATATTTTAAGTTTTATGAGCGAATGAAGCGTATATGCAGATTTTTCTGATGAATGACTATAATGCAGTGGAAGCAGAGTCTTCTCCTGCCGTAATTCAAATTGCAACCAGTACTGACAGGCAAACAAAGCTGAGGTAATCTCTAAATCAGTTTGAAAGAAAATCACCTTCTCAGTCCCAAACCTGCACATGTTCTCCTTTTGAAGGCCAAAGGTTTTTTTTTTTTTCTCCTCTTTTTACACTGGAGATGCATCTGGAGGACTGACAGAGGAGGAGAAAGAGGATAGGCTATTGAGTTCAGCCCAAACTTTGTGCTTGGCAGTATGTGCTGCTCTCAGGAGCGGGGAGAGCAAGAAAAGAAACACTGGGACTTCTGCTGACTCCGCACGAATAATTTATAACACCGATGCAGGCGATGCATGTTGTGGTTTAACATACCATCTGAATCAGAATTTCCCTACGTCGCTGCTGCTGCTGCTGGGTGTTGTTTGAAGGCGGTTGGTGAGAGGAAACGATCCACCAGCCCCGACACAAAGGGACCGGAAGAGGCAAAGAGGGGGGGGGGGGGGGAAGCGCACTAGAAATATCCTTTCACCCATGCAGTTAGTGCAAACGGAGGGAACTTACTATCCCACAACCGACACGAGCATGGAAATGGGTGGAGAGAAGGAAAATGGAATAATTCGCCACCACAGTGTTGATTCCTTCAGGACGGTGCAAGGAACGGCACTTTTTCATGTCTCCTTTCTTTTTCGAACACACCTCGTCTTTGAGCCGCGCTCCCTCCGTTTGGACAGGAATTGCCATAATGACAGGAAATGATGACTCTGCTCTGCCCCTTGGCCTCATGGGAACGCATAAATCAGTGTGGTGCCTGCGGTCGTCTCTCTGTGCTGACTTAGGAGATGCTCCCTGCCACAAGGCCAAGGACACAGCGAGGACGTTCGTTCGCCCAATGAGCTGTAGTTTCCGTTGGCCACACCCATTTTGCAGTTTTGTATTCATGTCTTTATATATTCAGACGTGAAAGGACACAAACAACCCCGAACAGTCATTCTAAATTTTGAATACTGAAAGGAAATTTAGCTTCTTGAGTTCTTTGTCGTGTTTAAAATCAGTTTTTCTCATAAATGTAAAGAAACTAAAAGGGTTTATTTGGCATTTTTCATTGTTTGAAAATCCAACGCTTGTTTTTTTTTTTTTTCTTGAATCAAATTCGTTCTACGTTGCATTGTCCATCACAACTCAAACTGCGAGAACATTTTGGTTCCTAAATATTTTCCCAATGATATGTAATGCATCCCATGCCTGTGACGGTAACTCTGTTACCACTGAAAAGTCCAACTTCAGAGGTTTATGTTCTGGAGCTTTTTGACTGCAGTATACAGTTTCCTCTGGATTTATAAACAAATCTAATGTGCCAAAGAATATCCAACACAAACACGCAGACACAACGTATATGCCAACACATTTGGCAAAGAAACCAATAGTCTGTAAACATATTCAGTGTGTATTAGACGAAGGTAAACTGCTGCTCCAGTATCCTACACCAAGAAGATTTTGCGGTTTTATAAACCTGCAAAGCATGAGCTTAATTACACTTGGCTTTTTTAACAGAACTAGACCATATGAACAGCTATAAACTCGAGGGATACGACTGATAATCTATACACCAGTTTCTTCTCCCCCCCCCCCCAATTACTGTTGTGTATTCAAAAGTCTCATGGTTGTCTGAATCTTAGATTTGTTGTCTTTTTCTTCTTTCAGAGGAGAAGTATGTTACGGTGCAGCCTTATACAAGCCAGGGAAAAGATGAAATTGCTTTTGAGAAAGGAGTCATTGTGGAGGTCATCCAGAAGAACCTGGAAGGATGGTGGTTCATCAGGTGACGCCTCCGCCCGCTCGCTTTCAGCAGTTTATTTATGTTCTTTTCTACAACATTAATGAGTTTTCTCTTCCGACGTACCTCGCAGGTACCAAGATAAGGAAGGCTGGGCTCCAGCCTCTTACCTCAAGAAGGCCAAGGATGACTTTTCCCCCCGCAAGAAGAACGTCACAGGTCCTGTGGAGATCATTGGAAACATCATGGAGATCAGCAACCTGCTCAATAAGAAAGCTTCCAGTGAGAAGGACATGCAGACTGAAGGTGTCCCAGAGAGTCCCCAGGTCGCCAAGAAGGAGATCAGCCTGCCCATGCCGTGCACTGAGTCCAGCCCGGCTCAGGCCACACAGGAAGGAAAAGTCAAGGCCGAGCCTGCTTCACCAGCGATAGCGCGTATCGCACCTCATCGCGTTGAGATTGGTTAGTTGTGACACTTCAAACCTCTTGCAATAAGTGGTATACTGTGAAGACAACTGTGTTCTCTATACCTCTCTTTCTTTTGTAGGTTCTCCTGTGCTCAGACAGAAGCCTCCTCCCAGAAGAGATGCCACTCTGGTAAGAATCACTGATATTCTCATCCAGTCCTCATTTCAGTTTATGGTTTTTTTCTAAAAGTTAAAACATCACAAGCTCTCAAACTATTTGTTCTCTTGTGTTTTCTCACTCTTAAACACAGTGCCTGTAGCGTTTTATTATTGATAGTTGCGCCATTGTTTTTTCTTGTTTGTGCTCAGGGATTTCAGTTACCATCTCCACCGGAGCCCCCTACAGTTGAAGCAGAGTACTACACCATCGCAGAATTCCAGTCCTGTATATCTGATGGCATCAGTTTTAATGGAGGACAGAAAGCAGAGGTGGGTGGGGTTTGGCAGCACATTTTCATCTCATCCGCTGAATGCAAAAAAAAAAAAAGCCTCAGACATGGACTAACTTCTTCACTGAACGTGTATTTTAGGTCCTCGAGAAGAACTCTGGGGGCTGGTGGTATGTCCAGATTGGGGAGAAGGAGGGCTGGGCTCCCTGCTCCTACATTGACAAACGTAAGAAGCCCAACCTGAATCGCAGGACCAGCACTCTTTGCCGCCCAAAGGTTCCACCTCCAGCTCCCCCTGTGAAAAAGCAGGACTCTGTGGAGACTGCCCCTCCCAGCAGCCCCGGATCTGAGGCTCCGGAATCTCCCGTCTCTCCTGGGAGGCCGGTGTATGAAGAACCTGAGTATGATGTCCCCGCCATTGGCGATCTCGATATGGAGTCTGAATTTGAGTTTCTGAGAGGAGAGGGTTCCTTGGTGGACGTGAAGCATGAGGATACCTCTTCAGAGAAGGGATCTCATCTGTCCTCCAAGCCGTCCCCGGCCTCATCGCTCCACAGCGCCTCCTTCAAGATGGGCGAGTCATTTGAGGATGGCCATGAGGCAGAAGGGGAGGTGGAGGAAGAGTGTATCTATGAGAATGATGGTTTCCGGCCCTTCAGGGAGACTCCGGAGAGGCAGTGCAGCAGGGACTCAAATTCCTCCAAGACAAGTGTCTTGTCAGAAACAGGCAAGACTGCAAACCCAGCAGTAGGTGGGCGGAGACCTGCAGGTAACAAGCTCAAGATCGACTTGAATGGAAGCTCATTTTCGGCCAAATTTGATGAGGCTTCGAGTCCAAAATCGGCATCCAGTGAGTCCACCCCAGATCTGTCCAGGACAAAGAAAGATGAAGAGGACAGCAAGGCAGCCTCCTCTGCCAAGTCCTCTTCCAAGCTCAGACCCGTGGTGAGGCCCAAACCCCAGCTTGCCAAGACATCCAGTGCCGAGAAGATGGACATCAGCTCCTTGAGAAGACAGCTGCGTCCCACAGGGCAGCTGAAGAATGGCACGAAAGCGAAGGGTGAGGAC
This sequence comes from Malacoctenus gilli, assembly GCA_032164315.1. Classification (NCBI taxonomy): domain Eukaryota; kingdom Metazoa; phylum Chordata; class Actinopteri; order Blenniiformes; family Labrisomidae; genus Malacoctenus; species Malacoctenus gilli. The sequence goes on from JASSRZ010000014.1 coordinate 13,145,919, forward strand.
TCGGAGACGGCGTCAGTCATTTCCTCCGAGGACTCCTTCTCTTCACAGAGCACCTCCGATCTCTCCTCCATCTACTCCAAAGGGAGCCGCGGCGACTCAGACCTGGAAGGCTGCAGCCTGTATCGCACCACGGATCCATATGAGAAGTTGCAGGAGACTGAGGTCAGCTTTCCTGCAGGCGTGGAGGTCGAGGTGCTGGAGAAGCAGGAGAGTGGCTGGTGGTACATCCGTTGGGGGGACGCCGAGGGCTGGGCTCCGACTTACTTCCTGGAGCCCGTCAGGCAACAGGAAGACATGGCCGGGTCCGAATCTGACGGCACCCCGACCAAACCCGGGAGCCTCAGCAAGTCCAACAGTCTGGAGAAGAACGAACAAAGGGTGCGGGCGTTGAACAACATCAATCAAAGCCTGAAGAAGGTCACTCCGCCAATCCCCTCCAAACCGCCAGGTGGCCTCTCCAAACCCAGCATCCTGTTCGGCTCGCTCAAGCAGAACAGCACCAAACAGCAGCAGGTCGTCAGGCCTCAGTCTGTTTTTATCTCAGCCCCGATCAGAGACGGTGCCAGCCCAGTTGGCTCTCTCAGGAGAAACGAGTCCCTCAATTCGACGGACCACCCACGCTCCAGCCCCACAGTGAGACGCAATGCCTCCTTTGGCACCGTGCCGCGCAGCTTGGCGCCAAACAACATTGCACTCCCCAAAAGGAGCAAATCTGGTACTGGTAGCTCCGAATCCCTTGGCCTCGGCTCGCCAAAGAATCTGCTTCCCGTATCTGCAGTTAAACCCAAGCCCCACATCATCCATAACAACCTCCGAGAGGTGTACGTCTCCATAGCAGATTACCACGGTGACGAGGAGACCATGGGATTTCCCGAGGGTACCAGTCTGGAGGTCCTTGAAAAAAACCCCAACGGCTGGTGGTACTGCAAAGTCCTCGATGATGGCCGACCAAGAAAAGGGTGGGTTCCCTCAAATTACCTCGAGAAAAAGCACTAGCACTCGCGTGTGGAGCTGGCAGAACTCTGGCCACGCGTGTACAGACTATTCTAACAGATGCATTTATTTTGTGGGGGAGCCTAACCTAAAGACGATAAGTCGGGATCGAAATTGTACCCGGTACCTTTTGCCAAAACAAGCAGCCTGATCAATTTTTTTTTTAACTTTGAAACGAAACAAGACATCTGGTGAAATGAGTCGACATGACACAGTGCCTGGGACTTTATATTAAAAGCAATATCTTAAGACTTAGTAACATAGCCAAAGAGAACACCAGAGCGCGGAAGAGTGGTTTAATGATATCCTCCAGCGGCTGCCTTCAACTTGAAATAAGATGTCATTTTGTGTCTTATTCTTGAACCCTCTTTCTTTAAGTTTATATTGTAATTTTTGAACACTTTTTAAAAAAAAAAATTTAAAGTTTACTGCATGTTTGAAATGATCCATTATACTGACGATGCCTTGAGTTGTTGAAATTAAACCTTTTTTTCTTCTTGTTTCCTTAAAGAAAGTTCTACAATGTTGCCAAAGCTGCTTTGTGTTAGTCATATCTTGGTGCTGCATGGTTTTTTTTTAAAAATATCTCTTTATACTGTATGTCATCTGTATGTGAACTATTTTAACCATTTAACTGTTTAATATGTCTTGATGAAACAATCAGTGAGCATCTCTGACTACCACAGTATTTCATGACCTCCAAAGTAAAAAAAACAATCATATTTGACCAAAATTGTCAAACAAAAGCCTCCCCGTCATCAGTGAGAATCATATTTATTCATGACTTAAAATGTATATTATTATTGATTTCAGTACTCGTGCTAGTTTTTTTTTATGGAGATAAAAAAATCACTGCTTAAACTTTTTTCTTTTCTAACCTGAACTGCTTTACAACAGCACAATAACATTTTGAATTTCTGCTGGGCAGTAAATTTGACGTGACGCTTTGTTTTTCTGCGGCGGTGCTCACTGTTGTTTTTATGTTAACTGTGTGATCAGTGATAAGTGAAAAAGCCAAAAGAACGACTTTAATAAATGCACTTTTGAACAAAAAATGTGTTTTATTCTGTTTGTCTGTATGCTGTTTTTTTTTAAATTTATTTCAAAAACGTTTATTTTCTGTGTATTTCCGATTGCTTTTTAGGATGAGTCATTTAGCCAAAGCAGACAAAGGCAAGCTTCAAATGGAATAATGGACTCGTAAACTGACACATATTTAGTAAAAGAAGCAGCCTTTTAAAAGGCATAAAAGAACATCAGCCCAATTCCTTCACTTGTATATCAAGAAACAGTTATCTCTACTGTGTATGAAAGGGATGTGAGAGGGGAGCAATTACCAACCGAATTAATTGCAGATTAATGTAGCGTATAATAAACAATATAATGAAACCTTATCACAGGCCGTAATCGCTGCTCACTCGCCTTCTGCCTCGGAATAAGCACAAGATTTCAATCTGAAAAAGTGATTCAATTTCATTCGCTTCCACGTCTAAGTAAGCTACCGCTACGTTATGCAACAGTTTGATTAAATCAAGGCCCACTTGAAGTTTTGACATTTTTTCAGGGACCCGAAGGGCAGAAAAGACAAACCGCATTCCAGATAGGATTCGAACACCTGGTTTCAGCAACATTATTCAGCGTTACACTCAGTTAAACTAACAACTGCGCTACTCAGTGGCGTTGTAGCAGCAGCAGAAATTCCAGGACTTTTGACTTTGGTCATTTATTTATTTATGGTGTCTGAGCAGAAGACAGCTCAAAAGGGACATGAACCTTCACCAACCTCATTCACTTGTACTCATGAGGCCATCGTATAAAAATGAACTCATAGGTAGGTCATGGGGCTTGATCCCATACTCCTGCGTACCTTCAATGAAACCAAAATCTGCTGCAATGTTTGCATGAAATGAATTAAAGAAAATACAATTGAATTCAAAAAAATAGCTCAAACAATATGGAATTAGAGTGGATTTACAAAGTCGGGCTCAAAAAGCTCGACTCGTGTCTATGAACCGAAAGTGATGGCTGCCATGCAAGTAGCTCACACACCTTTGGGAGACATTTTTCCGGGTTCAGTGAGATTATGAGAGGTTTTTCCAGAGAACCAGAGCTGCTTCCATAGACTATCCAGGCCTGGAGGACGGCAGGCATACGCAGGTGGGGGTGGCGCCTCCATTGTGCTTTTCGCCTCCAGCACTCGCCAGAATGATTCAGTGCTGCGTGCGGGTCCATGCATCTTAAGGCAAAAAAGGAAAACAGCATGTCCTCTCCAGGTAGGGAGGGATACCTTGTCCCCGGCGGAGGAAGTTTACCTTTTGCTTCAACTTATAAACAAGTTGGATTGAAAAACAACAAAAGGGTGAAGAGGCTTTCTTTGTGTGGTCACTGTGCTGCTAAACCCGGCGTCCCCTGACAAAGAAAAAGTTGCAGCGTGCCGCCTCGGTCTCCTTTATTGCCACCTTCAGCGATAATCAGGGGAACACCAAATCAAACAGCTTTCCAGTTTCATTCATACCGCTGATATATTGGATTCGTGACATATTGGATGCCTGAAAGATAATGCCATATTGCATTCCACATGAATTCAATTGAAAGAATGTTGTTCCCACAGGCTGTTTTCGCTCCTCCACGCAGATTTGGGCGATTTGGGATCGTCCATTTCTCATTATCGCAACACATTTGTCTACTGGCTGTGTCTAAGTGTCTTTTTATTCATATTGCACCCATGTTTATTTGTGCATGAAAAAGACTGTTACCGTGAAAAGACAAAGACAAATAAAAGACAAGTGGAGAAAACTGTTGACAAAAAAACGGAGTCTTATCATACCATCAAAATTTTAGGAAGGAGACTCTGGATCATGAAGAATAGTCTCACAGAGTATTTTTTTTACACAGCTTGAAATGATTGAAACCCTTGGAAGCCAAAGATGAAAGCAACTAATTGGTGGAAAATTAAAGTAAAATGCAAGACATGTGTTTGTCTGTTTTACGCCCTATTCCCTGTTTTTGGAAACAGAAATTTGTTGCTTTTTGAAGGATCGAGATGTTTACGAGATGCTTTGAAAGCAGGTCTGACACTTGGTTGATAGTGCTAGTTCTGTTACTGGCCACTGGAGGGCAGCAGCACTCAGCCCGTTGCCACTCGCGCTCAGCATCCTGTAACCTTCACCTGAGTCTTCATCAATTCAGCGATTAGAGGGTGTAAGGGTGAGAGCGCTCGCTTGATATTTTGGACCGCGCGCAAAGTTGTACTTTTTAATATAATTGCACTCGCACTCGGTCCCTTGATGCTGCAGGTCTGTCTGAGAAAAAGATTTTACATCAGACTGAACACCGAAAGCTTAAAGCCTTAGCTCCGACAGAAGAACAGACTCAGACCCAGACTGTCTGATGTCTCGTTAAAATTCAGAATCGATCCTGTTGTGCTTTTATGGAATACAAATTTGCTGCCATTAGTGGCCCGTTGTGTGCGTGGTTGCGTGTGTTTTTGACCAAACAGCTGTCTGGAGGAGATACCCACAACACAAATCTGCCAAGCCCTTAAGCTTTTCAGGAGGCCTGCAGCCAGGTTCACGGAGAGGTCTTGGTGGAAAGTCTGTGTGTACACAGACGCCGGCGAGGTGTACTGTATTCATGTCACTTTCGCAGACCCCGGTGGCTTATTTCCCCTCTCACCTCTGAGAACACTTGGCCACAAACGGCCGCCACGGCTTGCCTGTTTCATGTCCGGACGTCACAGGCTGTGTTTGTGCCTCGCGGAGAGCGGCATAAAGCGGCGCCGCATTAACGGCCAGGCCTGCAGGGTAGTAAATAACAGATGATGTTCGTTCTGGCTCGGTCTACATACCTCCACTCTAAACAGTTTCCTTGAGAGTTACGGCCGTTTACTAAAAGCTCCCGCCTTTGTTATTTCTTATGGTTGCCTATATGGTGGGATGTTTGTCAAGTATACTACTGGCACGAGGCGTCTGCGAGAAAGGCGGCCTTGTCCTTCTCCGACTGTTTCCCAATTTGAATATTCTTTCATCAGAGGTAAATCTATCATCAACTATTTGCATCTTGTATGTTTTGGGAGAAGGTAATGGCACTAATGCTGCCTCATTCCCCATCTGTGCCGGATTGACTCCAGCTTCCTGCTGTGCATAAAACATAAAAGAGCTGCGGCGGTGAAATTGAAATTGTCACGTTTCACATTTTGCCGCAATTTGAGTCAAGCGACTGGACCAAAGTATGGCTTTTACTTTCCTCTGTGTCTAAGGAAGAGCGGTTCACGCTGGCAATAATCCTCTTTATTTCCTAAGAAGGAAACAATAACAGAAACAAAGTGAAGCCAGTGATTCAGACTTGAGTTTTATTTAATAAACAGAACATAATTAGCAAATTCGGAAAAAAACCCCACTAAGATTGTCCTAAACAACTAATAGAAATCCCCAGCAAACCACATGTATGAGCCAAATGCCTCGTCCAAAATAAACAATGCCCACCTTCTCTAACTTTGCTGGTTTTTTTTAATTTGGACGGAAAATATTTGGTCACTTTTGAGGGAAAAAAACAACAAAAAAACGGGGTCAGAATCGAGAAAAACTATAGCCTCTATGTCACAAAATCAAATATGCTTGCAAAATGAGCAAACTGTAAATACTAAAGATGACATCGACACTGTATCCTACAGTAACACTGTCATTTAGTCACTTCTTTAAAAGAAAATGTCATTTGGCACTTTGGGAAAATGATTGCTGATTGCTCGCGTGATCGTCATATTTCAACCAGCGTTGCAAATCTGCAGAAAAGTACATGAAGCAACAATCACAGGCACATCTACAGATTGTCATTGTACTCTCAGTAATTCTGAAAATATCCATAACAATTCAGACACACTTCTAAAAACGTTCACAAGTTGAATGATTGCTTTCGAAAAATATATCCATCGGCAGTCAAATCATTTCATGTAAAAGTCCCGATTTAACTCTAACGTAAGGAATAACAACGATTGGCATAATATTAGTAAAGAGAATGGTCTTAATGCCTTTTAGCATCTTCAATCGGTTGGATTGTTTATTTTTTTTATTTTACACTTCTAATATCTCATCCTGCCAAATTAAGAAGAACTGTCTGCTATGAAATGAGATACTTTCTCTCTGCAATGGAGTAAAGGAACTTCATTAAGAAGCACGAAGTACAAATATGCCGAGACTGTATCAGCACTTGCATTAATGTGCTTTGCATGTAACCACTCGAGAGTGGTATTGATCCTCTTGTCTCGCTGCAGCAAAGTGAAAATACATTTCCCAAAGTGTCAAATTCCTTTTTCTTGGAGTAAAGATGAGCCGACACAACCAAAGGAGCCATTCAGGGTAACAACGTTTTCAAGAGTCTTCGACTACGTCACCATAAAAGAAACGATATACATACGTTTTGGACACTATCGCCACACATATGGAACAAACAGTGTTAATTTCTTAGAATAGCATTGAAAAATAAATAAACCTCATCATGTACATTGAATATTACACTCCTCAAAAACCACATTTCTAGAATAAAATGTTCTACAATGCTTTATATGTGCTTGGTCGTATTTGGTCAGGAAGGAAAAAAATCAGGTAGAAATGTAAAAGCTCTGAATCTCTCGACACTATCGACAAAATTCCAGTATTACACAATGACGTGACAAAAAGGGGGAAAGGCAATATAGAAACACTTCGTCCTCAGCAGTGATTGAATGCACACACCGATATTCAACATACTGAGCAGCTTTGAACGGGTGCGCTGTTTGTCGCTACGCCCGAGGGCGTCACAGCGATGTATTCTGCATTGAAGGTGAAGCTCAGCGTTCCTCCTGCTTCTCACAGTGAGGAGCCTCACAGACCCGAGTTTGTCCTGACTTCTCTTTTTTAAAAGGCACACGAGAAAAACTTCACCATCAGTCAAAGGTTACACGACAGAACTGCTAATATTGCCTCCAAAGTGACGAGATGACAAGCCTTGAAAACAAGTCAGCACTTATACTACTTAGAAAAAAAAAAAAAGGAAGGAAAAAAAAAACGATCGTAACGTTTTTAGCGAGGCCAGAATAACACTTTAAAATATCTCGAATTTCTTAACAATTCAAAGCAGTACATAATGCAGGAGATTAGTCAAGTGGAAATGTCCTTGGAGTTTGCTTTTACCGACAGAGAGCAGCACTCAGCAACTGATATGCAAATTAAATTCTCACAATGTCCCACAATAACAAGCTCACGTCCCTGTCACTGACGGCACCACGTGTGAATATTTTTTAACCACTTGAAGACAAAATACGTCACCACTAAAAGCAAATACTCATGATTCAGTTTGTTATACAGACGGAGGAGAAGTGTGTCACCTGAAGGAAGCAGAGCCATCTGCAACTTATATGGGATTTCATGGGGTTTTTTCGCAGCGTTGAAGTGGTCGATTCATCACCCAAATGTGCTTATTCAGCGTTCTGAGCACGCTTTGCCGCCCAACAGTGTTTATTTGGGTGACTTTCTGCACTTACAGCATCCAGACGGCTTTACAGAGCAGCCAGAGATGGTGGGGGGGGGGCAGAAATTGGGGTTGGGGGGGCGGCGGGGGTGCTGCCAAGAACCAAGACTTGCATCCCCTGCAAGTCCCACACTTTACAGGCTTTCATACAAACTTCTGATGCATCTGGTACATCTGAGGGATCAAAGACTTTCGTTACACCAAAACAGGCACGCCGCAAAGGCGCCTCCTTCCTCCTCCTCCTCCTCCTCCTCTTCCTCCTCGTCCTGTCCCCCTCCCAATATCATGCAACATCCTCTCTCGTCCTTCCTCCCCTCCTCACTGATTTACATCCCCATTCAACTGAAAGCGTGACCTTCCATGGTGACAGCGTTCACACCTTTTTTTTTTTTCTTTTTAACTCCTTGCACATTCTTGGCCCTGCCTGAGATTCACTGAAGCACCGCGGGTGGTGAAATATTCAGTAAAGCACTTCATTTATTACACAACACAGTCTCTTTTTTTTTTTTTGTATTTCTTTGCCCTCTCGGTGTTGCCGTTTCAGTTTGTATTATTGCTGGAGAGGCAGTTTCGCCACCAAACCTGTTTCTCCATCCACCCACTAATTCCTCGTCGGTATCCGGCAGCCTTCTGGAAATCTCGAATAAAACTATCTTGTCTCGATCTCCTCTCGGCTTTTAGGAGAGAGAATCGATTCTTTCTTCCAAAACAACACTTCGACCCGGTGCTCCCTGACAAGTGAGCGGAGGAGCAGCTGGTGGAATCGCAGATTTATTCTCTCCCCTTTTGATTTTCTGCAGCTCCGGACAATTGCACGTTTGAAAACCGGCTCGCAGTGACGCTACCGCTTGTCTAGCAGGAAGTAGGGCAGATGTCTGATCATATTTCTCTCCTTCTCCGGCGGAATTGGGTCAAGGTACGACGTCGTGGTGTTATTTGCAGCAGCACACATTTTGTTTCTGTTAATCGCGCTGCATTTTGATGAGTTCCACCGGTGCCACCGAGAGCTTTTCCACGAATGTGCTTTGGATGTAACATAATTAAAATGCTTCGCTGATGGGAGTTGAACATCCTGTTATAGAGTACCTGAGCCAGACTACGCACACAAAATCAAGCACTTGTGCTGTGTCTTCACTAAGTCTTAACATGGCTTTGACATTGCGGACCACCGGCCTACGTGCTCCGGTAGGTCTTGATGATGTCCTTGATTGTCCTCCTGCAGATGGGGCAGCACGCGTTGGCCATCTTCTTGAGCTTGAGGCCGCAGGCGTAGCAGAGACACATGTGTCCGCAGGCGTAGAGGACGGTGTCCACCACGTTCTCGTAGCAAATGGTGCATTCGTCGCTCCACGAGCTGGGGCAGGACGGGAAGGTGGGGGACTCCGGGTGGCTGGAGAACGGCGAGCTCGGGGTCGTGCCTGCAACGGGAGGGAGAGGCCAGTGAGCGTCAGGGGGGGGGAGACAAGCAGAATGAAAACCTGTCCGGGTATGAAACCTGCCAGCTCGTCCTGAACCGGATACGACATAGATCTAAATGCGCGTTTCACTTAAGCTGTCAATGTTCTGCCCACTTTTTCCTCACTGCTAATGAAGCTTCGGGATGACTTCATGCAAGAATGATTGTGTTTTGCGCTTCAATCACGACTCCCACCGCTGCCATTATCTGTCAGGAGCTCTCCTGTCATACTGTCGGCAGCTCGGGACCGCGGCGGTGTTAGGGATCACTGCTTCACATCACCAGAGTAAATATTTGCTTCATGCGCTTACATGCAGATTGCGAGTTGATGTGTTGGTGCTGTTCAGTCAGTGTTTGTGTACTTCTGGGTGTTTTATGGCTCTCCTGCATGTCTGAAACGGATAAACACCGAGGAAAAAACTGGACACAAAACTTGGCCCGCGTAGAAATACTCGATTTGGACACGGGATTATACCAGTATGACTTTCGGCAAAGTACTGGCAGCTGTGTTCGCCAGAAAACTTACCATCGAAAAATGTGGCATGTGAGTTTTTGACCTGGAAGCGTTCTTTTTGACGAGCCCGAAATTGGTTGAAGCCTTCGCTTCGATTCGATGGTGAATTACTTTGAAAGAAAGCACGAATACAGATTGCGGAACCTGTTTTTGTATTTGTGCTGTGTTCAAACCACCCAACTCTGCGCCACTGAAATACCCCTTAAAAAGTAGTCAAATAATAAACTAACCTTGATTGGACCCATTGTCCATTACACGAAAACAAAAACCTCACACGGTACATACAAAGCAAAGATAAGGTATAAAACCAAACTGCAAATGTTTATTTTTTGCTACGATTTCTTTTCTCAGATGCGAGGATGGATTCTGAATCCTGAGAGAATAACGAAAACTGGGGAGAAAAGGAAGGATTGACATTAAACGGCTTCATTCTGCGGGGACGTGACATAAACAAAATGAAAACTTGCAGCGGAATATTTTGTACGCGCGCTATTTATTCTCGTGGCAGCGCGATTTCGCGACTGAAGTTTGAATGTATTCGTGCCGGCTCATTCCACCGAAGGGAAAAAAAATGATGGACATCACCGCAGCCGTGATGGTCTTGACCTCCTTCGCCTGACTGGGAAAATAGAGACTTCTGATGCATTTTATTTTTAAGTTAGAGGAAAGGAAGAGGTTTCCATTGCCCGCAGATTTCCGGATGTGTCTGGGACAGTTTGACACCTCTCTGCAGATGCTGGTGCTGCATCCTCGATGGCAGAACAACAGGTCTGCCACCGATGCTCAGACTTGACATCTGTTTTGCTTAACATGATGCATTTATTCATGGTGCGAAATCCCAGAAAAACAGTTCATTCCGAAAAAAAACAAAGAAACGTCCTTTTCTCACTGCATAATAATTGCATTTTGTGTGACAAAAACAACAGACTTCTGAAACCTTAAAGGCGAACCAGAAGAGGGGATTAAGTGAGCAGCTTGGACGAACCTGTCGACGAGGAAAACAGAGTGTGGTAGTTGGAGTTGAAGCTTGAATTGAGGTTGATGTTGAGGTTTGACTCGGAGTTGCCGCTGCAAAGCATTGTGGGGGTGTTGGGCGTGCACGACGGGGAGCTGGGAGCCGACGGGCCTCGGGTGTCCGGGTGTAGTGACGATCCTGAGGAAACAGAGGACACAGGGGTCACGCGGGAGACTCGCCGGCGCGTTTGCAAGTCGAGCAAGGCAACGGCGTTCGAACGAGGCAAACAAAGTGGCCGCCTTGTTTCTGGCTATCAAACGTTTCCATCACTCACTTCTCCTTGAAGTTAATCAGAGCTGATAATTGGCAATCGCAGGAGAATAGATGTCCCGTTTCATCTCTCCGCCTCTCTCGCAATCGTTAAATCTGCTCTAACACCAAGCAGATGACTTGTGAGTCCAGTGTCTGTGTGTGGGTGTGTGTAAGTGAGTCAAGAGCCTATGAGTTTATGTAGCCGCCCCGCGCCCGCCTTCCACCCCCCTTCATCAGTCCAGCATCCCTCTGGGTAGGGTACAAAACACTTCCACGAACTATCTGTTGTCTGTCCCGTATGATCCGTCCCCCCATCCGCACCCCATAACCAACGGCTCTGGCATCACTTGTCATCCTGGCAGTTCATCTCTTCTCCCAGACGAAAATACCAACCCGGATTCCACACACAGACAAACCCTGATCCAGTCTGCCCGGCGGGCGGACGTCATTGTTGTTTACACATCGTCCTTCAACTGACCATGGCAGAAATACGGTTACGCAGCCGCGCCTGTCATTCCTTTGGCACCGCCATCCTTCCATGTGTCAAATTAGCAAATATTAGCGGTTTTGCATCCCGTGCGACAGTTCGCTTGTCCAAGATTTTCCGACTCTGACGTTGTGGAGAAACAACAGAAAAACAAAACGCAACCGCGCATTGTGAGAAATTGCAGGAAAAAAAAAAAGAAAGAAAAGAAACGACTGTATACTTAAAAAAAGAAAATGCGGTGTCTTTTCAGCACAAAAATGTTTACAGTTTGTTGCATAACTGGAGCAACGTGCTCTGATCCTCTGCTTGGGATTCTGAAGCCTTTGCCTTGGACCACTTCAACCGCTGCCGTCTCAGTTTCAGCCTACATAAACAAATCATAGTAGCATTTTAGTCATGCAACAAAACCAGCCCGCTGCTAAGAATAAAAATGAGAAGATGAAGCAGAATCCGCAGGAACACAAGCTTTGCTTGCGATCTGGATGTAAAACTTTGGTAATTTGCTCGCCTGTTAAAGTGCAGCGTCGGTTCTGCCGATAGCGCTGATACAGCGTCGACTGTTTGTTTCTCCGTCGCGTTATAGTTTACAGCGCACGGAAGGGCAAGTATGCAAACAAGCACTCAGAAAGCGTTCCATTACCTACTTAAACGAACCTGTGCTGCTGCTTGGCTGAGTAACTCTAAGAGGAGAGAATAGATGACCTTCATGTCATTCATGTATTCTCTCATCAAGGGAACCGCTCTCCTTCTCTCCCTTTATGAATTTACAGCTTGCAATGCCGACCTGCGTGTGTGAGCCTCGGCAGTGCGGGAGGCTTATTTGCGGTTGAGCACGCGTTCGGTGCCTTTCAGCACCTAATTATGAAAGATTATGATTTATCGCCTTCCCTGTTGATGTGGCAAGTGGTTCATGTCCAGCTTTTATGAGGCAACATTAGTTTTCATCGGCTAAATGCAAGTCGGCCCAGCGAGTCCTCAGATGGATCTGCTTTGCTCTTTAGCTTCGGTGTCATGTTGATTGGCGTGCAAAAGTCATAGCTTGTCGTCACCTGAGTACTTATACCCACAAGTAGTGGTGAAAGTGGAACTGATTTAACTATACTTGAAGTATTTAGAGTGAAAAGTATCAATTTTCTGTCTCTGCATGAAACTAGGCACAAACATATCACCGAAAGACCATGTTTTGAAAAAATGTTGCTGCTTAAATCCCAAAATATCTGTTAATTTAGTTTTTTATGAGGTTTTATTTCTTCATGTGTTTGTTATGCTTGAACTGATCCTTCACTCAAATATTTCTTCTTTGTCACATTTTACAGACATTGAGATTTAACGCCTCCTGAAGCTGACAGACGACCAAAGGAAAAAATGCCCCAATTTACTCTGAAGCACCAAACCTGTTGTGAAACTCAATGGAGTCAGTGTTTGGATTCGTATTGCAATGAAGAGGGCAGAATTATCCTCCTCCTTATTTGAATTTTTATAGCCTCAATTTGATGCTCTGTTTCAATACGGTTCTTTAACTGTCTGGGCATCACAGCCCAGCTGACAGAAGGCTTGAAATGATGATATAATCTCAGCAGAGCATACAGTCACCCACGGTTATTGCTGTGAACTCAGATCAATGAGCTCAAGGAGCAGCAGCAAGTGGTGCAGCGAGTGCTTGGACACCTTTTTCTCTCCTTTTTTTCCTCCCAACCCTCCCGACGCCCTCCCTCCCGCGAAAGGTGTTCGAAACAGCCAGTGAAAACATTTCATTCAAAAGGGAAAGCTGTAAAGGTTTCTCACTGACGAATAGACTTTCACGAACATTGTGGGAAAAAAAACAAAAACGGAAGATATTATTGTTAAAAAAAACTCCTCTACATCTGCAGCAGCGAGAAGGAACACGAGTGCTGCGAGCCATTATTGATACTAAAGATCCGACATGCAATGATAAAATCTCGGTCCCGCAGATAACGCGGACAAAATGACCATGCGAGAGCAACAGACTCCCATCTGTTCCACTTCACAGGCTTGACAACACCCAGCCATGACAAACTGTCACTTGCCTCAGTGGCTAGATGTTTCCATGGCAACGCATGGCGTGCGGCGGCACCGAGTGGGTGAGCGGAGACGTCACAAATGCACTCCCCACAGCTGGAGTGGGTAATGACTCGGAGAGCGCTCAGACCCCATAAGAATCGAGACAGGCTTAGGAAAAAAAAAAAAAAAAAAAAAAAGTGTGGAGGAAAATGGACGGGAGGGTGCGGGGGAGGAGGGGGGGGGCGAGACGACGAGAGGACCGGCGTCGCGGGAACCAACTGTGGGTGGAAAGCCCAGCATCTGAAATCTCCATGCAATTACATTTTAATAATGCATATGGAGGGCATCATAAGGAGCTATCACGGGCCGCCTCCTGATACATAATGCTGGCTGCCGGGAGCCCACGCAAGACAGAAATAACCTCCTCAGTTCCTGGTCTGACTGAGTACATGAAAGAGAGGAGAGGAGAGCAGCAAAAGCAGAAATGAATTGCAGGGGAAACGCACAAATTCTAATCGCATGAAGCGTCGGCACATTTCGACAGATTTGAGATGTTACGCGGACAAACGCGTGCTCTGCCGCGACAAGTTCATCCATAGTTTAGCGACAACGCGTCTCTTGGGTCAAAATATTGTTTTCTCAAAATTGAGACGAATGTGTCATTCCGCAGTGATGATCAACCAAAACGGCCACATTTGCGCAGTTCCCCAGTTCCACGGGCCCATTAAAACACAGTAAACTCGTGTGATGCTGCCGCAGTCGCATGAAATATTAAAGCTCCAAACACCTCAATGTTCAGGGTGTTTACGACAGCGTGAGTCACGCGGCACATTTTAGACTAACTCAAATATGGAAAGAATTGAGCTTTGAGAGGTATCAGGAGCTTTTTTCCCCCCATTAATGTTACCTTTTTTTTTAAATCCCCAAACTAAATGAAACCATTTATCTTTTTCCTCACTAAAAACCAATCTTATGATGTTTCTTTTTCAGCGTGCGATCATTATCAGGCCATTAAACCTTGCATCTATCCAATTTTCTTTGGAACAAATTAAACTGCACGTGGACGCGCTCTTTGAAAGACAATACAACCAATAGCAAGATAGCATTTTGTTTTTGAACTGCAATTTTTAATCCCTTATTTTGGTGAATACTCGGTTCTTATCGGTTCACACTGGGTGGGGCCCGACTCTCCGCACACTGACGCTCAGGTGGTGTCGCGGTATCAGTCAGTGAAATCTGCTGGAACAAAATGGGGCAGCCAGAAATTCTGTTCATCTGACAGTACAAAGTTAACATTCATATGCAAATGGAAGGGGGCCAGAATGCAAATTCCCAAAGCGATAGACGAGTTGATAAAGAGTCAGGAGAGCGGCCCAGGCAGCGAAGGGAACGGGAAACTATTTCACGAGTCCTCTGAGTGGGACTCCAGCCTCCGAAGGTCAGTGAAGGATCACAGACTGCATTAACTCTCTGAATGGAAAGTTACCGATGACATCCTGCAAAAATCTGTGGAACACGACTGGATTCGTGGCGCCACACATTTAAATTAAATATTTAGACTTTTGCTATCAGCACTGCTGATGAGAACGTATCCATCTGTCTGACATCAAGCACAGCTAATTTTATTCCTCCATATTCGAACAAGTCACTGAAAGGAGTCGTTTCTAAATCTATGTGATGGGGAACCTAATTTTAGAGGTAGTTGTTTCTCTTGCTGCGAAGAAAACGGAGATGGAGTCCTGAACGAAAAAGCTGATTTTCCTTGAACGTCGTTACGCGCTTCATTGTTAACACCTGTCTCCTTTCCCCACGAGCGCCACACCTCCACCTCGTCATGCCCAGATTTGGCCCTCCATGGCCCGCACCCACTCCCCATTGGCCCAGACCTGGACCAATCCGCTGGTGATGGTCTGACGGCGAGGGCATAAAAGCCACCGACAACCAGAAGGAGAGGAGCCGACTGTGTGCTCGGCTGTTGTCGCAATTGCTTGGTGTGCTGCTTGACTTTGCCTTGTCTCAAAACAGCAGTTGGTAGGGTTTTTCGCTAGAGAAACGTAATAGCTGTCGAGCTTTGCTTTTGTTTTGACTCTGCCTACTAAGCAATGAATTGTCCCATAGTGTTAATCCTATGTGGTTCTGTGTTTAGATTAAGAGTAGGCTTAGGTAAAGGTAGTCTTGTGTTGGGATTGGTTGAGGATTTTGTTTTCTTCTTCTGGTGCGCTTGTCACCCATAGTTATGGTGCTGTTTGGTTTTGGATTGTTTTCAGTTTTGGCTTTATTGTTTTAAGCAGCATCGCGAACCCCAACACACTCATTTCCCAGCTGCTGTTTTTTATAACCTGACTGGAACATACTATACATTTAAGAATTCCTTTGATACATCTTCTAGTCCCACTCTCTTTTTTTTGTTACACCCTTCAACCTGTTTCCCCAAACGAGCCCCAAACATAACAAAACGTGCATTTCCAAATCTTTTTCCTGCTCACTTTACTTGATGCCTGTTGAGTCCACGCAAAGGACAGGACAGATGTGTTTTGCATTTGGAATTAAAGTGGAAATATTAACATGGAAATCTGACAAGATAAATATAGCCCTGACTTTTTAATCTAATCTTTATCCCTTTAAACCCAACATTTAACAAAAAGTCCACATAAACTAAAACACCTCATATTGTTACCTTCTTGAGGGCCTCACAATTGTTGTATGTGTGTGTAAAACAAACATTGTGTGAGGAGAATGTACCTAAAATCCTGAGTTGCGTGATGGTGCCGTGCAGACCGAAGAACATCCAGAGTGGCCTGGAGTTATCCACACACAGCTGCATCCCGGCACCAGCGCCATTATGGCTCATCATGACCTCCCCCTCCGGGTTTACCACAAAGCCCAAGATATCTCCACTGTGGAGGGGCACTGTCACCCGACACACGGCCCAGAATTCCTTGCGATCGACCAGGGACTCCGGGTTTGACGGGAGGTCGATGGGCCTCAGGGTGGCTGGATCACAGGATGTCACGCCGTACGAGAGCGACCCGGGCCTCGTGACGCCCGCCTTCACCTTCACGAACACGGTCTCTGAGCAGCGCATCGGGCGGCTGGTGAACACCAGGGTCCTCTCGTCGCCGCGGTGATCCAGCCGCGCCATGGTGTGCTTGTCCAGCACGGTGACGTGGACGCCGTGCACGGGGTGGAAATGCAAGTCGGTCTCCAAATGGCTGGGCAACAGCGAGCACTGCTGCGAGTTCTGAGAGTTCTGGGGCACATGGCAGGAATTGGAGCTGAGAGTCTGTAGTCTCTCCTCGTCCTCATCATCCTCCTCCAGATGCATTTCTTGCTGTGGCAGGTTCAGGCTGCACAGACTGATGGAAAGGCGAGGGTCATCATTGTTCTGCTGAATGGATGCCCGGTGGGCGGCAGCAAAAGAACGAGGACGCAGGCAGTCCAGCGGGACCATCTCGCTGTCTGTAGAGGAGGAAAAAAAACACACACACACACACGAGAGTTATGTAATCACTTGTTTGTGAGGTTTTAAAGTGAACATTTCAGTCTGTATCACTGCACAGAGCCTGTACTGGTTCTCTAATCATTTACATTTAGATAAAGCCATAACTACGTTTGCAGTGTGGCTAATATACTCACAGACAATGTTTTAATTTACAGACCTTAAGAAGAAAAAATGTCCAGAGGACTTGATTTAAATTACGCATCCACTTAGTATTCTGCATATTGCTATGAAGGAGGTTGCTTTGTTTTATATGCTCTGTCTGAACAACGTTCATTCATCATACCTGCCGCTGTAAACAAATGGTGGCTTCCGGCCTGTCTGCTTTGTAGCATTCATCCTGGCGCACTCTCTGCGCTCTGGCCCGCAGTCAAGCAATATGAGCAAATACGTCAATGTTTACATGTTTAGAAACATATCGGGAGTTTAAGTGGGGGCACGCTGTCGCTGCAGGCCAGTGGCCACATCACAGTAAAAAGACATAAGAGCTTTATGTAACGTTCAAGGAATAAGAGGTCCTGTGTTCAGGGCCCCACTCTCTGCCTGCTGCGCAGAGTCCTGTGATAACTCATTTCTTATCCTTATTTCAACTTTTGTGCCTCCCACTCCCAGAACGAACAGGCATTTAGTCCAAAGACTTGATTTTTCTGAAAAGACTAGTGTTTCATTCAGTTACTAAAAGTACAAAAAACTGGACATGTCCTGTATACAAATAGCCATAATGAGCCGTGGCAAGTCTTTGGTGTTTATATAACATCTCAACAGCAGTGACTTAATGTGTCTGTACACAGTGAACATGATCAGCTATCCGGATGCTAAAATCAGCTTTTTCCGATCATCGGAAAGGGGAAGGCATCACATGTCCCTCCGTGCTGCTTAACCTCCTCACATATAGCCAAAATAGAAACCACATGGGAATCTCGTTGCAAAGAGGAAAACAGAGCGCGGGACACGCCCTCCATGCGTGCAGTCAGTATGAACGGATCGGCATCGTGGCACGCTTCGGGACACGCTGCCAAATTTAACACGGCCCCCTCTAAAGCAGGCTAAAATTAGCCTGATTGGACATCTGAGGAGAGCAGGCGAGAGGCAGGATGAGGGATGAGTGACATGATGGCTCTCAGTCGCGACCTGCTTTGGGCTTCCCCTCAGGGAAGTGGATGGAGAGGGAGACTGCGACGAGGGGGAAGATCGGGTGAAAAATCGGGCGGGGCGGACACTTGAGAGAAAGGGCATACTTCACCAGCTCCCCTTTATCACACAAAGACAGCACATCTCCGACCGGCTGCTGATAAACTGCTTGAACCTAATTACTTCCGCAGTCAAGAGAGTCCACAACCAGGCATGAGGTTCTTATTATTAGCAGCCTTATCATCTTCAAGGCAAAGTTAGCCGACTTCAGGAAACAGGAGATAATTTCTATTCTTGCCATTATGGCGTCCTGCAGCTTCTGGTTTTGAGCGT
Organism: Malacoctenus gilli; assembly: GCA_032164315.1. Lineage (NCBI taxonomy): Eukaryota > Metazoa > Chordata > Actinopteri > Blenniiformes > Labrisomidae > Malacoctenus > Malacoctenus gilli. The sequence continues at coordinate 13,164,125 of JASSRZ010000014.1, forward strand.
GGCACGGCCGTCAAAACAAGCCGTGAAGGGAATAGTAAGATTGCTCAGATGTTTCAACCTATTGAGAAGAAAAAGATATACAAGAGATAAAAAAAAGAAGGCAAAACAAAGAAAGATAAAGACGTGAGCCAAATAAATATGTATGACCTCTTCCTGGGTTTAGTCTCAGAGGAGTCTGGGGAAGAGTTTCACACTTTTGACAAAGACAAAATAAATAAATAAATAACCGAGTCAAAAAAGTAAGATTATACACACAGCGCACACACACAGCATTCCTCATTATGATGATTTTTTGCACTCACAGTGAAAACTCAGAGGATTCAAACCATCAACTAGAAGCCGTGTGTGCATGTTTTGTTCACAGCAACCGTCTCTGTAATGTATTGAGTGCACGATGGAAACATGTAGGGTGAATGTCTGGATAAATGGTTGAAATTTGGTTATAAATTTTTTGACATGCTGAGTTAAAGTCATAACAGTGGTCAGAAGAGAAGTGAAATAACTTCATTTTTATGGCTTGAGCGCCATATTGTTAGTCTCTGAAAAACTATTGAACTCTTCCCTTTCATCTCCACTCTCATTAAAATGTCAGTTGAACACAAACAGGTGCACTCCAGCCTTTTGTTCGCCAACACTGTAATGTAATTACAGTATGGAAATGAAGCATGGTAAGCAATGAATACTCAGTGCACTTTAGACTTTTTTGTTTTATCCATTATTTTCACCATTAGGCTATGCTCAAGTGCCTACTCTAAAACGCGTGTACTGAACATGGTAATTATGTTATGCTTGGGATTTTTTTTAGGTTCACGTCCCCCAAGAAAGTCTGAATCACCTTTTTTTTCCGCCACTGAAACAACACTGATGTGATTAAGTGCGGGGCCGAAATTGCCCCAGTAACATTAAGGGGTCTTTGAACAGTCGTAGCCACTCCGGCCCAGGAGAAAAAAATCCGTTTGGCTAAAGAAACACATGCCAGACGGGCTGCAGGGTCAGAGGCTTTGTATCTTTCTAGCACTATCGCGGCAGAGGAGGTGGTGGTGGTGGTGGTGGAGGGGGACAGCGATCAATCTTAACGAACTTTTGTTGGGGAATTTGGAGGAATTTCTTGGCATCGTTCGAGCCGGAGCACGCCCATGCCAAAACATACACCTGCTGAAAGTGGTTCGCGGAGATAAACATCTCTCTACCTGTTGAAGGTTTACTCCTTCAAACGAGCACCAGCCGCCTGATACAAAAACCCCAAACACTGTCTGAAAAAACGCGTTCCTGCAAATCAAATTTGCTGGCAAAAGAAGGTTGTCTGCGTTTGAAGTGAAAACTGGAGTCCTGTTTCACTGTGAACAAATGCCAGAACAAAGTTTTGCAACCTAAAAACAACAGGCAGAAAAAAAGTGTTAGATTTACTGCACTGCCAAAACCAACAGCCTGGTTTGACTTCACAGTGAAATACACATTCAAACGACATGCAGGGGGGGTTAGGGTTTCTATTGGGGTTAGGGTTTCCTTTAGGGTAAGGATTCCTGTTCGTGTATGAGTGAGGGTGAGGGTTAGCTTCCCAGCTTTCCTTTTGACTGGACCTTTTTTTTTTATCAGACAATGTGTGCGTACGTGCGTGCATGCGTGTGTGTTGTGTGTGTGCGTACGTACGTGTGTGTTGGGGGGGGGTTATTAGAGCAGCAACCTCTAACCTCTAAGATCAGATGCAGGATTGAGGGCCTTTGCATGTGTCTGTGTTCGGGGATTTGCCTTAAGTATGCATGTGCAGGGCTCTGTCTGCAATGGGTGAGTTAAGTCATCCGTCATGAGAGAGGCAGTTGGAGGGTGGGGGTGGGAGGTGGGGGGGAATGTCTGTCCCAAAAAAGGAGAGGGATGGGCTCTCACTTATTGAAGAGAGAGTGAGAGGGAGTGCATTCGAGTGTGAAACAGGAGGACCCTAAAGGAGAGTGCTCTGATATACGTACAACCCAATACACGGGAGAAGCCTGACAGTTTAGGTTATCTGTGATGCCAAGTGTAACAGGAGACGCATACGTGGCATTTTTGAGGGATCAAGTGAAGTTTCTGGTTTACGGCCTGATGTTTCTGACTGCATCCCTGATCATGGAAAGAGAAACGGCCGTGCTGAGGTGATAAATGGCCGCGGTGAAAGTGAGACTCTGTCCTTCAAGGACACAGTGTCTCCAAGGCCAGAGACACGCTCCTTCTGAACACGATCTAACTTTAGTGTTTCTTCAAGCACTTTTGCACGGCCACGCTCATCTTCCGAAGCTTCGCAGCACACAAACAACTGTTGGTTGATGAGAAGTCTCCCATCAGAAACACGTTTCTTAAATTATGAATTCATTTCGTTTGTTTTGATTCAACTGATATCAAGAGAGGCTTCGTCCACAGTTGAACACACAGGGATGAGATTTCACTTCTTGCGTCTTCGCTGGGACGAGGCCGCGGTCATCTGAAAGTGATTAGCCTCCTCTGCGAAGGCTTCCCCCGGTACGGCCCAGCTCCCAGGATCCAGCCCTGACAGGCTCCATTACGATTTCTATTTTGATTTCCTGCAAGTCTGTTCGATCCCATCTGGACCGGCTGAATCCCAGCTGAGGCACAATAGCCTGTCCAGCAGCGTTTATTTTGGTTCAACAAATCAAATAAATTCCAAGCTCTGAGATCACTGGAAACGGCACTCTCATAAATACAGGGACCCTAATCCTGATGTGGACATGATGGCAGATGTTGTGTCAAACGATGGTCCTCCAACATTGTAGTTCATACCAGGCCTCTCGTTTCACTGAATCCAAATGTCTGACAGAATCAGTTTAATCCACTTAAAATGAGCTCGGTGAAAACCATGAAATGTGGGCTTTGAGAGAGCTGTTGGCACCTATTTGCACCTCCATCACTTGCAGAGTTAATCAAATTACATTTCGGCCAAATCGAGACACACAGGAAAAGTGCTGCTCAACAAAGCCAGATGGTGTTCAAGAGCAACAGTAGACAAACATAAAGAAACAAAAATGAAGGCGATGCATCCAACACATTATGCTAAACGTTTCACTGCGTCGTCAAACCAGATTATGTCACTTTTATGCAACAGTTGTTGGCACTGATACATGATAACATCCTCGCACTGTCTCGGACTCCCAGCAGTTTGCTGTTAGGTAACTGGAGTTGTAAAGTTAAAATTGTTGGAGCCCAACAGTGGATGAGCGGATGCATGATCGAGTGAAAACAGCAGCAGTAAATCGTCACGATAAAGTTACGTAGGAGTTATGTTGCCATCGGCACTTCTAATGATCAGCTTTGAAACCTGAGCCATCAATCGATTAACAACAGTGAAAGCATTTTTACAGTCCTTCACGGAGAAGGCCAGCAGATGAAGCTGTTTACATCAAGTGGGAAATAAACATTTCAAATCTACATTACCAATGACGGCTGATCTCATTCTAGTTCAAAAGCAATGTTGAAAATTGAGTGATGAATTTTATCCCTTCAGTCCTCTGCAACTGTTTACTCTAATAGAAAACAGAGGTGACTGGTTTTGCTGCAACTTGTGTAAAACTTCACTTGGTTTTCACGTATGAACCTGGTTGGGAATTGACAGTATTCACTTGTTTGGAGCTTAAATACCATTATTTAAGGTTCATTTACCAAGGACATTAATACGAGCTAGGTGTAAACACCAGCTGCTGTTTTTTTTTCTTTTGTTGAACCGAGGCAGGCGAGAATCTCCAGTGACTCACCACTCAGTGTTGTGTTACAAAGTGCTATTATGAGATGTCTCTGTGCTTTTCATTTGCCTGCTAATTTCAGTGGACACCCGCAACACAATGCATCTTTGAGGCTGGATCGTGGCTGCCGTTCTGTCACAAGGTTTGCTGTGTCGGGTCATTTCAAGTTACACTTCCCCATTTTACAAAGACAAAGCGAGACACTTAACCTTCAGGAAGATGAAGATATACTGGAATTGTGGTACCAGTAATGGGCCGAAATGTGACATAAAACAGTGACACACGGTGTCTGAACGAAGGTGAATTGAACTTGTCTGTCTTAATGTTGTCTTCTGAATGTGGCTCCTCAGGCCTTCTATCTTGTAACCTGTCAAATCCCTAAAGAGAAGCAGGCACACAATCCCTTGGCATCAATTCATATTTAAGCCATCGTGTTGAGCAGAGCTGCTTGTCAATAATGGTCTTATATGTTGGTAATCTCCAAATCTTGCATGTTTTCTTGTTTCTCATTTTTCTTGGCATCTTGGTCTGCCACTCTCTCACACTAGCCTTACAGACACCGTTGCCATGGTTGCCTTCATCCTTCTTTTTCCCTCCTCATGTTGATTACAGTCGACGCACCACAGATTTTATTTTCAACAGAGCCTCTACAAATCCATATGCACAAGTCCTGCCTCCATTATGTTCCTGTTTCCATGTACTTCAGATGATTTTACACGAGGATTAGCTGAGTTGCATTGGAATAATTGAGGTTATTGAGGTTAGGTGTATTGTGTTTCCAGATAAAATGTAGGAGCTCGTCTCTTGTCTTTGCAGTGTTTGCTTTAATATGAAGAAAAATACTATATATACTGTTGTTTTCTTGAAAGTCAGTGGTGAAAGTAAGGGTAAAATTAAGGTGCTGGGAACTTACTACTGGCTTAGGACTTCAACATCTGTTATGGTGATTAAGCTACTGAAGGTTTGAAGGACAATGTTCAGTCTCACTTCTTTTCTTTTTTTTTTTTTACCCAAAATGGTATCAGCAGAGGCGAACTGGTCCTCTTGACCTGAGAAGAAGCATCAGGCCTCAGTAATTTCCAAAAGAGGAGAAGTTGGACAGGCTGCACAGCAAAACTCACAATGTGAATAGAATCAGTTCTAAATGTCCAGTCACTTCGAAGAAGGATCGTTTTACATGCGATCCATTCAGGCTATGCTCCTGCAGAAAGGAAACGCAGGCTGCGGGATGATTCATGATATGAGCCTAATCCTGCCAAAAAGATTTCAGCTTAAGGAAATTACTAAATGTTCATTATATGAAGACATGTTGTGTATCTCTCTCTCTCCTCTCGCATTGCCTTTGGCTGGAAACAGACTTTTGACAGATGACTTTCCATATTGTTATCACCGTGCCGAATTTCTGGTTTATTGTTTTGGGAGAATTTGGCTGTGAGCAGCCGGCCAGAAATTGAACATCTTAGCACAACACTCATTTGTGGTACTTCAGGGTAAAATCAGACTCCTCAGGCTTATGGTACATCTCCATCAATCAAAATTAACAAAATGTTTTCATTCTGCTCCCTTTGTGGAATGCAACAGATGCAGCACAACAGAAGCTTATTTCCACCATGTAATAAACAGCATTTCAGATTGAAAGTTTTCTGTCGGACCAGCACTTACGTAATTCATTTTTACATGACTGTGTCTTTCTGCACTGTTATAAGCTGATGCAAAGTTCCAGATTCGAGCACTGCACCTCTGTGTTTTGGCTCTATATTTAAAACCTATTAATCGTCAAATCAAACCCTGTGAAAGCCACACAATCTGCGTTGACAGGCCGAACAATAAGTGGGACCTGTGGCAAGTAAGCGCGAGTATGATTGAGTGAACGCAGATGAAAATAGACACAAAGAAAGGAAAGCGCACACGCACAATCAGACTGAGGTAGCTCCACATGTTTATACGTGTTCATGCAGCGACAAGCTTTGCGTTTTCCTCCCCGTTATCTCTGCATCAGTGGACGGACCAGGCACGAGTCAAAGGTAAAACGATCCCCGACCTGGTGACAGTTTTGCTTTCAATTCAAGAGGCACACACTGACAAATTTGTGTTGCCGGCTCCAGCAAACTATTGCAAACATGCACCAGTGATTGAAAACCAGATTCAAGCGCCACAATCTCGCCAGTGTATTTATGGCTCAGTGAGCGTGTCTGAATAGAGAGATGTGTCATTTGTTTGAAAACCAGAAACTTTGCATTTCAATCAAAAAAGCCCAACAATCCTCAACAATCAGTACAAATCTGCTTTTTTGTACTGTTGATTTCTTATTTTCAGATAGTGTTGTAAATGCCACATATTCGTCTTCACAATAGGAATTTTACCCACACAGTGCTGACAATATAAACGTAACATTACGCAACACAACAATCAACGGATCATTTAATGTTAAGAAAAACCTGCACAACTGACCTTTCATTCATTCATTCATTCATTCATTCATTCATTCATTCATCCACTCTACAATCTTTGCCAACACTATGTCAGCAAAGCAGATCCGAGCCAACACAAGGCAAAAGGGCACAGCGCGCCACAGACCGGTTGCTTGTCCATCACCAGCGCAAGCGCTTGGAGACCGACAGCCTGTTCACACCTCCGGTCTATTTAAAGTCACCAATTAACCTCATAAGCATGTCTTTGGTGTGTGGGAGGAAGCTGAAGTACCTAGAGAAAAACCCTCCACACCCACAGGAGATCATACAAACTGCACATAATGAAGCCCGCTCGCACATACCGTATCCCAGGCATCTACTTTGACAGAGAGAGGATTTCTTTTTCTTTTTTTTTTTTAGTTGGAGTTACGAAATCAGGTTTTGCAGGCCATACTTGTCGGGACCAACAGGGAAAAGGGAGTTAACACTGGTTCCCGCACGCTGATGAGCAAAAGAGTCCCTCGTCCTTTTATAACAATGATCACTAACCACCCCCCCCCCACCCCCCATAAATCAGTTAAAGCTTTTGGCCTAATTACTTTTCAGTTAGATTAAGTGAACAATGCGAGTTCAGGGTGTGTTCATGGTGCACAGAGAAGGTGTGTTGTTTTTTTTGGGATCCAAACAGATGCTGCGCGACAGCAGTTCGAGAGCGAATGCTACTATCTCCTAATAATTTACCATGAGACCAGTGGTTCCTAACCTGGTGGGTGAACCTCCATTGGGGGGAGGTGCGACAGATTACGGATCTAGAAATTTTCATTGGGAACCACAGTAAGACACTTTCTAGATTATAGAGAAGACATGGGAAGCTGCTCAGTGCTTCTGTTCTGAAGATAAACGAGGTTTGGCATTAAATCTAATCACCTGTTCCTTGTACCAGCGCATCAATCCTGCATTTTCATCCAATTCAGTCGAGAACTATAAGGATCTATCCCTTGAATACCATACACAGCTGTGAAAACTGTGTTTGGGACATGCAGTCTGTGTTTGATTAAAAGCTAGCATTAGAACTGTGTCAGAACGGTGGATAAAAATCTACTCTGGGCAAACTGTATCACAGAGTGTCGCCTCTGCGAGATCCCTCGGGATGGTAGCAGGCATGAAATGCATACAGCAGGGGTTTTCCCCACCATGACGCTCCGAAGGCCTAATGCATACGATCCCGTGTTCACAGATGATTGATGTCAACATCCTCCTCTTAATCACCTGAGAGGTACGCAGCCTCCTGACAGTCTGGCAGCCATTTTGGATTCTTCTCTAATGACTGGAGAGGCAGGTTGCAGATGATGTTAGCTGATGCCGGCCGCACGGATCACTACCATTCTGTCAGTGATTAAGTGACTCATCTACCTCTAGTAAACAAACCCCCAGTAGAGCATCTTGCATCCATCAAAAGATGCCTTTGACTCGCTCGGCTTATCTAACTTGGAAGGAATCCATCATACCTGTACAAAGCAGAGGACGCTGTGTGGCCTCCTGGGATTTGTCCCATAAACAAACACATTCTGTTGTAGTCTGCAGCCATACATGTGTAAAGGCTGCATTCGCCCTCCCTATTATGTTATTTGGCTGCAGAAAGGTATAGCATATCCCATATGTGGTTCACGTTGGGGAAAAGAAACTGAAAAAAAAACGACAAACTTGCAAGCAATTTGGAACTTTATGTTCCTGCAGCAAGAAGTTGACAAAAATGCCGTAAAGTTAACTCCGAAAATAAACTCAACCTTTTAAAGTTCAGCTGAATGAGACTTTTCATATCATGTCTTTTGTAGTAAGCAGAGACATCTGTGTAAATACACTTCACAAATTAGCCTTTGAAAACAGTTATGTTGGTTGAGACACATTACACACTTGAGGAAACCCTTTGTCCGTCCCTCGGAGGGCTTTTATGCGTCTCCGTACATCCTCAACAGCACAGCCCGTTCTGTACAAAACCCAAGCCGGGCACTTTGGTTCTTTATTGATAGCAGCGTGAGTAGGACAAGTGTGGTGATGTAACAGATCTTTCTTAAATTGCATAGGCAGCATTGTTGGTCTGGACAACCCCCGAGGCTCAGTTTGATTTCAGCAGATTAATTTAGCTTCCTCTCTTACGCAACACCATCTCAGCTTTCAAGCAGTCTCACTGATCTCGGCGTCACCTTTGACTCGTTGCATGGGTGGCTAGCTGCTGAACTGCACTCCCTTGATAACAGCTTAGGAGAGGAAACAACACCGCACTTGGAAAAAAAAAAATCACTAAACGTCAGAATAAGACCCGATAGCAGAAAAAAAAAAAAAAGGATACACTCCGCGGCGGCGATGGATAGCCGCTTTGATAGATCCCTTAATACAGCATGCAAGGTTGTAAAAGATCACATGGACACAACGGCATGAGAATCCTTTGGAGCATGTGTTTGATAATCCTCGTGCTAAAAAAAAACAACAGACTGACTGTAACCTCCCACAGTAGGTCACCGCCATTAAAAAAACAAAACAAAACAAACCCTGTTCAAATAAGTCAAGTTGTTTGGAGAAAAAAAAGGACGAGGAAAATTTGGGAACATTCTAAAAATGCAGGGATGACAAAAATAAACCGACTGTAAAGGTTCCCACTCAGGTGCCACCGGACAGAAACACTGTTGCAGAGTTTCTACTCTCTACAAGAGTTTCTACAAGAGTAGAAACGCGCCTCTAATCACTGCATAAAAGATTTAACGCGAATTTTACAAGCAGAATGAGATCAGATACAGTTGTGTTTCCAAGATGTGCCTCATAATAAGCAAGATTAAAAAAAAAAAAAAAAAAGAGCGAGCAAAGCTGGTTTCACCTGAGCTCTCGGCTGTGTCAGACGAGGAATGAGGTCATAATACGGGAAAGGTTCAGCTTACAGGAACTGCGGGTAAAATGTTGGTGGGAAAAGTGGAAATCTTCTATCGTGACTCGTGTTTTCTCACAAGACAAGCTCAAAGGGGGATTCAGGGAAGATGTGAAAAAACATCTGACACACTTGAGGGAAAAAAAAGGACAAAGTGGAAGCAGCAGGAGATGTGACAAAAATAACCAGACTGTTATTCAGACATGTAAAATCTTTACCCTTTTATGCATCAAACCAACCAAATATCTCCAGTTTCTCATGCTGCCTTTAGTTGAACGCCGATTTTACACATGAAGGTATATTCCCAGGATTTTGGGTGCGCCACTACAAATGTGACAGAAAAACAGATCACTTTTGTGGCTCTGAGGCAGCTGCATGGAATCTGATAAAAAAAAAAAGAAAAATACCTAGGGCATCATTTAAATCACTGTTGGTTACCCTGAAGACTTTCTTTTAGTTCAAATGAACCAAAAAAAAGAAAAAAAAAACTGGATGCCTGCTCCTGATTTCACGGCTCATAGCAAAACATTAGCTCATCTAAAAAACTAGTAGCTCTCACTCTTTTGCTTTCTGAACCCCTGAAATTGTTTCTAAGAAAAGCTGTGAGATCTCCGAGCTTTGATTTGCCAAAACACTATAGTGAAGCCAAACACTGGCAGAAACATGCACCAACATACCAAAGCAGAAGCCTACAAAATAAAAGCAATAGGCTGTTGCTTTGATCTGTTCTGAAATCCAGGCACTTTCTCACCATGATTTTCTCTGAAACATGGAATTGAAATGTTCCCAACCTCAGAGCAGGAGGGGCGGCAGGCCCCCCCTTTGTGACATGTGGTAGCCCCACCTGGGAACCGCTGCTTCAAGCGACTGTATGTGTGACCAAGTTGTTTTGTGATGCTGTGATGATTTTGCAGTTTGCAAAAGTTCGCTGTTAAAAAAAGCTCCTTTCAACCCGCAGAGGACTCTCACAAATAAGTACACGGGTCTTGAAGTTTGCTGGAGTAGACCTTCGATGAGAATTAAGCTCTTAAAAACCTTCACTGACACAACAACTTTATCCCAACTTATTAGGTCCTCTACCTTCAATGTGCTGGACATTAATCTCGAAAGCCAAATCAAGGTCAGCTAACCAAGCCATTCTCCACACTCCACAGAGCCTATTCACAGCTCCGTGCTCCATTTGGTTTCATGGGGGAAAAAAAAGAAGAGGAAAAACAACGAAAAACTGCCGCAGATCTGCAATTCCCACCTGGCCAGATTGTGTGATAATAAGCCCACAACAGGTGAAATTTGGCTGCGTTTATCAGCTGGTGTAGCATTAATTTAGCCTCAAGTGTAAGCATCATTAAGAATCAAAGTGCAGCCTTCTGTTGAAGAAAAATGCCTGCCAGGCCACAATGTTGGACTTTGAAGTGCCCGCCCATATTTCAGACACTAAGTGTTTGTTGAACTGCAGCCAACTCCTGAGACAATACCGGGCCTTTGAGATATACTATGGTCTCGAGGAGTGACGCTCTCAGGCTATGGAGGAAAGCTGATAGCTAAGTGATCCTTCAGCTGACTGAGGGGCCGAGGCTTTTCAGTTTAGGCCGTCATCGAAGGGATAAAAGTGATGGATGTGGGAAAACGGGAGTAGAAACAGCAGGATTTACAACTGACCAAATTCACAGGGAGCGTCTCCAAAAAGCAGTCATCCCCATTCTTAAAAAAGAAGCAGTTTCTTTCACTGTGCGGTGGAAAACCCACCATTTGACGGACGGGACTCCTATCCAAACACTCGAAGCAAGTGTGTATGAGGGGAGCTCACGTGTCAAATGAAGTCAAATTCTGACTTGGATCCCAGAGAGTGAGACATTCCTCCGGTTTGACTGTCTTGGAAAAACACCCCCCAACATGTCACTACCTGACATCATCCCTCCCCTCGTCTGTCCTCCCGGGATGACCGACACACCACTCTTGTTCTTCGACAAGAGCTATGTGCTGGTCAGCACCACAAGGCCAGTGAACTCCAGATAGTCGCACTCTCGCGCTGGATACCAAACAGCCCATCATGAGATAGCACGCTTCTCGCTGTCAACCACACCACAAGAAATGAGGTTAAATGGCACTATCTGCACAATATGGGAGCCTCTTCTATTTTTATTAGCAGTGCTGACAGCCTCTATTCATTGGAGGGAGGCAGTGCGATTCTTGGAAATGGTTATAAATAAGTACTGAGGCATCCGCAAGGATTTCCACAAATTTGTTTTGCATAGTTTTGTATTGTTTTATTTTTAAAAAAAGAATAAAGATATCAATTTTACAAGAGATGATGAGTTTTACAAATCATTCCAAGCTACAAAACATACTTCAGATGGTTCAGTTTGGTGCAAAAACTGCTGGTAAGAGTTGGAAGGACCTGTTTGCTTTTAATTTCTTTCATGTAATGACCCTTTAAACAGCACGAAGGCCTTGTTACAATACATTTCAGACATTTGAAATCCTCCCTCCAGGCCAAATTTCTTTGAAGCTAACAACCGTGGCAAACTACACAATCTACCTAATCTCCCACCATCTTTTTCCACTGAGCCATTTGGGGTGGGGAGAAAACCAGCGCAGCTGTTTGTAACATCACCTTTTAATCACTCACACTGAAAAAGTAAACATCGGCTGCTGAACGCTTTCCAGTAGTAAAGCGTCGTAGCAACGTGACAAAGAGTTTGCAGACGCTCGCCTGGCTCAGTGCGGCTGTTAATAATAGAGGTGAGGTGAGGTGAGGTGACTTGTGGCTGATGCTACCACCTTAATCAAGCACGTTTAATGCGCTCTGATAAGTTCTATTTTAGGCAGGAATCGTTATCTAAAATAGTGGCTCCCAACTTGGGGTCCAAGGTCACAGGCAGGCCGGAGGGTTCACCTGCTCTGAGGGGCTCAAAACTGAGATTTCACATTCAAACAAAAATGAAAACTAGACGGTATCTAAAACTGATAGCAGACACAGGAAACTGTGAAACGCGTGTGTTTTGAAGAGTCACGTTTTTTGAGAAAGAGAGGGTCCACAAGCAATTTGGGGGGGTGCCAAGAACCTAATTTAAAATTGACTTATGAATAGTTTTAGGCTGACAATGAAGCAGTTTGCTAGAAATAGTCAGATTGACTGGGAGACGAGGAATATCAGCATCAAATTTCATGAAGATCCATCGCTTTTTTGTTGAGATATTTTAAGCTGTTAGAATTCTATTCTGTTAAATTCTATTTTCCTTCAAAAGAAGGAAGAAAGAGAAATAAAACAGTCTCCTTGAAAAACACCTGGAAAATGGAGCGATTCTGTCATCAGTTCGAAGCCACCGTCTCCCAAGAAGGACTGTCTGTTAATGCATGACTCACCGAGCAGCTGGACCCCTCTGGTGAGGCCATAGACGTCGATGAGAGCCCACAGGGGTTCAGCGACGTGGACCCCGCTGAAGAACAGCATGGGGCTGGAGTCGTTGATCCGGTAGAACACCCGGCCCTTCTTATCCACCCAGAAGGAGATCACGTTCCCCTCGTTGGAGAGCTCCTCCGGGAGCGCCTTGGCCCAGAAGCCGCTCTGGGAGACCAGGTCTGGGCAGGCGTACTTCGGCAAGGTGTCCGGATTGATCCTCGACGGGTCTTTCGATGTGAAGCCGAGACGCAAAGCGCCGCTCCAGCAGCACTGCTTCTTGGTGATCTAAAGAGGCAACATGTATTTTTGATAGTTAAAGCAGCTGCTCAGATGAAGGAGAATCTTTGAACTTCCTCTTTTTCTCCCGCGAACTGAGAGTTCATGAGAATGAAGACAAATTCACAAAGGGTTTATTTCACTGAAGAAGGGTTGATGTTCCCATTACTGGTGCTGTTTAGTGATTAATTAATCTCATTCTGAGCTCATACATGGATAATTTTTACCCCCCCCCCCCCCCCCACGTAATAATTACAGCTACAATTACCCACTGGTTTCATCTGTCTCCTCCTGACAACACTCCTTTCTGGAGTGACTACTTTGTTGTTTATTGGCGCTGTGAAGCTCATTCTGACTGTGTGAAGCGTTCCAGTGTGCGTGCTATGTTTTTATTAGGTGGAAAAGGGAATCGTGTAAACAGGTTCACAGTCACTGCAAAACAGTTTGAAAGATTTAGCTGATGACTGAAAATATTTCGTGAATGTGACCTCTGCTCTACAAGATTTGGTCAAAGCGCACTGACTTTTTACCAAATCTAATAAATCATATTACATAGCTAATGCGCGAAACCACAATCAAAACTTCAAAAGAAGGCGACTGATGCTGCTGACAGTTTCACCAGGCTCAAGTCATGAATCTATGTCTCACACCGTCTCTGCGCTGAAAAGAAGGACGACAATATTTGTCTGGGATTGCGTATTAATGACAGAAAGTTTTTCAAACCAAATCTGACCTGATTCAGCGTAACTCTGGATTTCCCTGCTGGCTTTTGCACTTTATCAGGCACTTCACTCCACCGAGTTCCAAGGAAAAGCATTTAAAGGATGCTGAGACGTTTCAGCCTGAACCAACAGAGAGATCAACATTCCCGTCCGTGGTGTCAAGCCACGAGCAGGGCTAAAAACAACAAATCTGTCTCAGGCCTCGTGAAACCAGTTGTCTTGGTATTTTTATCACCTGCAAATGATTTTTGTCTTATTTCGAACCTCTATTTACTTTGCATTTGCTGCGCGAGATAACGTCAGTCCTCACATGGCAGCGCTTGCCCGGCTTTCTTGCTTTCGAGACATAGATGGCCTGATAGGTGAAGTGGAAACTTGTTCTAAGCTGCTGCTGCCATGGCCCACACAGGAGCACAGCGAGGGAGAGTTAGAGAGAAAGAGAGAGAGAGAGAGAGAGAGAGAGAGAGAGAGAGAGAAAGAGAGCGAGAGAGCGAGAGAGAGAGAGCGAGAGCAAAAACAAGACAGGAGAACAAGAAAGAGGTGAAGAGGGGGAGATAGGGAGGTGTAAGGCAAATAAAAACATACTGAAGGATTGAGTGGTGGAAGAGGAAAAACGACAACCTTTCTTCACCTTTTGATTACCAACACAAATGTCTCATGAATACCTGCTTGTACAAACAGATGTACAAAGTACGTTATTCATTAATGGGATATTTTCTTTTGTAAGATTTCTTCAGTCTGCCTTTTAGAATGTTTTGTAACTTGTTTTCCCGTCAACCTGACAAAACACACGCAAAATATTCCTTTTTGTGGCAACGTGGAGCAGCTACAAATCCTACATTAAAGTAAAAATGATTTTGCACCAGCTTGTCAAAAAAATGGTTCAAAATTCTTCCTACTTCTTTAAAAAATAACTTTGGCGATGTTTAATTTCACAAGTTCAATAAAAGGAAAATATTACATTCCTTCTCTCTAATAAAGGAGCTGGAGCGGCTTGGCAGCCGGAGTCCCTCATATTTCAAGATGACAGCAGGACACTTCAGAATCTTTTGGAGAATTTTAGTGCCACATTTAAGGTGGCACAAGGAAAAGCAATCAGCAGGGCTGCCATTGTTGTGAAGAGGTGACTTTCCAAGGCACACAGTGAGTGCTTGACATGTTTGTGGTGTGGAATCTCAGATATATCGATTTTTTTTCTGTGCAGAATTCATGTTCTTGGGGTTTAAAGTGTGGCTTTATATGTAGAAAGAATAACCTCGACTTGCGAAAAAAAGCCAGGCCTTAATGGCCATATATTTGATTGATCTTAGTTGCAGCACATTTATTTCTGAGAGCACTCACAGCGTTGGTAAACTCTATCCCCCCGAGGATTTTCTGGCATTCATTCTCCCTGCTGTGTACGAGCGGCATTTACCGGGGCACACAAATGGTTTACCTTCAATCGAACTTGCTCGTACACGGCAATGGGCCTGTTGCTGAAGGTGATCGCGTTGCAGAAGCTGGCCTGTCTCTTGACGGTCCTCTGGGACACGTCCATGACGATCTGCGAGCCCTTGGTGCTGGGGTGGAAAAGCAGAGGGAAGGAGGACCCGCAGGGCTGGATGGGAAGGCACCGATGCTTTGGCTTGTGGTGGCATCGGTGGGATGGCGCCGGGAAAGGTCCGTTTAGAGAATCTGTGAAGGGAATTAAAATCGGTCAGTTTGTTCCAACAGGTGTGGAGCAGGGAATGTTTTTTTTGTTGTTCTATTTCCAGTATAGTACTGACATTTTAAAGATCAGATATCAACATTTGATTGTCCAGTTTATACCCCAGCATGCTTCTATTGAAATAAAACGCTGCCACTGTAAGATTGTGATCGCTTTCATTCACATTCCTTACTTTCTCCTGTAACATCCCATTTGGTTTAAATACATTTAAGTGCATTGAAACTTTCTGCCCCCCCCCCCCCGAGGTAGTGCAGTGAAACCACACACCTATTGTAGATGTGAACAATATGTAAGCGCGTTGCAGGCAAAATTTCCTTCAAGGCAAACAAAACAACAACACAAAGTCAGAATTGCTCCCCTGGTTATTCAGAACAATGCAGCTACGAGAAATTCATACGAAATTGTCCAATCTCAGTAAACGGTTATTTCCGGCCGCGCCAGTCTCCATTGTTATTGTACAACTTGCCAAATTTGAAGCTGATTTGTTCATTGTGAGTTTTTTCTTTTTTGTCCTCTTTTTCCATGCTGGAACATCTTCGTACAATAACAGGTTGAAAATGAAACAGCAAAAGAACAGAGTCTGATCAACTAACGGGGAAAAAAAACCCCAACAAGGCTATAGTTAGCTTAGCAGCGAACGACCTTTCGGATTGCGTAGAAATTCTTGATGCATGTATGAACAGCTGGCTGATACTGCAGATTCAAAGCTCCTCTAATAATAGCGAGGCATGGCTGTTAACATGTTATTTGCAGGGGCGCGTGTTTTAATGAGCTCGTATCAATCACAATCTTCACGCTCGAAAGGCACGAGCACACTTGCTTTTCATCATAATGCTAAAACAAACAAACGGCATCATAATTACGCCTCCAGAATGCGAAACATTCCCGGTCAGGTTTCGGCGGTCGGAGGAAGGGGTGAAAGCACGGAGGGTTGCGGAGCGCGTCACAAGACGAACTGGGGCTTTCGGATTCTTTCCCATGTGAAAGCGTCTGTCTTCTCTGTTTTTTTTCCGCTGATAAAGGATTCACACAAAGTCTTCATGAGCCTGATTTCTGCCTGACCCGTTATCAACTGGATCAGCTCTCCCCATCCCTGTTTCCACATTCCTCTTCAAAGTGCAACACCAAGGTCACCTCCGTCTCGCGGAGGAGGTGTTTTTCCCCCCCGAGACTTTGGGCGCTCATTAACCCTGTCGCGCGGTTCTTTTCTTTTGACTCATAAATATTATCTCGCGAAAGGGACGCGGTGCAGTTTCCAGTTGCGACAGTGATCGAGGTCACCTCTGGAGTTGCATTTAGACTGGCTTCAAAGTGTGATACAAGTTCAAGCAGTCTGCCAAGACTGGAAGCCGGATAAACAATCTAGGCCAAATTAACACTTACTTGAGAGCGGGTTGTGTTTTCACACCTAAATTTGGAGGACTTGTTTGCAGGAGCCACGCTCGAGAAGGATAGGCGGCAGCTATTCTTGTTTTTCCATGACTGACCTTGAAGGGGCTTATAATGTATCCTAGAAATAAATCAATGGGGGCTGTACGGGATGGGAGGCAAACGGTCATGTGACTCCGATGACCAAGTCTGTTTTCACATCACTGGGTTTGAGGCCTGAGGGCGTTTTATTAGGAAGTGAAAGTGAACATGGAACTGACAATGTTCTTGGACTTATGTCAAAGGATTTTGCAAATCCACAACTGGGCATAGCTGTCCCATATTTCTTTTCCCCTTCCTATCACAATTGGTGGGGCTCTGCCAAGAGTTCGGGGCTCGGTGCAGTGTAATTTTTAAGCTCTTCGCCTGCTCTTGCCATCGGAGAACAATGTCGGATTGTGCTCCGTGCGCAACAGTTGTCCTAAATGAAGTCACAACAGTCCCTTCAATCATATTGCGTCCATGATGTCATGTCAGACGTGATGTCTGCAGCACAACCCGAACAGGGCGGCATTGTGCTCCGCCGGTGAGCAGCCCAAACACGCGGCACAGTATTTCCTGTGAAATCTGAAAACAGAGGCAACATCTCGCCGGCCTCCGCAGACAACACAGTCTGTCGCGTGGTTCCCCCTCTAACCAGAGAATCCAATATATTCTTCTATTCTCACCGTATTCATAATGTTTCTGCGGCTGTGAAATTGAATTCCCCCGGCTTCGTGTTCTTTGAGGAGAAGCTTTATGTGCAGCTTGGGGTAAATGCGCGACTTCCAGAGAACTTACAAGGGCGATGAAAGTCGAATGATTGAATAAAAAAGATCGATGGAAACACGACATTTGATTTGCTAAAACGCGCTAATGGCAACGGCGGCTGTTCCAAGTCTGTTTGAAAGTCACGCCGCCTGAAGGAGGAGTCGGCGTGAACAGTGGCCAGAGCCCTGCCGTGATAAAAGAGGGTGTCGCGGCGAACGTCAGATGAGCGACTTAAGGAAGGATAATGTTACTCCACGCGCTGCCGCACACAATGCGACCGGCTTTGCTGTCATTAACCAGAGAAGGACAAACAGGGACGAGGAGTGGCCCTGGTCAGCGTCACCTGGCCTCCTCTGCGCCTCTGTGTTTTTTCTCCCCAGGCTCGGTCACACGAAGGAACCTCAACAGGAGCGTTGGTGACGTACTGTGTTACTATTAAGGTCTGGCGGCGTTCTCTTAAAGCAACACTCCGCCGCAAAGTTAAGAACCTGAGAGAAGCGTATCGATGGTCGAAAACCAACGCATTTTGGACCCGCCGAGAGGTAAACAAAAGGGGTTTCAAGTGCTCGAGTTAGAAAATAGAGCTCTGAAGAGCTGGTGTTGTGCCAGGTCTCATGTTTGAGATGTTTTCTCACTCAGTATTGTGCCTTCACAAAGTTCACCCACATGGACCAATTGTAGGGCTTCCAGATAAACCCAGATTTTTAAAAACAACATTTGGCTTGTCTTGTTTAGGGCAAATATGTGGACACTGAGAGTGATCGGTTATTGAAAAATAGTTAAATTGAGATACGTTCAGTTTACAGTAAACCTGTGTTTTGAATAGTCTTTTTAATTTTCCTCAGTTAGATGAGCCAACGGTGCAAGTCTACTGGATATCAGCAAGATATGATGGAAAAAAGTCTTTGCCCTCCTTCTATTCTTGACTATTCATGACGGACTCTTCTAACTCTTACAACAAAGAGCTCACCCGATTGAAAAAATAGCTCGACCCTCACCGTGAAGCCCCAAGCATCCACAGAACAATCGTGCTGCCTTACCAAATGGGGAGACGCGAGAGCTGAATGATTCACGAGCCTTCGGGCTGGACGGGGGCCCTGCATCATGACAGGGATTATAGATGTTTACATTTTTAGGGACCCGACTGAGCTCCTGTCAGAGGGCCAAAAACCCTGGCAGCGCTCCTGTCTGCACCTGTAGTTTAATTTCACTCCACTGGAACCGAAAAGCGAAGCACAAAAAGCAAATGAAGTAATTGTTCAAATAGCGAAAGTGTGCATTGTGTTTGCATTCAGCATCATCACAAGCTTTAAAGCCAAACTTTAGGGTTGGTTGACCTATTAAACAGCAATGCTCCAGTAAAAAGCTTGTATCAAATCAGTGAGAATGTGCAAACTTTATTGTTTCTAACAAAAGTTTCAATTACTTCCAATTTGCCTTGAATAAACAAAAACAAATCAGACATGTTTTCATATCTGAGATGTAAACTGAAGTATCTATTCTCAATATGAAACAACAAGTCATGAGAGTTTGATCGTACTTGTCCTGTCCTTTGTAAACCCAACGTTTTGTTGTTGTTTGTTTTCTTCCCACATCAGATCGTTTTCTTAAAACTCAGGTGAGCCAAAAACTCAAAAGTCACGTTTGAAGGAGGAGCAGCACAAACTATTGTTGTTGCACCTGTTAGCTATTATCCTGTATGAATTGAAGGGATCACTTACTGGCACATGGGAAGCGTCTACAGAAAATGTTTTACTTTGACACGAGTCCAAACCGATGTGGGAGAAGAAGAAGAAGGAAAAAAAAAGTTACGCACAGACTGATCGGTTAGTCCAGTTTTGCTGCTTTTATTCCACCCATAAAAAAAGCAGAAGAGGAGCAAGAACAAACTTGTTTCTCGAGAATGTTTCATTAACGACATGTCACACTGATTTGTCACAATTATGGCTTCATTGTTGTGTTTTATTATTTATTTACTATTTATTTTTATATATTCCAAGTCAGTAAAGATGTAACAACAGGGCATAAACTTGGACAAAAGCAGCCACCACTTTCACTTCTGGTTTATTTTCGGCATCTAAACGCCTACAGTTTTTTTTTTCCTCCCCTGCTCACTGGCTTCAGCCGCACAAGCGCCCTCACATCTCCATGATATCGCCTTTAATCATAATGTCACTGTATTCATGAATAATAAAGGGGTCGATACGGAGCCTCTTGCCCCCTGATGTCAGATGTGCTTACCGTAGAAGGTGTTCCTGGTGATCTGACCTCCCATGGCTGGATGCAAGGTGGCTTCACCTCCTCTCTTCACTCGCCCGCACGGATCCGCGCGATTCGCCTTCAGCCGCGCGTCCTCGCCGGCGACATGGTCCCAAACACGACGAATCGAGAGTCCCGACGGTGGCTTCAAGTCGCGTCTCCGCGCGGCGTCGCCGACGTGCAGCAGCGGGCAGCAGCTCCGCGGACCCACAGCGCGCAGCGGCTCGTCTCCGGTCCGCGCACGGATCACGCTGAAATTAACATAAAAGGTGGTAGTGGAGGTGGGGCTTCCCAGGACTATTAACGCTGTAGTCACCAAAAGAGAGCGCTTCGAGGAGAAATAAATCGGCACGAAATTCGCACTGATCGTTCAAAACGGACTCCTCGACGCACAGCGCGCACGTGAGAGGACGCAGTGCTCTCAATGACGGGCAAAAAGTTAACTTTTCATGTGGGTTGAGTGTCTCTATGGGCTCACAGCGACCACTTGTCGGAGCTGGAGTAAATTTCCATCAGATACAGTGTTACTGTAAATCATGTGGTGCAGGGATTTTCCATTCAACCTGTTGATCAGCCTGTTTGCTGCCTCAACAGCCTCGAGGCAAGATCCGTGTGCATGCTTTCTGCAGACACACATAGGCTGTCATGATTTAGTGGAAGGGTGAAAGTGAAAGAAGAATAATGGTGTTTTGGTTTTTGTTTGTCTGCTGCCAGATTCTCATTCAGAGTCCAATTGGTGGCCTCGTGGACCCATCCAAGGGGGGGTGTGATTGAAATTGACCAGCGATACGGAGATGTCAGAAAGCCGGGTCGCCTTTCATTCAAACACGAGTTAAAAGGCTTTGTTTGTTTGTTTGCTCATCAAAGGACAGCATCTCGTTTTTCATGATTTCCTTGGCAGCTGCTACAAAGATGAACGCTGACATATTATGATGGGTCTTGGCAGCGGACTTGCCACGATGACCGGCCAGGCCTACCACTGCCTGCGGCCTTCGTTTGATACTGCTGCTGCCGAGAAAACAAGGCAACGCTGTCAAGTCACTTGTCTTCATTTTCCCTAATGTTTTTTAAGGCGTAGGTCTCTCGCACAGCTTTGATTTCTATTATTGTCTCGCATGAGACAAGGAAGTGTTTTCATAAATTTGCGGAGCGAGTCTAGGTCTCGGTTAAACTTGATCCGCTATCGGCTCATTTACAAGATTAGAGGTCGACATACATTTCACTGACAACACTTGCGTTTTGCTTTCATAGAGCACATTTGGTGTCTGCGTTCGGCCGTTCACAGTTGGCACGCTGGCGCTGCTCCCCAGCCGGCACCTCGGAAGACCTGCCTCGTTGCCTCAGCGTTTACATGTCATCTCTCGGCCGTCAGACCTCTGAGAGACGGTATTGGCTCCGTAGCATGAGCTATATTCCCTGTGTTGTTTATACAAACTGATTGCAGTCAACTGTCTGCAAGCAATTTGCGAAAAAAAGGGGTAAAACCATACGACTGCGGGGGTTTCATGCAGCGCTTTGCGTGGCGCTGTTCTGCGAAGAATTAGTCCAGATGATTGTATTTGTCACAGGGAATTGAGATGAACCAGAGACACTGAGGCAAAGTGTGACGAGGACTGCTGAGAATTTATAGCTTGCACCCCCGTAGCGATCACAGCCTTGCCTAATGGAGTATGACAAGCCACCTGATCACTGGACTGTCAAACTGATTGGCTGTTCGGTAATACAAGACGAAGTTTAGTTCGCTGTGAAATGATAAAACATGATGTCTCGTGTCCTGTGGTCATATCACAGCTGAATTCCTAATCATGCACACAAGACTTTTTCCAAAATATCTACCAACTGCAAAAAAAAC
Source organism: Malacoctenus gilli (assembly GCA_032164315.1). Classification (NCBI taxonomy): domain Eukaryota; kingdom Metazoa; phylum Chordata; class Actinopteri; order Blenniiformes; family Labrisomidae; genus Malacoctenus; species Malacoctenus gilli. The sequence goes on from JASSRZ010000014.1 coordinate 13,185,582, forward strand.
CTGAGCACCACACGAGAATCGTTGGAGCCCGAAGTTAGCTCCGAAGTACCTTTACATCACTCGCTTACTTGTTTGTAAATAAGTCCCAACAGATAATCAAGACTGTGAATGTAGAATCCACCCTGCGCGAAGGCACAAGGAAACAAAACAGGCACATCATTAGTTTGCAGTCTTGTTGGTTGTTCTGCATTTTTGCGGTTGTTGTACAAACTATCTTTCTGCCGGTGCTTTTTCTTTGTGCTTCAGCCTCGTTGCAGGGCGAGACGACGCAGAGTTGCTACGTCTGACATTCCCCGGGTATTCTTGCAGGATTCTTTTCGGCTGACGCTTCCAGCAAAAAGGACACAAACGAGTTACATTTTCCTGGTGATTGACTGGGGACTCGTCCGCCCTGCCCGCGCTCACTGTAAGCAGGAAGAGCTCAAGTACCCCGCATGACCCTGAGGTCCAAAAGTGATTTAGAAGATGAATGACTGAAGTGTTTACTTAAACACAAACAGTTGTTTTACACAGCCCAAGCATTTTGAAATGAGAAAGTATGTTAAAAAGTTACTGCTACTATCACTCAAAATGACCTTCACGATCATAGCATTTCAATTCTTATTATAACAGCACAACACATGAAAAATAATCAAAGCAGTGGCTCACAGAACACCAGCTGAGACAAAGACATGATGAAATATTAGATGCTTGATGATGAAGAAATGATTCCACACTGAGTGGAATGAAAACACCTTTGACCTTCAATCTTTCCCATTTTGCACTGATAGTTTTCGTGATGTTCTTGCACTGCTTTGTATTTTTTGCTCACACATTTTCACTCGTATATCTTCTCTGTAGCTATTTTTCAACCATCATGAGTTGTTTTTCACCTCCGAGCAAGTCAATTCGATCCCTTTGTGATTAGAATCTTTTCAGGCATTTTTTAAAAAATCTTTTCACAGTTGTTAAAGATGGTTCTGTGGCTGTTTTTGCATCTTTCCCCCCCCCAATAACCCAAGCATAATTCTGTAGTTGAGATGCATGTTTTTTTGTTGTTGTTTTGATATCGTATGTCACTTTATTTCTAGAAAGGTTTTCTATCCAGTTCTAGTTGTTTTGTGTCGTTCTCTTTGTAATTGCATGAAGCTCTGTGGAGCATTTGATTCATTTGTGAGAAATTACTTTCGTGACTGCTCTTGTTTGGAGCCCGTGCCCGGTAGGCTGCTTTAGTAATCCATGCATGGAAACACAGAGAAATAGAAACATTTTTTTTTTCCCCCAGAAAAAGCTTAATTTTCAGAGTTGGCATAGTTTGTTTAACAGCGCCCAAAGTCACTACATTATCAGCACGTTCCAGAATCTTATTTTCGCGCAGTTTCTTGTGCAGTGGCTTTGAACTGTTCACTTAGGATAGGCTATGCACTGTATGCTCTGACAGAACAGACTGACACCTCCTCCTACAGTAGATTATTTGTAGATGGGCGCCTGGCAGGCAGCAGCTGCCTGGTGGGGTGTGCTGGCGTGGGGCCTCCGCGGACATCTTGACAGCCTTGTTCGAGGCAGCCATGTGCACTCCTGCTCTCTCTTCTGGGATGATCCATGTTGAACAAAAACACCATTCAACTCAGAGTTTGGATCCCCGCCCTGGAGCCATATGCAAAACATTACAAAGCAACACAAGAACATCATATGATCCTCGACAGGGAGGGTGGGGGGGGGGGGGCGTCAGCAGAAAAGGAACCCCACCCGGCAGGCACCGCATCTGAGGTGAAATCAAGTTGTCACACGGCATCGTTAAGTGACAGTGACATAAGAGCAATGCCAGAGAGGCGTTTATTGATCATGCGATTATCATTAGGCTTACTGTAGCTATGACGGATGCTCAGCCATCATCTAATAGCGCCTCAATCCAGTTTATTCATTGGCAAAGTGTGCATGCAGAGAGATTTATTCAAAAAACAGCTACAGTCGTTTCGACTTGTCAGTCGCCATGTTGCCAAAAAAATGTGGAGATAAACAAACTTTGAGCTGTTCAACATTGAGATCAGTATTCCTCATTTCCACCAAAGTGGAGTTCATCATGTCATATCGATCCATCCTTTCACTTTTTTTTTTTTTGCGCACAGTTGCCCAAAGGCATCGTCTGTTTTTCTGCTGAGGCTTATATCTAACGAGAGGAGCATCACAGAATTATGAGCGCGGTTTGGCTCTTATTCGGCCCGGTGTTCACTGGTGTGCAGTGATCCAGAGACTGTGGAACTGAAGGATCATCGCCGAGATTATGATGCGTTTAGGGACCGGTGGGACTCTGGGTCGACTCAATAAGTAACAAACATCTCATTGTAGCCTGTAAAGAGAAAGCGTTGCGGCTTTCGTTCAGCACTTTCATCATTCAACTGCTGCCGATTTTTAATGACGTCTTAAAAGTGTGAGGAGTGTCTAATATCGACTCTTCTCGTACAGCTTCTGGTTCACAGCCTGGACTTTATCCTGAGGACAACCACTCAGCGAGCATAACAGGGAATATGACATAACTTTATTCAGGGCGTACACTGTGTATTTTACGTCACTGAGAAGTACGACCGCAGGGCTTACGTGAGAGGTTGAGTGGAGCCAGTTCTCCGAAAGGCCTCAAAGAAAGGCTTTTCGTCTTTGACTCAAAGCATTCTAGTGAAGCCAAATACTGGCAAAAAAAAAAACAGATACCGGTACTCTTACTTACACACATTTGGGAGCCCTCAGATAAAAACAAGGACACCCTTTTGATACCAGGAATTGTTTATCTTTGGAATTTGCAAATCTAATTTTTTGACTTCCTCAAAACAGCAAAGATGCTCCTGTGATCTCCAGCATCACCACAAGGTGGTGTCCTGTGTCTCAAACCAGTGATTGACAAACTCATGTGTGGCAAGAGGTCATTTGAAGAGATAAAAGAGGTAAAGAGAGTGCCTGTCAAAGTATGGTTGCATGTTAATACATGCCTGCAAGGTTAAAAGTACATGTTAAAAGCTTTTGGCAATTTGACATGAAGGCCAAGTGACAGTGATTGGTTGTTGGTCCTTGTCTATTGATGTACGCTTGTGGTTGTAGTTGGCAGAAGTTACTTTTCTTTTAAAGATGAGAACATCTGAAGTCATTAGAGACAATGCTGAGATAAAGGAACCGCGGCAGGCTCGTCAAAGAAGGTGCATTTTGTTTCCTGTGAGTAATATTGAGTGAGGAGAGCGTCTGGTCCTTAACAGGCTTTCAGGATCTCAAGCACTTTTCTGAGAGGATTACAATTAACATGACTGCATCAGGGCCCATCCAGACAAAGTGGTGAAATTGGGCTTGCAGTGGTGAGGACACAGCTCAACCAAAATGACAGTTTTTACTGCTGCAAAAAGGGGAAGTGAACAACAAAGCATGGCGTTAGCCGACTCTTAATGTGTTCGGTTGGAGTGTCACACGCATTTACGGTGCGTGTCAGGCAATGTATAGCAGGGCTTTTCATCAATTACAGTGTTTCTCTAACTTCATTTTTATTCAAAAATCACATTTGTTTTCCCTCAAAAATTGTCACTTCACGTCACTATTTTCACCCGAAGCCCAGTTTTTGTCAGTAATCACTGCAGCGATTTTAAGATTTGAATTCTCTTTAAAAAAATAAACTGTTGTGACAATTTTTTTTTTTACTCTTCCTTTAGTTTTTGTTCAAGTTGTCTTATATTTTGTAAGTGAAGACACTGGCCAGTGTGACACATTCTGTAGTAAAAGTCTGCATTGTCACCTTACTTCCTGAGATGAACCTAACTTCACCTCTTTAGCGATCGAAAACTGCTTTCATTATGATTATTATTTTTCTCATAAATTAGCTGGCCCATACATGGGGGCTCCAACCTCTATGTGCACTCGATTAAGTGCCCGAGAGAGGACAAAATGATTGTGCATTTTTCCGAGCAGTGGCTGTTTGCTATCACTTGATAATCGATAACCCAATATACTCGTTACAGAGCATTTATTGGAGCTTGTGAAAACAGCATTTGAGAGCAGGCCTTCCATCACTTTCATTACCATGGAGAGTTCAGATGATTACAATTGATCTTCCTCCAGGGAGGATAAGATCCAAGCCGCAGGGAGGGAGGGGAAAAAAAATCCTTATAATTACAGAACCAGGATCTCCACGGCTCAAACTGTGGCCAGAGTGATTTTCATTACTTTTCCATTGTGTAAGCTTGTACAGTTTCTCACACAATTCCGAAAGAATTCAAGGAGGAAAGGAAATCTTGTTGTATAACGTATGCTGACCTAGAAAATATGCATAATAAAATGGCAACTAATACTGCAGCAGCAGATAATGGGAGTGCTCAGCAGACAGAGGGTTGACTAATTAGTCCTATATTTTACCGCATGTGTGTGTGTGTGTGTGTGTGTGTGTGTTTTTTCTTTTTCTCTTCTCCTTCCCCCACTTCCGATAGTATGATCACTGCAATAGCTGTGCCTGAATTCAAGCACATCATTCTACAGATGTTCCCATCTGCTCAGCTTGTGCTTCATTTGCCACGCTGAAGCAAAGCCGATGAATTCAGCGCAGCTTTCTTTTTTTTTCTTTTTTTTCCCTCAAGCAGCACCTGCACCTGCACAGCCAAGGAGGTGCTGAATAGGTGCGCTGATAACGCAAGGTCAGGTAAAGCTCCACCGCCCCTCGTGTCAATCACTCACGGCTGTGGCTTACATTGTGTCACAATGGTGAGATGTGTCGTGTAACCTGTTTTTGAAAGGAAAACACAACTGAGCTCAGGAAATGAAACATTTCTTCCCCCCAAACGTCTGTTTTTTCTCCTTCGCATCCAAACCTCAGAACATATAAGTCCGCCGGCAGTGTGGGGGAAAAAAATGGTGTTGTGGAGTGCAGCCGTTTGCAGTCGTTCACCCATTGTTAGTACTGTGTTATAAACTGTTTAAACCTTCCTTAATGTAGCGCCTGTGAAGGAGCAAAGTGACATCAAACATGCCCAAACGTCAAACCAAGCAAAGAGTAAACTGACCATAAATTAAAGCAAGTTTATAATGAAATATGACGTTTATCATCAATAAATATTTCAGGTGGTCCCTCCGGCTTTGGCCTTGTGCATAATTAAAGCACTTTACATAAATTCATAATGATGTAATGACAATAGAGGACATTAGAGGAACATTGTCTGTCTCCTTATGCTTATGAGGTGTAACATATTGATCTTGTGCTGCTGCTCGGGGGCTGTTTTATGGACGCTTATGCATATAGTGCATCGGACAGCTTACAGCTGCAATTCATTGTGGGATTTCTCTCCAAGAATAAACTGAAACCGAGCTTGAGTTTTGTTTATCAGACGAGTATGATGGTGGTGTTTCGGGGGGGGGGACATGGAGTCACATTTACTCGTGCAGTTTATCCCACGAGCCACAGAAATTAACTCACTAAAAATTCTCTATGAAGTCTAATTAGATTGTCTCATTTTTTTTTGTGTATGAGTGGATATCATGGCCTGAGGGTGGTGGTAGGAGAAGTGCCATTAGTGCTGGAGGATACTTTATTGTAATGTCTTCTTGGGAGGTTGTAAATCTCTGGAGGTTTTCAATAGTCACATTTTAATTTGCTTTTATTTATTGATTTATAGAGTACACAATAAATCAAGTGCTGGTGTCCTCCACATGGTACTTATATAATGGAGCTCCATTTTGCAAACGCAGTGTGGCTCCATTGTTTGGGTTTCGTCTTGTTTTACTTACTAGATTACAGGCTTTGTCTGCTCTGAGGTTGACAAAATCAGATTTGGAAATGTTTTACTCCAACAAAATAAGACACTTTCCAGGTTCTGAAGCGGACCTGGGAAAGTGTCTGGCGCTTTTGTTCTGAAGGCGCCTGCATTGGTTCGGTGGGAACCGTTGGCGTGACCCGCAGAATTGAGAAAGTGGTGCTGCAGCTTTTCTATGGGAGGGCTGCAGGTATAGGAGGTTTGTGAAGATCTGCAGCAGGGTTGTCAAACATACAGCAAACAGAAACAATTACAATTTTAATGGCTGTAACTTCTTTCTCAGTTGATTGTGGTTTGGTCTCCTTTAGTCAGAGGACAAGAGTAATATGCAGAACTGAACAGCAGATGGCAGGATTATGATCAAACATGAAATCTCTGAATGTTTGCCATGTTTTTGGAAGAAAAAAAGACAGAAAGTTCATTATATAAAGGTGTTTTGAGATTATAACCATTTCTTTTGTTTTTAATAATGAACATTTTTAAATTGTCAGTTATTATGAGCTCATGAGACTGGGGGAAGCTAGCTTGATACTGAACTCAGCTCGATGTGGCCCCTGACTTGAGACTGTGACTAGAGTGACTAGAGTTTCACACACTTGCTGTAAAGCCTAAAATACATTGTGTGACTCAAAGTCAAACAAAGAAATGTTCCCCTTATCAACTGGATATTGGAAAAACAACATTTTAAAGTTTGGGTTTTTTTTTAGAAATTTTGCAGCAGTGCCTTGTGGAAGAGATGTGCTTCACACTCCAAAAAACAACGCCGGGCTGATGGATTGACGTTATGGTTGGGAGTCTGCGGGAGTGAGTGCCAGGAGAGCGTTGAAGTGAAACCCGAAAGGCCTGTTTGATCTGGCCCAGGAACTGATGGTGTTTATTGAATTTCTTTGTGTGCCGTACATGCCTGGCAGCCAAAGGCAAGTGATGACACGGTTGGGTCTTCTTTCATCGAACCAGACAGAGATTAACTTTAGGGGGTATTGGAGGTCAGTGTTTGCACGTTATTATTGTTATTATTTTTCTTTTTCTTCATTTCCTTTCTTTTTTCTCACGGCTGATTATCGTACTTATCGAGTACAGACAACATATTCTTTCAGTGAGATTCTCTGACTATACATGACAACTAAATATGATCCAATTATCAGTCTGACAAACCTGCAAAAGTAATCCTAATAAACACCCACATCATCAACATAAAGTGACACATTACTCACTTGCTCACATTTGAAATATAGATTTGAAATAAGTCCTTTCTTGATGGTGGGTAAAATTTTAGTAGTGTGTTAAAGCAAGCCTTGCTTTGTCAACTTGGTGTTGGCTTAATACAGACACATTTGCTGCTGATATATATTCACACAGACGCAAATGAACACTGCTTATTCAGATATAAATGCATCTAAAGACTTGTTTGTTATTATTTGCCACTTTGAATTGGCCAAAGTTTTGAATATGTAAACAGATGTTCCCCTTTTTAGGCCTGTGATTGGTCAGCAGCCAGCTTCATTCACCCTCTGTCAACACTCAGTGACCTTAGAGTTTGGGTAAAGGGGGTGTAAATTGAAACCATATTCATAATCCAGTGTCCACATTCAACCACTTTCTTTTATGCGCCACGCTGAGTTGAGAAAGATGATCGCTGCAGACAAAAGTATTTCAGTGGAAATGGTGGTAAACCTTTAAGTTCCCTCTACATTTCTCAGGGAGACACCAAAGAGTCTGAAGATTTGCCTGGCTGCGTGGCGTAATGCAGAGAATTTCACTGATGCTCCCAGTAATTCCTCGGGAGGTAATCCCCTGATTTAATGCCATCTGGTGAGAATCTCGGCTGTTTGGCAACAAGATGAAACTTTGCGAAACCCCCTTGAATTATTGACCTTTTCCGTTTCAAATTTTATGTATCACTTTGTGTTAATTTTCGGGGGAAGCGCGTCTGCAATTTCCCAAAGAAATTCTCAATACCGACGAGAGCACAATGACTGGCAGGACAGATGCTGTCACATCTGTTTAGTCCTTTAAAGTTTAGTTATCAAAGCCTTTGGAAGTAAAAGATAGATAGATAGATAGATAGATAGATAGATAGATAGATAGATAGATAGATAGATAGATAGATAGATAGATAGATAGAAAACACAGTTTCATTATCAAAATAAAGGAGTTTGCTTCATTTAGAGCAGCAGGCTAAAAAAGGATAAAAGAGAACATTTCAGCATTTCAGAATATCTCTGGACAAAAAAATCGGCCTTTGTCTGAGGCAGGAATTTTTAGAAGAAAGAATTTGTCGCACTGGCACATGGAGTGCTCGCAATAACAGTCAGCTTGTGTAATAGGTAAATAAATGCAACAAGCTGTAAACATACGGCACTGTTCGCTTGCAGCAGCAGCAGCATCTCATTTCACAGACGGGTTTAAATAGTCGGACCACTCGGGTGACATACAGAAGGGACACAAATTGCGACACGGCGGTCTTTCCGCCGCGACATAAATCACCGCGAGACTGAGCGGGGAGGGAGAGCATTGATGGAGAGGCTAATGGAGCACGGAGCGCAGGCACGTCAGCTCCGAGACAGGTTTACAAAGCATCCAGTATACAAACTTTAGACTTCTTTCCGTTCACTTTCTGGAACTTGCTGGCAAACTGCACTGCATGACTAACTGGAAACCAGTTTCACAAGTTCTGGGCCGTTACTGTTAATGCTTGTGGCCGTAGGAAATGAAATATTTCTGGAAAGTACTCAAAAGTACAGGTTTAAGACTGCAAACATTCCACATACTTGGAAAGACACGTCACGCACACGTTGAAAAGAAATACTTCTGATAACTCTTTAACATCCTGCTCATCCATTTGGTGGCGCAGGTGTGTCCCTGGGAATTTTGCTGTATTTTTGAGAATCCGCACTTGGTTTAATCAAACCAAATTTATTACTGTTTAATTCAAAGGATTTTATTCCAAATTTTGCAGGTTTTTTCCTTCAAAATGAAGATTTAAAAAATAAGGCAAAAATTTTCCAAGAAAAAAAAATACAGACACAATTTTGTAAAAGTTATTTTGTGAAATTCGATAATACGAAATGAAATAAAATTGAAAGTCAGAGCAGAATCAAGGATTAGTAAGTAAATGGGGTTCAAGAAGACTCTCCAACAAATTAAAATCTCAAAGTATCTAAAAATGTGCATTCAAAAATAGACAAACAGGTTTGAAAGGAATAAATATCACAAGACCCCAAAAAAACAGTACAAAGAGGATTAACAAGGCCTTATGCTGACGAATAGCAGCTCACAAAGATGATCTCAACCACAAAATGTATGAAATGATTAATATAAATCCCCCTTTAATGCAGCTTTATATTCTATTCATTAGGTGTTTTTATGGCTTACTTTTACTTGAATAGTACATTTCATTGTCAGATAAGCGACATGGCAATCTGGTAAAATAGGAGCATGTCGTTAACAATAAACGCAAATCTTCCACCCCTCTCGCTCCCTGACAAAAAAAAAGCAAAACATTTATTTTTGTTCATATCAAAATCTCTAAGACTTAAATCTCCTTTTATGAGTGCTCCCTGTATTATTATCCTTTTCTCCTCATTCAGGGTGAACCGGGGCTTTTATTTTCAAAGTCAGTGCGTAACAAGATAAATGTCGCTTCACTCCAGAGTATTGATTCCTCTGTGCCACAAACAGATGCTCCGTCATCGGCTGTGACTCACAATCATATTAAGCTGACAACAAGGCGAAGGCCATGTTATACCTGAATGACAGTTCTGCTCCTCTTGGTACAAATTACTTTGCTTTTCCTGACTTTCGTGCTCTTCTCCTGCCAACACACACGCACGCGCGCGCATGCACACACACACACACACACACACACACACACACACACACACACACACACACACACACACACACACAC
>JASSRZ010000014.1:13195347-13222551 GCA_032164315.1 Malacoctenus gilli
CACACACACACACACACACACACACACACACACACACACACACACACACACACACACACACACACACACACGCACGTACGCATAGACACACACACACGCAAGTGCACACCTGCCACAGCAGTTGCGAATCATCCACGTGTTTGTTAATCATTTAAAATGCATTAAAGAGCAATATTCGTAGTGCATGATGTCTCGGTTTAGATTCTGTGAGGCCTATGTGTGTAAATGAGATTTTCCACCGCGGTGTCTATTATGGGTGATAATTTGAAGCTGTGTGACGTGCAGCCTGCCTGGTCCAGATTTCCACTCTTGTTCCGCCTGTTGTTTCGGAGCTCTCCAAACAGATGCTCCATCAAATCTCTTTATACTTGGCTGAGCAATGGGAGTTACGCACTGTCACTTCGTGGCCTCTGTTCGGAGACACCCGACGTATAGGCTGTCATTCACCATGATAGCTTTCAGGGGTGTTAGCAATGTGTGAGTGTCTGTTTGCTCATGAACAGATGCCACTGAGCTTTCTTCCTTCCTTCCTTCTTTTTTTTTTTGCATGTCCCATAACAACTCTCTATTTGGAAGTTTGTTGTAAAGTCAGCCCGCCAGTTTTGTGTATGTTTATCCACATCTGGTCTTTATCCAAAAATGACGGTGGCGGCGAACATAAGAAGTGTTGTGTGACCTCGCCTGCATTTGTCAACAACACCGCTGTACTTCAGCCAGCCATTAGGCTCAGGGTGGGCTGCGCTGATCAATGCCCGTCACTTCACGAGACAGGGCCAGCAGCTGCCTGAAAAATGATCGCCATTTGCGGGTTGCTCGGCGCTCGCTAATAAGACTAATAAGAGGCTGCGCTGCGGAGCATCTGAGCGTCATCTGGAAAGGCACGATAACATGATCTGTACTCAGAGGAATTGTACAGACACGAAAAGACTCTCGCTAAGCAAGGTCACGACCTCCGCTCCGGCTCTCTCGTGTCAGACAGACAAACATCAACCTAAGATGCACCGGAGCTTCAATCTTGTTTACCTTAAAACTTCCTGCTGTTTCTCAGAGAAGTCGCACACAACTTTTTAACCTCATCCTCACCTTACAATTTGAACCCCACCAGGGGAACCGACCTCCATTTCATTCTTCCATTATTTATATGCTGTGTACGTTACATGTAGGAGTGGGGAGCATATGTATGTGCTCAGAAGTCTATAAACCAGACTTCAATGTAAAGCCTAAGTGCCTAAAAGCAACATTATGTAAGGTTCACTCATAGGAATTAGCTCTCACCATGTTCTCCTGTGAGGATGTTGTTAAAAGGCTTCTTACTCCTCACTGACTCACAATATACAAACTTTATGATGTAGGGGAATACTTAGGTCATTTCTTTTTACCCCATTTACTCACTTTCATATATTCAAATACAAAAAACAATAGTACATTGTGCGAAATATTAAAGTAGGCATACGTTCTAGGATTTGTGTTCTACATTTCTGCTTTTAATGTTTTTATCACTTAAATGTGGTTGTTTGGACTACTTGCTTGAGGAAAACACCACTTTTTCTTAGTCAGTGCAGCATTGCCTTTGCTGGATGCTTTTAACGCGCGTAAATATGACCTTGTAGCTCGCTGTTTGCAATTTAAACATCAAACAAGCAATGGTGACAGCATGCTGGTCTTGAAATGTGAGCTTCATGATTCAAGTACCTTACACCAAAAGCACATCTCACCAAATAATGTGTAATATTGTGGGGCAAAAAAGACAAAGCACCTCTCTTTTCTCTTGGAACTTAATGCATGTTTTTCATACCCGATTCCCATATTTTCTATCACAATCACACACAGTTTCTTCTTTGGCTTTAAACCTGAGAATAGTGTTATATCCAATTGTATCTTTCATGAGTGTGTCCTGGGAAACCTTGTGATCTGCACTCAGATTTAATAGTTTATTTATTTTACATCCAGTTCAGGGGGAGGCTGAACTTTTCGATGCACTGCAGACATTTGCAGTGACTCACTGACTCGCTCTCTGGCAGGCAACTGCTTGTTAAAAGATTAATACATTATGAGACGATGATAAATGCTGAAACATTTAGCAGTACATGTAGTACAAGTGGAAAGAAGTCATGAAAAAAAAAACAACTTTAGGCAGCTTGTTACCACAAACAGTGAAGTCTTTTATGAGGACACAATTTAATGACAAAGCCATAAAGATTTTTGTTATTTCACGAGGTTTCGTGGCCCTTTTCTGTTTTGTACAAACTCCTCTGAGGGGGGCGGAGCTGAGCTGGAAGAACGTGATGTGATGCGTGCCATAATGAGCTCGGGAGTATTTCTGGATTCAAATGTGATGACAGGCTCTTTGTTGTTCCTGGTAAATCCCACGGACTGCGACTTGGATGAAGCTGTGTAGTTTTTGATTGCCATCTCAAACGAATGCTATGGACACACTCTTTCTCCGAAAAATTGGACTCACCAACAACAATAGAGGCTCTATCTCTTGACGGAGTTTGGCGACCACGTGAGGATGATCAGAGATGACCTCCCGGAGCTTTGCGAGTTGAGCAAGAGCAGGGCTTTATTTTCTTCCACTCTTTCCTTTCCTTTTTCCTCAACTCTCCCCGAGCTAATGAACAAAAGCTGCAAGTAATTGTCATTTTCCTGCAAAGTTAGTTCACAGGGCAATAAATTTAGTCGGATTCGACATCGCCTGTAATGATGTGAAATGACTAAATCTCGCCACAGTATGAGTCGATGTGATAGCTTAAAGAGTTAGCGGGAAAACACAAGAGAGAGTAGACTTTTCATCTTGCCTTCCTCGTGCCTGCGTCTGCGCTCATGTCACATCTGTCTTTACTCACACTGTAAAGCTGACATCATCTCCACACATGCAAACCCCCCCCGTCTCTCTCTGCACACACTCAGCCTCCTCCCCAGCACGGGATATGGAGACGCTTCTCCTGCAAGAGGACGGATGGAGGCGGGGGTAAATAAATCAAAATCAACAACAGGCATCTTTTTTGAAACAACTGACAGGATCCAGGATGCAGCCCTGAAGCAGGCTCGGCGAAGGTCAGCGAAAGGAAACACGGCGTCGTCTCTGTCTTTCAGGCTTCCAGCTAGTGGGACCAATTTCTTCAGCCTCGTTCCTTTTTTTTTTTTTTCATATATGAATCACCCTAATTAGAGTTAGGCAGTAGCACCAAGGACGCCGTGGAGATAATGGCTGGGATGTTGCACTCTGTTGTCAAGGAAACTGGTCAGTATCCAGGTGGCCTTGGAAGCTCACAGCGAAGTGCTGACCATCAAATACAGGCAAAAACCTCCAGAGAGAAAAAGTCCTCGACCTTCGCTTCATTTCGCTTGTGGTTTGTCAGCACCATGCAAAAAAAAATTCCCACCACCACTCTTTTAGCTCTTCAAGCACTTTACTGTGATCTTTAACACAACAGGTAAAGGCTGTGTTTTGACTCATACTTACATGGAGGGAAATTTGTGATATTTTGGAAGAAATACTGTTCAGCAAGAACTTCTTTTGTCAAGCACTTGTTGAGGACATTTTAACTTGAGACGAGTATATACATACTGACAACAACAGGGGTTGGAAAAATCAACCAAACTCAATGATATGAATCAATACAAGCAACAGATTCAAAAAAGGAATAAAACAAGACTGGAAACTGAATGCAAAGAAGCAAAATTATGGAAAAGAAATAAAGCTAAATGTGAAAATATGATCACACACCAAGAAGACGAACCCAAACAGCTCATTTCATTCATTTAACCAACAAAGAATCTTAAAAATACAAACAACTAAATGAATATTGTCTCATTCAAGGCAACAGTTGAACGCCTCCCTGACAATCACTTCATTGGGCTCTGCTACTTCCTGTGGGCGGGGCCTAAAAAGCCATTTTTAAAACCACATCATGCAGACCTCCAGGGGGAAGCTTCTCAAGCCAACAAAAGAACACAAAGGTAAATCTGAATTGAAAGATTGTCACACTTAGCAGTCAACCAACTGATGTCTTGTCAAGGAATGGCAAACTTTCAGTGAGAACCTGCATGTGTAAACTCACCAAATCACCCACTGGATGGAACTTGCTTTTGTGTGCTTTCATGGGAAAATCAGAAGAGAACTGTCTTATTGTCCTGAGCTTGACCTCTGTGTATTGTTCCAGGATATGTGAACTAAAGTAACAAGAGTTAGTCTGTCTTCACTTCCAAAGAAACAACGGCTGATTGAGTACTAAACACTGAACAGGCTGGAGCAATAATCACTCACTGTGTTTACATGACGAGGTTTTGGTCCATGTGATGGAAATTTTCTCTAATAGAGATGTGGGATTGTCCCGTTTACGTAAACTGTGAATGAAGATATTGATTAACGCACAGATTTATATGCACCAAGATTATCATCTCATGCTCGCTTGGAAGCTCATAATGCCTTGTGCTGTGACGTCGCTGGTGTGACATCTGAACAGGATCCTGGATTCGGTTTTAACTGGAAGTGTTCCTGAGCTCAACTAATCAAGTATGGTTTAATGTCTGTTTGCGGTTTCTGTGGCACTGCAGCACCAGCAAAACATCCCCCTTGTTCAGGGTCTGACCTCAGAAGTCTCGCACGATGTGTGGAAGCAGTGTTGTCGCCTGCATCAGCTGTTTGTGCTTTACCGCACCCGGCGTCATCGCGCAGTGCAGCGGCAAATTGTGACGCCAACAGAATGGAGATGTGTACAAAGTTCAATAAGAAGCTACTTGTTTGTCGTTCAGACCGTGATCAGATCATAAACAGGGTTACGTCATTTCTGTGTTGTTGTTTTTTTTTTAATCCAAGAGAGTCAGTTAACTGTTTACATGTGTGATTTGGTCACATTGAGGTTGAATCTGAAAACTTTTGCTCCATGTTCTGAGCTACATCAAAAAGATTCATCAAAAGCTGCTTAATCAGTAGAGGAAGTATGAGCACCAGATTTGCATAACTGATGTTACGTTTACTACCTCATCACTCTCAACAGTTGCTTCACCTGTTGCAAAAAATGTGGCGCCGATGTTGCTTTTGTTCTCTGCGAAGGAACGTCATCTGTTACGCGTGAGACGGTGAGCGTAAAAAATGCTCTTCCTGCCAGCGAAAGCTGCGGCGCTGTGATATTTTCTTGCATTAAGCAGCCACTTTAAGGATGAGGTATTGCTGAGAGGAGAGCCTCGGTATAGAATAATTCATGATCGCCACGCGTGTCTTCACAGACTCGCATCCGCGAAAGAAACTGTGACACATAATAATGTGAGCCGAGGAAACGCATCACAATAAGCGTGATTCCGGGTTCCTCGTGCCTGAATTGAGTCCAAGCTTTGAATGTCTTCGCGAAATGTGCGGATC
This sequence comes from Malacoctenus gilli, assembly GCA_032164315.1. NCBI lineage: Eukaryota > Metazoa > Chordata > Actinopteri > Blenniiformes > Labrisomidae > Malacoctenus > Malacoctenus gilli. Next base: position 13,200,713 of record JASSRZ010000014.1, read on the forward strand.
TGAAAACTGTGTCACGGCGTTGGGCTCTTTTTAAGGTGGAATTTTTAATTGACTCCAATTTCACTGTCAGTGAATGAGATTTTGCTCCCTCTGGAAGGCAATTAAACAATGGACCCTGCGTCCTCGGTCCTGCCAATAGTCTGACAGTTCTCCTCTATCAACACGCAACTATCTAATGCCAATTAGTTTCTGTCTTTTCAAATACATGCAAATTAAAGTTGCAGCAAATTAACTGGCTTTCCAGCTTATCCCAAGCACTGAAGTGTGGACGCGCTGCGCTGTATCTTTTATTCCGTCATTAATTCAACCTGCCGTCAATGTCGCTTCATTCTCAGGGGTAATATGATGGGAAGGGGGATTAACCTGACCCAACTCGTCATATCTGATTCAGCTGACGCTGATGTAGCTGTTTATCTTCTCCGTGTGACCGGGAAGAGAAAACACAAATTTGCTCCTCCGCCGGTCAGGAAAGGGGAGAAAGTGGGCCAACCGCGACAAAAAAGGAGGGCGAGAGGAGCTGTGGATGGGAGAGTGTGGGGAAGCACGCGGCCGCAGCGCACTCTGTAATCATAATCAGCTTGTATTTAATGTAACTTGCTCCCAATGATCTAGCCCCCTCTAGTGTGTAAAGGAATGATCACGTAGGAGACTCCTGCCTCAGAGGTCCTCTTTAGACACATCCCTCATGCATCATGCATGCAACAGACTGTTTCAGTGTGAAATCCAAATATTGCAACATATTTTGAGAACTTCAGAGGAATCTTTTAGGAGTGCGTGAATCCTTGTCCTAATGTCAGGTTGCATCTCAGCAGAGTGTTTCCCCGTGTCCCCTCCTGCCCAGTCCTTCTCTGCCCACAGCGGCTGAGAGTCTCCCCCGGACTTCCCCCGCCGTTGCATACATTTGGCTGTTTTGATCAGCCACTCTCTTTCATCACAGCAACAGACTATTTCTAAACCACCAGGGGGCACTATGAAACAACCCAGCCATTAGCAAATTAGCAGGGGAGTCATGAGGGGTGGTCATGTTTCAGGCAGTTGCTGTTTATGACTGTGTTACTGAAAATGAAATCCAAAACAAACAGGTCTGTTTGGTACCCCCCCCTCCCCTCATCCTTCCCCCTGCTACCCTGCCAATTTGCCCTCATACTACTTTCTATTCCTTTTCTCTTTTTTTTTCCTTCTCACTCTTTTATTTCATCCCCCCCCCCCCAACCAACCAGTGGTTATGTTGTCTGGAATATGCTAATCTGCTATGCACCGGCAACTCCCTGGGTGAAGATCACTTATTAAAAGCATAGTTGGGAGGGTTTATGCAAATCGAGTCAAATCAAAGCAAGCTTTCCCCTGGTTGGTTACCCCTTTGCATACATTGTGGATTTGAAACCAATATTTCACTCCCGATATTCTTTTTCGTGAAGCCTGTACCACTTCCACATCACCTCTGAGCTCTCATCTTCGAGTATTTAATGTTGAATTTATGTTGTTCTGCTTTCACATTGTTTTTTTCTTTTTTTTTCTTTCTGTCTTTGCGACGGCTTTGCAGAAGACAAACTGTTTCCTTGTCTGCAAAAAGGAGAAGTTTCATTTCCCGTTGAGTGGATTGACAGATTTGTTAGAAGGAAAAGATGGATAATATCCGCTGTGGCCAAAGGCTGCCGTGAAGTAGTCTGACACAGACACTGATTAAGCCTCTTGAGATCTGAGGGGATTGTGGGTCTTAGTTGAGAAAGAAAAAGAGAAAGAGGAGCGCGCAGGCTAAAGAACAAAACTGCAAATTGGATGAGATGCAAGTGTCCTGTGGGTGTGTGCAATGTGGCTTTTGTGTAACTTGTTGTTCAGGTTAGACCCACAATCAGTCTTGCTTCCTTAACTCCAGACCATTAGGTGAAGGAGCGAAGGGATAAGCAGATCTCAGATCAACAAAGGGAAGTCGCATCTGGGATAATGTGCAGCACTGTTTGCCCGAAACACAGATGTCTGGCTCCACTGTATTTTGGGAAACACTATCTGAGCCGTGTGTGTGAATGACCACATATCATTGCGAGCAACCTAATTGGACCTCTTGACATGCATGTGGGTCTATGTTTCTAGCACAGTAATGCAAACACACCTGACTTCTAAACTCACCCTTGGCCTTTCGCCTTCCTCGTGCTGGGCTAATTTGCAGTGCAAAGGTGAGCCCTCGATGTTCCATATTTATAATTTGTCAGTAAATTAAGTAAAAAGAGCAGAGGTCATTGCCTATCCCCCCAGATGATTATGCACACTCTGCAGTCTTGGGTTGGGTACTAAACATAATCACCAGGTGTCCCTATTATTGGGTTCGACAGTGTAGCCACACAGGGAATTTCCATCTTAAACAGACAAATAAAAAGGTTATAAAGGACACCGGTAATTACTCAACAGTTCACTGCATCCAAGCACCAAGACTGATTAAATAGACCGAATGTTAGTTTGTGCTTTCAGAGGCACTGCTGCACATTTAGCTATTGTTTCACAACAACTGTCTCGAGTGTCGGGCAACGTTAAACAGTGAGACTTTTTTGTTTTTCTTTTTTTTTTTTAACAATCTTTTCCTGTCATGTTGAATCGAATCGGTGACGAAGACAACCTGTGAAAGCACATGTGGTTCAGTAGCAACTGGAAAATCCATGATCCCACTGCCAGTTTTTATTTAGCTGTAGTTTTGAGCGGATACACAATGCTTTTAATGAGGTGCTTTGAACAACATCATGCCAGATCAGATTCGAGGGGAAGCGTGTTCCCTTCAAGTGTGACAGGTGCAGAGAATATATCTTACCTCCAAATTAGACAATATACATTTGTGAAACACCCGAGCGTCTTTTCTGAAGCGACCGCTGCCTTAGTAACTTCTGAATTGGTAGCAGCTGTACCAGCACAAAGGAAACACGGGCAGACTAATAGCATGTGTGTGATGTCTTCACAAGTCGCTCCTGTCCAGACGTATTCATTGAGACAGCTGCATTCCTCCGTGTCTTTGTGGGTCAGTTCAGTGAGGTTTGGACTATAAGGGAATCACTTGAGCACATTTCAGCGTTTAACCCGAGCATAAACCCCATCAGCGCAGCAGAGGCAGCTGTGGATGATTCCTTAATCCAAGCAGACACTGAGAGAGGGATTCATAAAGGCAGAAAGGCTTCCAACAGCATCCTCCCTACTGCACACCAGCAGGGATGAAATTCCCTAATGTCAATGCAGAAGGGTTTGCCGACTGCAAAGTCTAATTGCAGTATTAATCAATTATAGAGAATAAAAAGCTCATTTTTATGCCGACCATGGGTGGTTGGCATGCCGGCTTCCTGTATCCTTTATGCACGGGATTGTACGGCGGCTTCTGCACTATTGTATGAAAAAAATGAAGTTATCCCACTTCACTTTGATATTTGCATATTCATTCACAAACACTTATGCAGGACCGTAGTGGAAGCCTCACACAAGTATAGCATATTGAATGTTTGCCGGACTCCTGTTGATATAGTTACACAGAATGAGCCCTGCATTAATGGTGAGCGCAGTTCAATAATGTCTCAGTCTGGATGAAAGCAGCCCCCCATAAAAACCATCAGAGGGCAATCGATGTGCTTTCATCCCCAGGACGGAAATTGCACTCATATGGCTCAGACTCTATGAAGGTCCCCCATCCAAAGCCAAATCATTAACATCAAACTTGCAGGAAAGAAATCAAAATGTCACTCTGCTCCGCAATCTCTAGGCAGATGAGTATTGCCTCTATTTCTTATACAATTTCATTCTCCCCATATCTACTCCCTGTGTAGCCTACTGTAGGCCTATTTCCTCCAGCATGATTTAACTGTATTGAATGTTGAGGAGTTGAAGAACTTTCTGTGAAGGATTGTTTGGCGTAAACTGCAACAAATAAAATTCCTGCCGACAGCTCGTATGAACACAGTGTCCCTATCAGCTCAACCGCACATTAAATCCCATTAAATTGACAATTCATCCAAAATCTGACTTTTAATTCTCGCCCTCCGTTATGCGCAGTCAAATATTTGGGTCTTTACTTGCTCATTTCAAAATGCAGCTTTTTGCACTAATATTTTATTTTTATGGAATTGGAGACGCAGCCTCGGAAGATAAATTAGTTTTTTGTGCTAATATCAAATTGGCTAGTATTTGTTGTCTCTTTTGGCTGATTGCCTGTGCTGATACTGAAATATGCACATATTGTTTTCACTAAATTGGGGAGAACATTAAATCTCTACCGTAGTGGAATTTAAAGATATTAGGCTTGGTCCTATTCTGATGGTTTGCTGCCAGATGCTGACAATAATTACTATGGTTTTTTTCCAAAAAAATACGCCGAACGGAGTCGGGAAGCTTCTTCAGTATGGGTTATGTAAAACATGTCATTGATTATTTAATGTAGAAAATAAATAAAGAGTCATCCCAATTAAACAGAGTGGAGTGATGCTCCTCGAGAGACATGCCTGACAAATAAAGCTACGAGCTGTGTAATTTTCTGTCCTTTCTTCAGTTAAGCCACACAAAAAAAATCAGCTGTGATGAAAGCCTCATTTTATCTGCCTGTTATATGTGCAGAAATGTTCCTGTCAGGTCGAAACTGACGTCCCATTTTAATGTTGATACTGACTGATGCAAATTGCTGATGATGATACTGACAGTCACACCCAGGAGTGATGTCACTGCGCATGGACACGTCTTCATTACTGCGGAAAAACGGGAAGATAGTCTGAGGTTTTTATAACGCTGTTCATCAAAACATGTAATCTGAGGAGAAGCGATGCCCCAAAACTTAACACACCGAAATGACCTCTCGTCTCCTTATCTGCTGATATAGATTTATCAGCTCATGTGTAGAAAAAAAAGTATATTTTCCATTCATTTCATCAAAGTGTTGTGTCAGTGGGCTCACTGACCCTGTGCCCTCTCTAATCATGCCACAAATGTGTTGTTTGTCCTGAAGTCTTTCGGTAGTAACCTGTGGAAAGTTGTTTTCTGTCTGGACCCACAGGCAATGTTGTGCTACTGGATTTCTTTCCCTCCTCACTTCCTGCAATTCTCAGAGCTCGGATATTGTTTGTAGAAATCGTTTCACAATATATTTATCAGGTCATTGTTTGCTGATTCAAAGCGCAAGCAGACCAAAGCATATGCTAATTTACTGGAAAAGCTGTGAATGTTCAAACACTGAATTAAGGCGCAGAAGCATTCACTTCTGCATTCATCCTTTTGATCATCTGGAATTCATGTTAGGCTCAATGTAAGTCAAGGCCTCCTATGATAAATCCCACAAACATTAAAAATATATACAACTTTCCCCTCGTTCTCTCCTCCTTACTTCGCCTTCCGTCTTTGTAGCACGGAAATGACAAGAGCCCTCTGCAGCTCATCTATGTGGCCGCTTGTAGTGGAAATGCTTTGTGCGTGTTCAAAGACAATTGCATGCGTTTATCACCACTTGTGGCGTTGACACCACGTGCGTCGTCGTCCCCCACCGGAGGACGATATTGTTACAAAAGCAATTAGCAACTTAAAAACATCACTGGTTCGCCGTAGTGCTAAATTGAAATAATGCAAGGCAGATGACATGTAATTGCTATAATTACATTGTAGTGACACTACTGTAATCACACCATCGCTTTGGATCATGATTGGCACATCCCATTATCTCAGCAGAAATATAGGTTTTGCCCAAGGTTTTTAGGGAGCTTGTTCATGATCCTTGCGAAGAAAAAGAAAAAGAAAAATCACCTGTGGAAAAGTGACCACGAAACTTGCTTGTCTCTGTACAGCTGAACAGCAGGTACAGCTTGAAATAGACAGCAAAAAAAAAAAAAGAAAAACAGAGTTGTTTTAGCGATTCTACCCAAAAAAGGAGGAGAATCCTCCAATGAATGTTTTGCAAAGTGCTTTTTCGAAGACGGCCCCTCCCGACGGCAGCCGTCGACCTTTTTCTAAGCCAATCTGGACAAGTCACAGCAGGGGAGCCACAAGTGTATTAACGATGGCTGGATTCCACGAACGGGGAGGTCCTGCGACTGTGCATGCTGCTTTTGCCCGCATCTCGTATTGGGACACTTAATGGAACTGAGCCATCAATAATTCTCGCGGTGCTCGCCCTGCTTTGACAAGTCAAAAGATCCGCAGTGAAAAAAGTGTGCAGCGGAGGTCTGACCCAGGCTTCCACATCAGGACCGCAAAGTCTCCGGTGTGATGCAGAGTCTGCACTGTGAGTGAGGCGAAGGGTAGATAGATGAAAGTATGGATGAGACGCACATAATGGGGGGGGGGGGGCGTTCCTTTGGAAATGACGGAAAATCAGTTGGGAATTTTAAAGGGGCAGGTTAGATTTTTTGAAGTGCATGCTGTGACAGCTACATATTGATCGGCATGTGTCTTATTTGTCGCATATTGAGGTCAGTCCCTGCTTTTTGGGAGAAACATGCAGCTGTACAGTTAAGTGGAAGATATCCTTTCCTGCGGAGAAACACAACCTATTCCAACTATCTGAAGAAAGCTGAACAAACATCACGTCAATTTAGAGATATGTTACCTCAAAGGTCATGTTTTGGACCATGGGAGTAAACTGACTACCCATAGAAAATCCACACACAGGTAACACAGCTATGCTTGTGCCTATCACCTCTTGGTAAGAAATGTCAAGGAAAGCACAAGAGTAACTCTCCCAGATAAATGGGTCTTAATAAGTGGCGGTGCGATTGGTCTCTGATCTTGCCCTTTCGTTGAATAGCGAACGCCGCCATCCCAACGACACCGCGGTCCCAACCGGTTGGACGGCGCTTCCCCGGAGGAGCAAAGTTTCAGCCTCCTTCCAAACGAACTCTCGCACGGTTTTGATTGAAACCTCAGACTGGAGTGCCGTGACAGGTGTCGGCCCCGCTGACTCCTGTCGTGGTTGCCGAGTGCACGGGAGGCATTTCTGCTGCTCCTGCGACTCTGGTATATATTTTCTAAGTGATGCCGACAGTAAGAATACAAGTGAACCAGGCCCGTGGTGGAAAATGTGAAACTTCCATTTGACGTTTTGGGATTTGCTTACAGGAACTCACAAAACGTATCAATGTGCAGGAAATGCATGTAATGATCACCACTTATGTGATACTGAAGACTTGAGTTATGCTAATCCGTAGTCATATATTGTGCACACAGGGACACTTTGTGGGCTCATCTGTTTTACGGGTGTTTAATTATTTTTGTTTGCTGGAAATATTTGTTTGCGCTCATTTTTACGCATGCAAACCTTAATTAGATTGGCCGCCATTTTTCTCACAGAACAATATTCCACGCTCTCCCTTTGGGATATTTTTGTGTCTTATTTGAATAGATAAAGTCATCTTTCTCGTCGCAGGAGTCTTCTGATTTCTTGTAGGAACAGTTAAATTTGTTTGAATGTTTGATTAGCATCTTTCATATCGAAACCGAACATGTTACTCTGAAATCTTATATCATCCCTTCTCAAACTTTGTCGGATTTTCAATCTGCTGTCAACACACTTATTTTGCTCGCAGTTACAGTGAATCATTTCAGAAAAGCGTCTTTCTCCGAAATCCAATTTCCTTAGTTCCTAAATTTAGCCAGGCTCTGTGAGACTGTATGAAAATGATTAGGGGCTGCAAATAAAAGAAGGAGAAAGTACTGTCGTTTCTTCCCCATGTTGCTTTGTAGGAAAAATAATAAAAGTAAACAAAATTTAACGTGTTTTCTCACGTGTCTCCTCGAATCAGAGTGCAATCTGTTGTCTGTAAATAGGTTATGTAAGTTCAAAATGAGTAGCGTTGATATTTGAAATATTTATGGTGCTTTGCAGTTCAACAGCAGCCTGAAACACAGTTGTGATCAGATTCAAACAACGTGTTTTTGCTGGGAAAACGTATACGCCTGATAGATTGTCAGTTTATTGTAGTAGAGAGTGTGTTTATTTTCTGTGTGTTGCAGGGAAGTAAAAGGACTAGGAAATGGGATCACTCTGAAACTGTACTCGGATCAAGCCAGGGTACCATGTGTTTGTCATTACTCCACCTGCACATGGACCAGAAAAAAAAATATTCATTTCATTTATGTGAGATTTGCCGGTCCTTATCTTTGGTCGTACCACAGACAGAATCCATAACCAAAGAAGCAGATCGCAAACACAAGCAGCTCGAGTTTTCTCTGCAGGGTGGCGAGGCCTCGCGTTTGGAGATAGAGTGAAGAGCTCGATCATCCGGGAGAGACTCAAATTAGAGCCGCTGCTCCACATCCAGAGGAGTCAGCCGAGGTGCTTCGGAAATCAGATTATGATGCCCCAACTGGGAGGAGGTCCTGGGGTCGACCCAGGACCCCGCCGGAGAGATTATATCACTCAGTTGGTCTAAGAGCGGCTTGATGAAGTGGTCAGGGAGGCGGCGGCAGCAGCAGGGGTCTGGGGTTTCGCTGCTCGCCGTGTTTCCATCACCACCTCATGTGGTTTAAACCAGGCTAAATCAGTGAAATGTAGATCTGATTAAAAGCAGTTACAGCCACTCATCTAAAGGGAAACTCATGGAATTACTAATGAACTCACACTGTCTCTCCCCACATGCCTTGTCTCACCAGTTGTATTTCTTGGCTGAATGCACGATGTTCTATACTTTCCATAATCAAAGGTATTGTTAGCACTGGCTGGGCCTTCGTCTTCACTTTAGGAGCTTTTACGATGAAGCACATTATAGTTCTTTATCTTTCACTCACACCTTGCAATACTTGATTTGAATTGTAGCTTAAATTATGATTTTAAAACTGTATTCACCAAAAACATGAATGATGACAGTTGAGGTTTCAAGTAAATCCTCTTTCCTTTGCTTTGATCCTTTTAAAAGTCACAAGGAAGCAAGCTGTGAGACCTCTCCGAAAAAGCCCTCAAAGTCCTTGGCTCTATGTTTGGCGGAAACATCCCCTCCTCTGGATTCTTGATAGATCTCGCCCTGGATAAAGAATTGTTGTCAGCCTGCCTTCGTGCTTGTCACGTGTTTGATTTATCATTTGGTTGGTTTTTTGTTACTCCCAAAAAACTCAGAAAGTTCCTGTAATATGATGTCAATTGTGCAGACTTTGACAGCATCATGCAAGAGTACAATTTCCGAGCCTTACGGCAGGAGATCGAGAGCGACTATAAGCTCAGGTGTTGCAGTGCGCTGCAACACTAAGCCACCGTAGTATAAGACCAGAGGTTGAAAATCAGCAGGAAAGGAAGAGTTCAACACACATACACACACGGGCAGGAAACACACACACACATGTTGTCTCGCAAACCCACAAGCTCATCGGGGACGGAGGACACAATCGTTTTTTGACATGAATCGGTCTTGACACGTTCTTATTTCCAGAGCTGGAGCTTTTCTGTCCCCCGCCCACCCCCCCACCCCAAACTGTGAGATGAAGCGAATGGAAATGCTGCGGCATGGGCTGGTGCGGGCGACACAGCTGCCTCGGTCAATAGGCCAGAGCTGCTCAGGAGCAGACGGCCCGGCCAATGGAGCCGGATCAAACGGCTTGATCTGTAAAGGCCCCGACTGGAGACACAAATTGACTGCGGGTGCGGCGGAGAACACCTCTCGCCCAGTTGGATAACTTTCACAGTTCATCGACACAGAGAGGGATGTATTTTTGGAAGTTTGCCACTGTCATTAAATGTGGGCTATTTCTGTATTCCTCTCACCTATCTGTTGAAGATCTGTCACTGTGGCTCTGATAACATGGGAGGCGGAATCACCTTTGCCCCCGACTCTCAGCCATGTTGGTGATGGAAGGACTTATGCTATCAGACACCACAGGAAAGGATTTCACTCTTGTTACACTCCTGACTGCTGATTGAACACCCCCAGTGCTATCTGTTACCAGGAGAGTGGTCTGTTGCTGGCGGCGCTCCTTGTGGTAGTAGATTATTTGCTTTCAGTCAGACGGATGTACTTTACATGACATTATACAGAAGCAATATGGGAGCCGCCTGGTACCAACTCGTGCCGGCTTCCCTCCCACCCCGCGCTGTAAAGCGTGGGAGAGTTTCATGCACGATTAATCTCGCAAATCTAACATCTTATAATCAGAGCTTTTTTATTTTAAGGAGATATGATGTGGAATTAATGGTTGCATGCACTTTAGAAAACAGATAATGTTGTTTACACATGTTTCAAATTGGCAATCATGTAATTTGAAATGAAAATTAGACCCGCTTCCAGATCTGGCTGGCACTCTGTCAAACGTAATGACTTCCTATTTGGTAATCTTTAAAGTCTGCGGCTGCGGCACTCCGTGCATCCCAATCAGCTTCAGGTTGCCTGGTCTGCCTTTAGTCACCAGAGACACGCGCTGAAGTGTTCATGATCACACAATGATGTGAAATAGAGCCCACCGCCCGCTCCGAAAACCCAAACCTTTATTCAGTCCAAAAGCATTTCTATGATTCTTTGTTTAAAATGATTTTTAAAAAAGTCAATTTTTTAGTCCAGAATCAGAAATAACCTTTGAGGAAGTCTTCAGAAATGTATTTTTTTCCTCTTTTCTCTGTAATTGTTGACTGCTAATTTCTAACTACGGCTTTTTCACTTGAACCATTTCCCACTTTTGAAGCGATACCACGCCCTCACCAAGGCCTTTGATAGGAAAGAAAAGGAGAATGTCATCATCTATATTTATGGTCTCAATAACTGATCCACAGCGAGAGGCAGAATTCATAAAAATGAACAAATCTCGTCGCTGTTTTGTTTGGTCAAGAAACGGTGAGAAAATAAAACATACTAATACGTTTTAAAATGGATTTTTAGATCACTCGAAAGTGTTATTCTTAAAATGACCTGTTTTGTTTTAGGCGATTAATCATGTTGCATCACTTTACTTATGTGAAATTAAACTTTTGTTATAATGCAGTTTGAGTAATCAGCTCCTTGGCTCAAATGATGGCTCTTTTATCCTTTGTCTTGTTCCTTTCTGCTGAGCTTTTTGTCATAATTACCTTTGTCTGTTATCCAATTCTAGCTTGTATTGACTCAATGCTGCTTGGGCCTTTGGCCTCTGTCTATATAATTACTTGTACCAACAAAACTTGTCTTGAAAAAAAGTGTTTCAGTATGACTTAATCTTCATTGTGCCAATCCCATCACAGTGTTTACCATAAAAACCATGATACATAATTTTTTTTTCAAGAAAGCCACAGACAGTATTCTTGTTTCTCTGTGCTAATCATTTGAGATATTTGGGCAGCAAAATTAGGTGCAATTAGGATCACCTCCTCTAAGATCTTAAACCTGCACCGCTTTATTTGTTTGCTCATTTGGTGGCCGGGCGACGAGCTGTGAACACAACACAAATACGCTGAGCAAAGTTGATATGCAGCACGTCTTTGCCAAACAGTATTTACACATACATCAGGCACAGGGCGCCATCAGCGCTCATTTGGAGTGGCTTTACAGGCAACCTGATGGCAGCAAGTTCAATATTTATTCTGCTTCTAGTTCTGCTCTGTGCTGCAGTTACTCCTGGGGGAAATATCTGGCTGCTAACTGCTCCACCAACAAGAGGCAAACTTTGTCACTCAGCTGTGTAGAGCTGCACCTGTAGTGTGCGCTGAGTCTATTAGAGCCACTGCTGTGAAGAGGAGGCTGCAGATGCTCCAAAGCAGCAACAGAGAGGCAAAAAGTGCGAGCGGCGAAACTTAGACGGCGAGATGACTTTGAGTTCCAACTCCACAAGCGACAACCTTCGTTCATTTCCCAAGTTTCGAGTTGATTTGGTAATATAAACATATCGATCGGTGCACCTGTAATGAAAGAATGCAATCACCTCATCATGCACCACCAGTGATTCTGTTCCACTGCAAAGCTCGAGATACTCGATAACTATCTTGTTTGAATTATAGTGTCAGACGCAGCTCCTCTTTGGTGATAAATTGTGCATGTTTGAAAACATTTATTCGCTGTAGAGGTGTTATTTCGAAAGAATAAATTAATGCTCCTAATTCTAAGGGACCTTTGTCAGATCGAGCAAGTACAGATATACTTTGGTGTTTGACGGACAGTTGTGGTGCTTTATTTTGCAGTTTCCTTGCCTCCTGAAATCTAAAATTCATAGGAGGTTGTATGTGGTGCTCTTTGTTTCGTGTCGCACGGGTCCAGAGTACCTGCAGAGTCATCGTATAGCATGCTGGCTGTAAGTGTCTGCTGTGCGAAGCCTTTGTTGAGGATGTGAAGTTCTGTCTTTCATGAGGAGTAAACATCGCTGGCATTATACTATTTCAGAAAAACAGCCTTCATTTCGACCAAAATAAGACAATTGTGCTACAGCTGCAGTGCATCAGATTCATGCCTCACGGTGCCGAATCAAAAGACTTTAATATTAATCACAGTTGTGTTTTTTCCTCTCTTTCATTTCAAGGTGTTCATCTGTTTTTGCATCTGAATCGAGACAAAACTTAATTGTGTTTGTGATGAATTCAGATTCGGCCTAACAAGCTTCTCAAAGGTGACTGGAGATTATGATAGAAAAAGAGCCAAAGGGGGAACACACACCTACTGTATTTGCGATGAGTTGGTGCTTCACAGGCAATAAATCAATAAAAGAAAAGCCTCTGATGAATTTATTCCAACTTTCAGCTGGCATTTATACCAGGTGTCTAAGCTCCGACTCGCGATCATAAACTCCAACGCAAAAGAACCCAGAGGAAAATTTTACAGCTGTCTTTTCTCTTTAGGAATAAATCAGTTTCTTCTTTGGAGATTACTGAAAACTGACCTGTTTGTCCCAAATCCCCCGTTTTAAGAGAAATAATGAGCAAACAAAGAAATCAATCTCAGACAAATTATCCTGTCCAGTTGCAACCAGACACGTCCCGCTCAGGGCACAACGCTCTCACATGGCTTGCAAACTAACTAGTTGGCTATTGGATCGGACAAATGTTGTTTTGGAGGTTTTTGAAACAACACGCGCGTCTTCAAGACCATCCTTGACATATTGCTGACATCATTCACGTTAATAGTGGACCTTTATTTTCAGTGTCTTGACCCACAACTCAGCCAACAAGTGCAGCAAGACATTTAAAAAGTTGCCTCAAAGACGTTTTCATTGAATTTGTGTTGGATCCGAATGACAAATGCTCTTACCACCAAGTAATACAAAATTCATTATATAATTGTGGCGGTGTAGTTAGAAAGTGTGACACAGCTTTCCGGTGACAGTGACAAATGCTCTTATTTTGAAATGCATTATCTGTTCTTTTCTCTACTCCAAGAACAGCAGAAGAAAAACACACAAACACTGACGTAAAGACATGACTTCACCTTTGGATAAGAGAACCATCGACTGTTTTCCATGTTACACTTTGCTTTATTGTCTTTTAATCTATAAATATATATAGATTTTTTTTGCCTACTGAGGATAACATCAGCCATCCTTTGTTTGGTTGAACCCAGTTCAACTCTAGTGAACTTTGACTTGTGAATTTTTGCGACGGGAAGCCATTTTTTTCTCCCAACGTTGTCCTCTGACAGGGCATAGATTCTGTCAACAACAGAAAGCTCATCATTTCCGTGTCGCTGTTCACTTTTATTTCACCTTCCTGAGTTGGAATGAACACTGTTTGCCACGCCGTGGCTTGGCGCACAAGCTGATGTGGCAAACATGCCTCCTGTCCCATCAGCTTAAATGAAACAAAGCTCCTCAAGCTAACGAGCTCGCTAACTGACCGTTAGCTACGCTCATTAGCTTGGGGCGCATTATTTTCCCATTCAGTAGGTTTTTTTATTGAACAAAATGGTGTGGCAGGTTGGTGTAAACAGAGAGAACAAGGGAATATCCAGGAGCGATTGTGCACATGCAGTGCTAAGAGATTTCACCAGTATTACTGCGGTACAATCAACCCTAAAAAAAAGTAAACTATATACTCAATTGTTTTCATTTACCTATTTTATAGCACAGAGCAAAGCTACTGAATCTTTACAAAATCAAAACAATCATTTTTTTATGTGCACGGCTGTTCCAATGCTTTTATGAGGTCAGGAACTTTTTTTTCCATCGTAATTTCTTTGAATGTAATTGTTATTATTTCTGGTGGCAACATCCGTGACAGGAAGCAGACGACTGTGCGAAATAAAGGCGAAGAGTTTGACAGAAAGCACGTACTGTTTAATAACCTTTTTCCAGCCTGAATCCGGGTGAATTTTTTGTGTTTTGGGACGTCGGATTTGGAAAAAAAAAAAGGCGATCGCTGATGACTCGTTAGGCACTCAGAGGAGTAAAAAAAAATAACTCATGAAAGGGAAAAGCCGTCATCGAGTTGTGGACGATGATAAATGGTTGTAAACAGTGATTTTTAAAAGGCTTTGGTTAAATACCGTGACTTCTTTTCCTATAAGGTTTGTAAGCCTCTGTTGCACATAATTAAAAGTCCCTGACAGAGACCAACAGCTCATGAAAAAATAACTATACAGTATTTTCAGCTAGTTTTTTAATAATTGAAATTTTCCCTGGTCCATTTTTTTTTTTTTTCCTCCCCACTGAAATTGGCCGGGCATGTGAATGAGATGACCAGGTTTGGTGGCAGCTTTTTGTGATGAAAGGCGGAAATTCATTAATACAGCTGGTAAAGCAATTATGAAATATGTATGTGGAACACATTGCGTCAGTGTGATGAAAGTCTGTCATTGTCCTCACTGCTGGTTTTAGCATTGACATTTTAATTGGTGATTTTCAGCTCTCATTCTGCACCAAAAATACACCGGCGACAGAGAAAGTTTCTAGGACATTTCAGAAAGAATGTTAGCTTCTAAGCCGGTCACATACACAACCGCGTGCGCCGACGCAAACACACACCGACTCTCACACACACACACACACACAGAGCGGAGTCATTGAAATTGAGTAGTCTGACTGCGCCTTGTGTGGGCTCGGTGACAGCGTTGATTAAACATTAAGGAAGAGATATAATGCCATTTTACCATTGTGAGTTATCCAACCCCTTTGTACTATCATTTCATCTTTGCCCTTGAACTCAAACACATTGCCGACTGACAGGAAAGAAAGAATAATGATAATGAATTATGCATAAATGAGAACTTGAATTCATCTTTATCCAACTTCGGAAAGTTGGTGCATTTGAGGACCCCTGAGTGTTATTTGTCATGCAGCTGACAGGAAACACTGCGGTTGGTGCTTGTAGAAATGGCTCAGTGTCTCCGCCAAAATGAACAGTTTTGTGCAGCCTTGTGGACAGTGATCCTGATCCCTCCCATCTTTGGTGGGCATTAAGAGGTGAGAAATGGAAAAAAGTAAGCAATTTGTCCTTTCCCTTTTTTCCTCTCAGCTTCTTTCTTCCATCAAAAGGAATACATTAAATTCTTCTGCATATTGGCGGCAGAATACCGGGATCCCAGCTGCATCTGGGATCTGTTTTCCGCTACCACATGAAATATAACAACACTGAAACCTTTTTTCCCCCCCTCCCCTTCCCTACCTTTCTTTCTTCTTTTAACACAGTATGTCTCATATCTAATACCCTCAGATGCAGCAGCAGCTGAATTTCCTTTCCTGCGAAACAGTAAAGTGACAACAGAGCCTGTGATTCCAGATGAAGTGTCGACTGAGATACAGAGGAGCAGCAGACATTCACAGAGTGGATAGGATTTCCAGCGACAGCGGTGTCTTACTGATTGTTGTTTTGTTATAAGCTCGTCTGATCCATCTCAGTGTCGTCGTAGTTAGTAAATAGAGGTCATAGATGCCTTTTCGCTATACATATCAATAACGCCCAAAGCACAAGCTTTAGATATACTTGGACAATCAGAAAAAATTGCACCCTAATACAGTGATATATTCATAGCTTTATTCCCACCTAGGTTACACACTTATCACTTTCATTTTGGCCAAGATATTGCTGTTGGGATATGTGTAATTTTCTCTGCAGGCCTCCACATTTCCTGGATATCTTATCATCAGCCGCTGCCCTTTGATATTATGAACTTCTGAGCGTGATATGAAAGGTGGTTTTGTTTGCTTCTCGTGGTGGTGCGCTTCGTAATTTGTGGTGTTTTCAGCAGTTTTTTGCTCCATGTATCTTCGACAAATTATGCCCGGGAAAACGTCGCGGGGGCGAAACGTGCGGAGTTTGGCTAGTTACAGATGAAGTGCCGTAATTCAGAGATGGTAAATTCCTATTACATCTGTTGCTCCCCGCAGCGTGATGGATCACCTGAGGCAGCACTGGGCTCGCCTGCCAAACCTTCCTGGTAAGCTTTGGAAACAAGGTGAGAAGCACAACATCTGATGATCCATGTTTTACTTTCAAACAATAAACTACCAACTGTGTGGCCTTGACTTTTTATCTACACCTCAACGGTCTGGACGTGATTTAGAGAACACGAGAATGATCCTACCCCGTTACTGGAACACTACTACTTTTTAAATAATCCTTTCTAATAATTAGGCTCTATCGTGAAAAATTTGGGGTGCAGTGCTGGTTTTTCTTAAGTTTGCTTGAGCTTGTTCCGCGTCATTGTTGTCCCATGTGGAGCAGCTTTAAAGCTGCAGAGCTGCTGCCTCGCTCTGTCCTCACTTGGCTACCGGTTAACTATCATTGAAATGACACCTTTTGTTGATTATCCTTCTGTGACTGCCTGTTTTCTCTGGACATATAAACAGCAAGGGGGTTAACATGTATAAAAAAACCAGAGGGTAGTTTTTTATTTGGAGTTTTCAGGGAAGACTCTCCGGTTTAAATATGCTGTTGATTATGCATGATGGGGTTTTTTTCTCTTTGTTTTGACATTCTGCTTTTTTCTTTTGGTCTACTCATAGCCAAGTCTGAACATGAGCACTGTAAATAGCCCAAACACCCCCCACGAAGAGCTTTCCTGTCTCCGTGTGTGTTCTCTGAACCCCTGGCCGGTCATTAGAGCGCTAACCAGAATGGGATGTTACAACATCCTGGAGACGTAGTCGTCTCCGGCCTCTGGAAACAATTTCTCGGCACTGAATACCCAGAGAAGCACAAAAGGTATCGATATCAAACTTCCCTTCATCAATTCAGATTCCGCCTGCACTTGCATCTATTCTGTTTGGATTTGTGGCTTTCATGTTTCCGGGTGTTGTCAAAATACAAAAGCTTTCCTAAAAGAAAAAAAAAACCTCTATACATATTGATAGTTAGCAGTTATGAACGGTAACCACCTCAGTCATTACGGCAATTGAGGTGGATGGGGGGGTCCTTTTTCACAAGCAGCAAACTGGTAATTGTGGTCACTCCACCATGAGGTTAATTGCTGTCATCACATGTTGATTGCACTGTTGGTAAATTCTAATTAGTGCACTGAAACATGCAACATCAGTTTGTTTTTTTTGTTTTTTTTTCCCCCTTCCCACACACTTCACACCAAAGAGAGAGGCACCGAGAAAGCAAAAGAAGATGTTGAAAAGCAGCATGTGAAACAGCTAAAATAGCCACACGCGTAACCTCAGGAGCAGAAAAAAAAAATCAGACGCTCTGTTATATTTCAGTTGCACTTTAACAAAACAAGAGAAGTATTAAGTGCTACTTCCACTGATACGTTTTACATCTGACCCAATATTGTTTACATTGAGAAGTGTTTCTTGCATAGTCATTAGCCTATATGCTCTGTGTGTTTTTCTTCAATAACCAGCGGGTTACCTGACTGTAAAGTGGGACTATTTAAATGGAAACGCTAGCACTTACTCACCTCAAATGGGATTATGCTTATAAATATAATGTTGCCGTGCATGTCATCATTGCTTATGCAGGGTTTGTTTGTTTTTTTTCATTTTCTCGTGCATGGGGAGGTCCTCTGGAGTCAGGCTGTGCTTGATGAAGGTGCTATCATCCTCAATGAGAGGAATAATTATCACAACAACACATACATAAGTCCTCAATTAGATTAGGACCCGCTTTAATAGACTCCCTGCAAGAGTGGGAGTGGCGGCTTAATGTAATTGGTTACAAGACGTCACGGCAAAGCACGAGTCGCACAAAAAAATTGCAACAGATTTATACTGTAGCTCAGCCATTTTTCCCCCCCTATCCTGTCTCCTGCTGAAGCTTTATTTGACCACTCTAATCGCTCCTGTCCTGTGATCTCACAAGTGTGTCATATAAATGGTTGGTGCATTCTGTTTATTTTTCCCATCCATAATACATAGAGTAACTAAATCCTGCTGGCGTGTGCAGGAAATGGAGGGAGAGGGTGAGAAAGATAGAGATAGAGCTAGAGAGCTATCGAGAGAGCGAGAGAGAGAGAGAGAGAGAGAGAGAGAGAGGTGGCTTTCTATTGGTGTGAGGCATAAAGGCTCAGAACAAAGTGGCAGAAATACATACACATAAGCCAAGAAGAGCCAGGGAGGCCACGCACTGTGGTCTGCTGGTTGAGAAGTGGTGATTTGAGAGTTTGGAGCTTAGAAAAGCTTTAGAACGGAGTTTGATCTGCTCCCATTCCAGCCAGTATTCAAAATCAGACGTTGAACTGTTGCCTCACGCTCACCTGACAGCAAGGTCACCCCCAAAAAAGGAAGGAAGAGAAAAAAAAAAGTGGGAGGGTGAAAAATTTCGCTTCGACTCTCGAGGAAGCTCAAATTGCTCTCTTGTGTAACCTTTATCTTTCTTTATCCGCCGTCGACAGAGTGCTCTCTCTGTCCGACACATTTCGGAGCACCAGCATTTCCATACACTCACTGGCTCATTTGCACTGCAGGAACCCCAAGCTGGAGTCGTCTCGAAGCACAGCTCCACGTATCAGATGAAAATATACAACGGCAAGAATATGTTGTCAGGGCGTACAATCAGCAGTCGCAGCCCCCGCCATTTCTATTTCACTGCGATTTATAGATTGCGGCCAGTGAATGCAACGGGTGCTGTTGCACATAAATCTGGATCCTAATCATATGTATATGCACACACCATGTCTCCTCCCCTACATTCATTACATTAACTACAAGTAACTGGATCAATAAAAATGCATGCGTTTTCTATAATTACTGTATCAACATTTTTATGAGATTTTAAAACATTAAACAGGGTTACTTGTGATTTTTTTCTATCAAGTCAATATAACTCAAGCATTAGACAAAAGCCATCTAACTCAGGGCTCTGACATTTAAAAGGTTTTACTGTATTACTGTATTTCACTGCAGGAGACAGCTGGATAAGAACGAAGCCTCTTCGGTTATATGCAGAGTTATGGGGAATTAGTCTCCCCCACTGTTTGCTGTAAAGCAGGATTGCTGCTGCTGCTGCTGCAACAAACCTCTCGAAGAAGTCGGTGTTTGGAAAACAAAACAATAAAAAGCTTCAAGCTCACTGATGGCTTTTACATGCAAGAAATACTGAGTTGACTGCCTTTAATGGCTAAAACGCAACAAAATATTAACGCCAACCTTTTTTTAAAGACCCTTTCATTGCAGGAGACCTTTGGAGTATCTGCTGATGTGCTGTATGTGATTCATATTCGACAACAGCGCACGTGTGTGTGTGTGTGTGTGTGTGTGTGTGTGTGTGTGTGTGTGTGTGTACTGTTGGCCGCCACGCTGAACGCGTGAGTCAAGTTTCTCCAAGTGAATTGACTGAAAAAACAAAACAAATCCATCCTCTTTCTGCAAACTAGCCCGTGAGCCTGCCTGACTTGCTGCCCTGCGGTTGGCTGTTTAGCAGCCTGCTTCTTCACTCATCTGCGCTCATATATATATGCAGCAGCCCATGAATATTTCAGCCTTTAACCCACAGCTAGACAATATCAGTGGAACATGAGTGTCATCTGTTTCAGAGAGATTATTAAAAGAAAAATGTGCCTCGCGCCCTCCGAATGACTAACAGCAAACACAAACAAAATCCCGCTCTATTGTTTTCTGGGCCCCCTCTGTTTTTTTTCTGAAGGATTTTAATTTATTTTTCTTTAATTTATTTTACATTTCGTGTCTTGCAGCGGAGCTTTATGCATAAGCTGCAGTTCAGAAAATGTGTCTTCTTCCTGGTTTACTGCTGGTATTGCACAGCAAAGCCAGGATAAACAGGTGCCCGTTTTGAGATTATTCAGAGTAAGGGATGCATTTGGAGCTCAACTGCACTCTCCTCTACCTTCCACAGAGTTCAGAGAAAGTACCAAATATGTATTTTTACCCGGCGTATCAAATTAAACACTGTACTGTGGCACAAAGTGAAAAGGAACGGCGGAGTACAATAATTTAGTTTTGCCTGCCTGATCCCGAGTATGTCCAAAGGTATTATCCCTGATTTGATAAAGCTGTCAAAAGTGTCATGAAAAGATGGTTAGAGACAGCGTGCGATCAAAGCGTGTCTCTCTAATATCTGCCGTTAAGAAGTACGAACATTCAGGAACTGTGTTTTGCAGAACTGAGTAATTACACCTGCCAAGTGTTATTCAAAAAAAGTAATGTTTTCCACCAGTTTTCTCAGCCCCCTAAAACCCAATCTGGGCTGCATGAATGACAGCATTGCAAAAACTGTGGAAAAAGGAAAAATGAGAGTGACTGAACTGGAATAGAAGTGTCGTGGAGAGAAGATGGATTCCTGTGCTCTCAGTGGAAAGCTGTCATAACAGTCCTCAGCAGCTGTTCTGGGAGCAGCTAGGAGTCGCTGGAAATATGTCACACACACCTCCACTCCTCAGTACAGGCCCAGGCAGGAGTCCCACCTAACTGTGCCACATTTCCATCTCATTGTGGTGAAAGCCACCCAGCAGAGAGCGAGAGGAGCGCAGAGGAGCCCGCGCAGAGGAGCCCGGGCACAGGGGGGGGGAAGATCCTTTAATTTAGTCTCAGAAGAAAGCTTTAAGCCCCCGTCCCACAAGAGAGCGGGGCGCGCAGCGTGAAGAGCTGCAGCCGTACGTTGCCCTCTCGCATCGCTCCGCTCCGTCACGGTGTCTCCATCAGATCTGCTGTGACGAAGAGCGACTGTGTAATGGGCATGAACGTATACCGTCGTCGCCGGCGTCCTCGCTCTTTAACCATCGAGTGCTATCGAGTAACCTGTGTGTCTCCCCTCTCAACGCCAGGTTTAAAAAAAAGAAAAAAATATGTAAAGCATTAGAGTTAACAACAGCTCGCAGTCGGGGGATCCTGAGAGTAAAAGTCATGTCATGCCTGATAAGACTCAGCCCCTGGCCCTACAGGAGGCAGTTTAAACTTCGGAAATTATGAATGCCCACCAGACTCTTATACCATGTTTGTACTCTCAGCCTGAAAAGCTCTGTGCCACCAATTCTTTTCACTCGAGTGGTTTGCAATGACAATGTTGGCACTTTTGTAAAACACCAAATTAAATGTGATCCTTCATTTATTCATGAGGTCTTTTTTTTTCTTCTTCCTCTTCCTCCCCAAACCTCCAACGTCGCAGTGTTTAAGTTCAGTTTGTAATTCGATACAAGCATATTCAAGCTGTGCATCCAGATAGGTGCCTGCTAATGGTGTCATACATGCTTCGGGCAAACAAGCGGCAGATGAAAGAAATAACTATCAGATTCCTTATGGCATGCAGTGGGGAGCTTATATCGCGTAATATATGAAGGCGCCATTGAATCGGTGCTGAAAATGAAAGACCGTTTCGTCATGTGGTTTGTGCTTTCAACTTCAAGCGAGAAGATCCACCCTTTGTGGCAGATGGAGCTTTTCTGTGTAGAGTTTGCATGTTGCCTGAGTTCGAGCGCGAGTTCCCTCCTACAGTCAACAAAACATCAAAACATCCCACGACCAAAGACGATGGGTGACTCAGAAATGTCCGTGTGTGTGTGTGTGTGTGTGTGTGTGTGTGTGTGTGTGTGTGTGTGTGTGTGTGTGTGTGTGTGTGTGTG
>JASSRZ010000014.1:13236966-13361396 GCA_032164315.1 Malacoctenus gilli
CGCTGCGTTTTACAGATGAGAGGATGCATGATTTTGCCGCTGAGGGTTGAGCCACTGTACAGTAACAAGCTGCAGCCCTGAATAAGAATTCAGAAGAACGTCCGCGATACCGTTTGAGTGTCGGATACAGGACAGGACAAGGACTGCTTGGTCTCTATTGTCTGTGGGACCCAACAGGGCAGCCGGTGTGCGAGTCATTGCTTAACATTTAGGAACTGGATTGCTTCCACCTGCACATACAGTCGTAACTGTCACATATGTATTTTACTGGTACACACTTTTACCACTTAAGGATGCCCTCTGATACAAACCTGTCTTGTCTATTTTTTTTCCCCCAAGCTCCCCAACAACCAGCAACCTTCCTATAACTTTTCAACAAATCAAGCATTTTTTCACATCGACGCGCGATTTCAGCAGCAGACAGAGCTCCCTCCCTGTCAGCAGGAAGTAGGAATTGCCTTTCAGGATTCATTTGGCTGCACTAATTGAAACTAATACCTTTCAAATGGCATATTGATTTGGCGGGAGCTGAATTTTTTCCAAATACGCACTGTAAAAATGAACGAATAGGGCAAGAAATTGTAGAGGTGCTGTGATAAAATAAAAGAGAGAGAGAGAGTTGCTGGAGAATTCTTGCCTCTGTGGTGCCACAAAGTCACGAAGATGATGCCAAACATATTATTGTGCGACTTCAAAGCCTCTTTTGTTTCCTGGGCTGTTGTGCAGCACAAGGCCCGAGGCTTTTTTGTGTAAGTGGCCTAATTAAAAAAAAAAAAAGCACCTACAGTGTCACCAGGAATGCAGGTAAACAAAAACACAACACGGCAGCGAAGCACCTTGAGATAACATCGGTCATAAATCTGCGTCTCTATCAGAAGGTCCAGATGAACCGCGAACACCCCCCTCCCCCCCACTCCCACCTCACCCCGCACCCGCCTCACCGCCACAGTACTCTCACGCGCGTGTGCACAGTTGACAGGTGAATCCGGTGTTGATTGATGCAACCAAATGATGTTCCCTCCGGTGCTTTCGGAGGCAAAAAAAGAAAAGAAAAAGAAAATGTTGCCGCGTACTGAGCACGTTTGCGCAAAAAAAAAAGCGCAAATTACTTTTGCTGTCAGCGGTTCCGACTCAATCAAGCGCTGTTTTGGACAACTTTCAAAGGTTTACATAAACAGTCCGTGTTGCCAAATAAAAACCTCCGTCAGTTCGGGTAAAAATGAAACTGTGTGGTAATGTCAGATTGACTTCGGGTGGTTTCGGTGTTTTGTTTTGTTTTTTTCCCCCCCTCTCTCTCTCCTCCAGACGTGAACAATGAGCTCTCGCCGCTCCTGCAGTCACTCTCCGTCGCGCGTTTGCCTGATGCGCAGCGCCTCCCCAACTGGTCCCTCACTTTGACAAATTCCTGGACGTGAGCGGGTCTGCTGAATGGCTTCTTCCCCGTAAAGATGATCCCGTGAATATTTTAGAAGTTGAGCAGCTCTGCCACACTTCCCCCCCTCCCGCTGGTAGACCCTCAGACTGGAGGAACACGATGGGACTTTTGTCTTTTTGGAGTTTTTCTCCTCTGGCTCTCGTTTTGCTCTCCCCTTTTCCCCTCAAGTTTGTGGCTCAAGCGGAAATAACTTTTCCCAGAACCATCGACAGATTTTATCGCCTGGAGGTACCGCCACCGGAGGCTCGTGGAAGCACCGAATCCCAGGAGAGCCGAGTGTCGCTCGAAGTCGACAATAACACGAAAGTTTTAAGCGCTTTTGAAACGGGAGCAGTCGGCGCTTTGCAAGCGAACCATGGCCAGCAAGTGGGCAACGAAACGCGCGGCGGAAATGTGGCACCGATCGACATCCAACCCAACGGCAATCACCAAATACCTGCTAAAAAGTCTGGCAAGATTGTCGAGGGCAGCGAAGATCAACCCGCCGTGAAGATGAAGTCAGGAAACACGTTTTCTGTCAGAAGAAAGACGGCAAAAAGGAGTGTGAGCGCAACATACGGTGAAAACGTGGATAGGAGTATAAGTGGTGGAGCGCATTCGGCAGAGAGGTTGGGGGCGACCGTCCAGGGTGTTTCCAGCTCCAGATCCGAGTATCGGCGCTCTGGGGAGGAAGCCAGAGGCTCGAACCAGAAGCCAAACGAGCCACACCTGGACACTTCCACGTTTTCACTGACGGGAGACTCGGCACACAACCAGGCGATGGTGCACTGGTCCGGGCACAACAGCAGCGTGAGTTCAAGTTGCATCCAAACACACTTTTTCCCATGAATCATGTTGTAAAAAAATGTCAGAACACGCAAACGTCTCCAATATGCATCGTCCCTTTTTTTTTGGTTTGCTTCAAACGCAAATTCGAGTGGGGCGACATACTGGCGTGAGTTGGAGACGTCTTTACGCACAGCTGTTCCGGTGCGCACGGATTTCGTGAATGCAAAATAAAAATCACTTATGTCTAAAACACTATTCAAATGAGCAGTGCATTTCACGCTTTCATTGTATCAATGATGATGTTGATCTTTGGTGAGCACACAAAGGTTGTGAGTCTATGCGCACTGCGCGCGCCTTTTTGCGTTGACGCTTGATGGATGCTGCTGTGCACTCGCAGGATTCCCCCACGCCGATTGAAACGGGAGAAGAATCACAGATCACGTTTAAACGTACTGTCAGATTACCGAACTTTACATCGCAACTCATCCCTGCAGGTTAAATTTGACGTGACAGCGAGCTGTACCAATATGCAAGCAGTTTGGCAGCATTCACAACACATTAGTTATTTATGAAACAATCAAGCGAATGGTGTAGTGGCCACAACTTGAAAAAGAATATGTCCAAGTTGGCGCTTAATGCGATGCAGAGGGGGGCATCAACTGACCTTTGGGCAAATTAAACAAGCTTTTGTCATTGACATTTAACTCGCACTTAGCAGTTGTCCAATTTTCTGGGTGAATGCAGTGTTGCCGCATGCCTGTTGTTAATATAAGTCAGAGCTTCACACTTCGAAACAGTTTAACGGCAATGTGCACAACTTAGATGGATGACTGGACATTGCAGCAACCATCCCGACTTGTTCATCCAAACCACCACACGCGGGGCACGCACAGGCACTGACACAAAGGCACAGGAGACACAGCTGGAAAAATGCACACACACACACACACACGCGCACACACACGCACACGCACAGGGGCTGTGGTCGCACAATGTTTCACCGTCACAGAGACAAAGCCATGGAGATTTTTATCTCTCCATTTACATATACAGCATGCAAAAGTGTTTGCAAGCAGCAGCATTTATCAGGTGCTGAGATCTAAGAACTACAAAGAGCCTTGTACCCAAAACAAAAGAGCTGCTCTGCATTTTTTTTTTCTTCAGGTAATTTAGATCACCTTAGTTCGCTGGGCAAAAGGGGTGTGTGGCAGGAACATTAATCTGCGGCCACATCGAAAGATTTCGGTGTCCCCAGAAATACCTGCAAAGATCCTCTCTTTAACCCGAAACAACGGATAAATTGCACTCGGTGGTTGTGAGTCAACCTCTAATTGTGTGTTCTCATTTGGTACATGTTGTGTTTTGTCGCGCGTGTCACAATGATAAAAGGCGTCACAGCTGTGAGCCCTGTGGATCATTTCACGTGGTCCAGCAATGCACCTAATAAAGTCTTGTTTCAGAGACGTGCGGTGGAGTATGCCTTTGGTATGAGACATCTTTACCAACTATGGCCTTTTGTACTGCAGGACACTGTTCAGTGGATCATCACTGATGGGCTTGTCACTGCAGCCAGTCAACATTTGAGATTTATACAGTCTGAACTCCTGTCCGCGCTCCCTACAGAACGACCGAAACCGCAGAGCATAAATTGATGGCATTTTATGACTAGATGTTAGAGCTCTGGCGATATTAGATGTAAATGACTGATAATAAATCCTATCTTAAAGAGACATTTGAAGGAAAATTACTTCATTCTTGTGGTCCAGGATGGTTCTATCAAATATTCACTCCCAAGTCTTTGCCCGTGATCTGGCCAAGATGTAAAATCCCAGAGGGAGTGCAACGAGAAAGATGTAGAAGGTGATGGCGAGAGCGCCAGTGGGGGATCTCCGGAGTTCAGATTTGATAAAGAATTCCATCGCATAAAACCTCAAATCTGTCCACAAATCAGTCCCTCAACTATTATTCGATTTTTGTGATTGTCTGAGACATCAAAGCCTGGAGTCATAGCTCGCTGCTCTCTGACTTGAGGAGAGATAACATTGATTGGACTCGACCATGGGAATAAAAACATATACACTGCACAAATTCACTTTTCTAATTCATGCCTCCTAAGTACACGTGGTATCGATCACTTGCGCGGGTTTTTTTCTCCCTCAGCCTGTGCATCAAGATACGAAGATGCACGACTTGTAATGACGTGCTTCATGAAAACGTGGCGACGCAGAAAATAAAGTCATTAATTAAAAAAAAAGTCCGACCAACTACTTGGCTGGCGATGTCCTGTATGGCAAACCAGTATCTGAGTCCTTTGCCTAACATTGGTGCTCAAGCTGTGATATGGCTGCATTGGTAAGTCTTTTTTTTGACAGATATTGCAGCAGATCCTTCACTCGGGGGATGCTGAGACACCCCAACCCCCCCTCGAGGCAAAAAAAAAGTCTTAGTGTGCACGCCAGCTGGTGATCAGGGAGCTATCGGCTGCCAAAGGATTTTTCGGCTCCTGACTGACCATTTTTTGCAAGCAGTCAACTGACCAAAACTAGGACAGCGTGTTGAAGCTGAGGACAGCAATGAGGATCTTGATGGACCACACGCACCTCCTGAGTTTTCAGTGTAAAAAGGATACTATGCATGGGTGTAAGTAAAGTCGACGTACCGAGGGGAACAAGGGTCTGATCATGTTCATTGGCCTGCTATTAGAAACCTGCTCTCACAGAGGCCAGACGTTGATGAAGCCAGCTGTTGTTCTTGGCGACGGAGCGATTCTCCTTGTTTTTTGTCTGCTATTTTCTTTCTGAAGTGGCAATAGTCGAACCAATCTGTCAGCTGGGTAGCGCCGTCTTTTGCGCCGTGACTGACTGAGAATGAGACAGGCCTCCTGGGCCGCGTTGTTGGCGTGCTTAATCAGAACGAGGCCGTTATTGTTGCACATAATCTCATTGGTATAAATAGATAATAAAAAAGAGGAAATGGCACTGCCCTGGGGGACACCTGTGTTAAAAAACCGGTTCATTAGATAGACAGCCTTTCCATTTAACATGCCAGAGCTGGTTGCACAGAAACTCCTTGATCCATAAAATCAAATGGAATGGGCTCCCAATTCACAAAGGCATTTGACCAGAGTTTGAGGCGAATTACAGGATGATGAAAAGTACATTAAAAAGCTGTCACTGTTCAGGCGTTTTCGATGCAACAAATGGGAGAAGTTGCAGCGCGTGTTTGCTTTCCTGCTAATGTCCCTCATTTCTCGCTCATCTTCCACCGTTTAACATGCATTTTGTCGGCTTTTGAAGCCACGATTTGGGCGAAAATCACTCAGAATGAGAAAGTCAAACGAACATCAGTCAAAGGTGCCAACGTGTGACCTTGTGAAGCTTTTTCTACTTTTTTATCATCATAGCGGCTATCCAAGGGGACCTTCTTTCACACTGCGTCTGATGAAAATCAAGAGTTTCATGTTCTCATTTTACTACAAATTATATCCCCGCTATGGCGCACATTTACAGCTCATCGAGCACTTGAGAACCTCCATTTTTCGTTCTTTTTTTTTTGGCTCCATAAAAATTTAAACGTTGTTGCCAGTGAAGAAAAAAGCAATATATATCTTTTGTTTTTTCTTTCCTGCAGAGAGCTTCCTTTGTTGTCTACCTGTTTGTTCCTGGAAGTGTCAGTACCACTCGCCTCTTCATTAATCCAGCTTGTCTCAAGCCTTTAGGGGTGTACTGTCCACTCATGTGATTGTAAGTTGCTGATAGAAAGTGCTGCATTCCCCTGTACTGCGTGAGAGGGTTTCAGTCGAGTTGCGGTGCAGCGAGAGTTAATGTTGCTGACCGCAGGCTCGATTAGATGGCGGGCCCTGTCATGTGATCCAGGTAACTGGTTAGGATTAATACCGGTGGTACAGGAGGTTCTGGTTCAGTGGAGATTGTCGCTCTGGCTGTACGTTGTTGAAATCCAGCCGTTTCTTGTGGTCTTTTGCTATGAAAATGACTGGCTGAGCTGGGATTCAACACGAAATGGCACTACGTGTTTGACTCATGGTCACTGAAGAATTCTGGTGCTTGTGTCAGATTTAATAAGGAATTGCTTCCCCACGTACACCGAGGCAAACACGTACTCTGGTCAGCTCTGATCGAGATGTTCTCTTTGCTCCCTGAGGGGGAACATACGTGAAGATCAGAGATGGAGTGATAGCAGTTTATCTCATTATAAATAAACATTTGTACATGTCAGCCAATAATTGCGCTTAATCAATATGTGGGATGCATAAGAAATGGGCAGCCATGGAAACTGGAGAAGATTCGCCGAAGGCTGCGATCTCATAGCCAAATGAGCGAGGCAGGACAAGGGGTCGCACGAGTGTTCCCGAGCCTGTGGCGTCAGCAGTGCGGGGCGGGACAAACCGTCTGATCCGCTGTGACCCCAGCCGGCGGTTTAACAGTACTTAAGGGGGTTCTGCCATCAACGTCTTGTTGCCAGATACCACGGGGCACCTTCGGGTGTCTTGTGAAGTGCACGAGTCAGCAGATAGGGGGAAAAAAGGACTGACGGGTTTATTATGTTTTCACTGGAGGATTAGCGGGAGCTCAAAACGGTCAAAACGGTCTTCTGGTTTTCGAAAAAGTTATTACCAAATCAATTGTTTATACATTTCATGGATTATAGAGAGAGAGTGAAAGTGTTTTATATTCATACAGAACTGATGCCAAACTGCACTGTAGCTTAACATGTAACCTCATTATACATGTATTCATAATTTGAAGTTATAAATTGTATGACAACAGGTAAACAGGGTGTGGTTGTTGAGAATGCTTGCTTACCTGTTTATGAACTACAATCTATTCGAACGAACCATCATTTATCGTTTACTTTTTATTCTCACACCATATTCACATTACTTTTTGACATTCAAGTCACTTATATTCATGAACGTCAGACATACATGTGAAGAAAAAAAAAACGTTCCTGAACAAACATCAGTGTTATAAAACTACTCAAAATAGCACAAATTGTATTCTGTATATTTGTGTGTTTCATGTCGTCTGTACAGTGAATGCCTTGAAAAGTGCCACAGTAACAGCGTTGACAAAGTGGCTGTGTCCTAAACTTTACCATAAGGACATTCCAATGTCCTTCGCCTGGAGTAACAGCCCAACAAGGGGTTAACTCAGCTGTATGAGCAAACAATAATGGCCCCAACCTTAAATGTAACTTACAGGGCTGTGAATTAAAGTATTTTTAGCAACAAACCCATGGCCACGCTCGCAGCAAGGTTGCAACATGCTGAAGCTGGAGCTTGACCTCGCTGTGTCACCCGCAGGTTGTTTCGCGTTGGAGAAAGCATCTACAGGTTCTGGATTGACTGTTTTTGAACGTTTGTAGGGGGGGAAAAAAGGCACGAGTCACATTGTTATTTAATATTTTTCCCCTCAGTTTTTTTTTATGGCACACAGGATGCAAGTTCCCCCCTCTCTGTAGTAATAATTCAGTGAAATCCCAGTTTTTGCTCTTCAAATGACATGCATGTGTGCCCTTTTTTCCATAAATCATTTGTGCTCCGGGACCATAATGCATCACATCAATGTATCCTCTCAGCACTTCCTCAGCACTTACAATTTAGTTTTGCCTCACAAAGTGCATTTTAAGCAGCAAATAAAGCCCTGCCATCTATTCCATGTACGAGTACGCGACCAGTGCTTGATTTCTCTTAGTTGGGCTCACACTTTTTTGCACCCACCGACACACAAGCGACTTTCAATTTTAATCAAAGAGACTAAGCGGGTGTAGACTCACATTTGACAGGTTTGCATGTGATTAATTAGTTTAATAAGTGTCACAGTGAGGTGGGCACATACTATAACTCTGATTAGGTTATGAAAACAAATTTATGCATTTTCTGATTGAGCAAATAATAAAATTTAAATTTAGATTGGAAGACGAGTTTATTAATCTTAACGGAGACGGAGCTGAGACAAACGGCGCCACTTTATAAGAGAAGTTTTGATTCCTAAAGGTCACAGCTAATTTTGTCGTTAGTTTCATCACTCTCACCACGAGTGAAACCCAAGACCGGCGGCTTTGGTGACGTTAAGTGTTGAGACCTCCTTCGCCTTGAAGCGGCGTGCTGCTCACAGCGGCCCAGCCGCGACTATCATGTTTAAAGATGCCTGGTATTGCTCGGGTGGCAGTCAGCTTAAATAATGGTTTGATTTGGCACTTTACAGTGACAGAAATGTATTAGTCACTGGGGGGAAATGTTTTTTTTTTCGCTATCTCGCGAGATACAAAAGGCCCAACCTAAAGCACCACACGCGCTGTGCAATCAATGGAGATGATGGAAAACTTCCAAACACAAAATGACACATTTCGGAAGCAGAATACTCACTCAGCGGGTATCCTGGAACAAATCCTTTCAAATGACTGCCTGCTTTCGTTTCGAATGACAACAACGATCATAAGAACAAAACAAAACACCAAAAAGTACAACTGTGTTATTGTCATACAAAGTATACAAACAAGTAAACAAATAACGGGAGGAATTATGGTGATATTTGAATCGACTTCGCTAAAGTACAACGTGACAGGAGCTTCACAAGTTGATGATGAAATCAGAATAAATGCTTATTCAATTCAGTCTTATTCATAAGGAGCCAATTAAAACACAAACATTTTACTGTGGGGTAGAATACAGAGAGAAAGCACAAGCTCCCACATAGAAAATCAGGTGACAACTACAGGGAGAAATCCTCCACTGATCCAGACTCAGAGTCGGCAGCTTTCTGCAGGCACCGGTTGGTGTTAGTGAATAGTAAAAGAGAAAAACTGTTACACCAAAACCACGGAACATTTTCAGATGAGCGTCTCAAAAAGTCGAACAGAAGAAGTGCTGTCGCTCTCTGGCATCGCAAGTGAATCTTAATCGATTAGCTCTAAACTTGCACGTTTACCTCAGGCCAAGTAGTTTTTAGTAAAAATGTTGAACTTTGTGTATCCCCGAAAAAGATACAGTTGCAGCTGGCAATGAATCACATTTATTGCATTTGTTGCTAGAGGCTTTTACTTTGAAAGTATCGCAAGTCTGTGCACACGGTGCACCTCTAACATTAATTATGATGAATAATTTCAACTGAAACAAGTTATACGTCTTTGTAATTGTGTGAGATTCATTGCGCTGTCACTTCTTGTTGCTTCTCGGTTTGGTAGCTTCTATCCGAAGCATCAGGACCCTTTCCAACCCCCCAACGAAGTCTTAAAAAAAAAAACTTTCCACATTCAGCTTTCATCATAAGTTGCTCTCTGAGAAAAAGATCACAAACTTCTTGCTCAACAGCCAGAGATCCCTGCGAGAAGGTAACGAGGGAGAGGAGAGAGGAGGCACAGACTGGAGGAGAGAAACGCATTCAGTTCTAGACACACAATGGCGACATGTGAAAGTTTGACGGGGTTTTCGGGAGAACTGTCATCACTGGGAGCCCCCAGACTTCCTCCAGGAAAAGCTGCCGACCCCCTCTTCAATCTTTGTTTGCGCCAAACTTTACAGTGAGGCCAAACACAGGTGGAAAGTACACAGTTTCCTTGGCTTACTTTAGATTCTTTAAAGTGTTTTCTTTAAAATGTTCAGATCTAATTATGGCAGACTCAGAGCCAGGACCCCCCCCCCCCCCCGAACATCCCTGGTGCCCCCCTCTCCACGGCAATCTCAGACCTCAGGTTTGGAACCACTGTCAAAACATGATAAATTATTCCAACATCTCAATAAAATCTAATTACATTCCGGCTGTACAGTCACCATTCCGCAAGTCATCTGAAGCCGTAGCGAGTACTTTTTAATTCCTGATTTCATGCTGTGATTCTCTGATCGACACACTCTGCTCGTTCCGCGCTGTTCGGCATATCAAAATATGCATCTTTGCGTACAGTCTTATTCTTCCCCCGTTGCTCTTTACTGCACCTCAGTTTCATTCGGCGGCTATATCAGTTCCAGTCTGAGGTGATTCAATTTTTCATCACTTCGGATGTTGCGCTTTTCCTCGCGCTTTTGTTCGCCTTTCATCGCCCAAACGTGTCTTTGTCGAATGCAGATGTTCTGTAAACAGCCTCCTGCCACTGTTGTGATGCGACAACACGAGTCAGCCGCTCGCTGTAATTAATACGTTCGCAACTCGAGTTTAAACATTGCATTTGATCGTCTTTAAGAAGCAAATGAATGATAAACACAAGCAAACAACCAACCAGCTCAGATCGTCCCGTTTGACACAATTCGTGTCAAGAGACGACAGAGCAGCTGCAGTTATTCACCGAGCACGTGATCAAATAAAGCCAACGTGATAACCGCGATGGCTAATTGCGTTGGCTTGGTGATCAACCATGTGGACGAGAGATTATGTTGAAGGATAATTTGCTACAGCGGGAACGTTTTAAAGGGACCACAGAGAGGCGACGCGAAACAGTGACAAATTAGGGACTTTGACAGTAAATACTGATACGAAACTTTTTTTCTTCTTTTGCGACAACACAGAGTTTGCAGTAACATTAGTGCTACATAAAATGTGATCTCAGATTTAAGCGTGGAGAAAATTGATGCTTAGAAAACTACAACTTTGTGGAAAAACACTTGAAATCACCCTTACCAAATTGGACTCTGTTTTCCAACTTCACGTCTTCTTTTTCAAGATTTGTTAAAGTTATGGACACTTGTGTTACACACGACAGCACACATGACGGTGTCGAACAGAACGATAGGTGTTGCTTTTCTGTGTTGTTCTGGAATTTGTGAAATTTGGATAATGCATGAGACCTCTGCTAATATTGCTGTGTTGCTTTGGCAAAGCATCTCCTCCTCCCACTCAGTGCACCAGAGCAGCTGACTGATGCTTGCAACCTGAAATAACCACCACATGTGAGAAGTTACAACGCAGGGTTTGAACACATGTTTTGATGCACAGCACAAATAAACGTAGTTACCGCACATTTTTGGAACCACACGCAACCAAAGCAATCAGTAACAGCCAGATGATGCTTTTATCAATGAATATTAATGTCAGGCTGAAGGAGATTATATACATTTTGTGTTACAAAGTTGTAAAACTTCTGTCAGTTTTGTGAAAAATCCAGTAAGGTGAACTTTTTTCCAGGTTTAAGGTTGTGGATTATGTGTGATTTTCTTCCCAGATCAACATGATTCAGGAGGTTTTAGTTCCTTCAAACAGCATATGGTGATAGCTATACTGACTGGAGAAGTAATTACATCCTGAAAAAAACCCCTACTGAACTTCCTTGCTGATTGAAATTGTGATTTTCCACATCTTTCAATGCCTCCTAAGAAATGAACCAAGATGAGATTCTTCCCCTTTGCTTTCTGTAGTTCTTATTCATCATGCCAGGATAGAAAAAACATGACGCTCCTGCAGCGATGCATTGCAAACTTTTTTCCCTCAAAACTACTTCCAGAAGAAGCTCCAAATTATGGCAGAACACCCAAATACAAAACCTACCCACCTAATTAAATCAAAAGTAACCCAACTGTGCAGAAAAACCACAGACAGACACTTTCTAACCGCGCCCTTCACTTCCGCTTAGTGCGAGAACGCTGCACCGAATGTAATCCTGCTTTTACTGAAGGAATTCCTGCTGAAAACGAACGGAGCACATATGAAAGTCATTTTTCAAGTTAAGCAAACCTTAACAAGTTGCCAGTCTCTGTCTGTATGTATTATGAAACTTGCAAATAAGTGACAGGGGCAAGTAGGATGAAATGAGGAAATGTGGGACACATTTAGCTCCTCATCTGAGTCTCACAGCACTTTTGGCAGTGAAGGGGGTCATTTTAGGTGGAGGGCTTCTCTCTTCCAAAATCTCAATTTGGACTCACTACCGCCTTTGGCTCCAGCTCAGACCACCCCGGGCAGAAGCCAAGCCATTAGGAGCCAAAGCTGTGAAGGAACAGAGGAGTCTCGAAGAAATGTCTAAATGACATTAACTTGCATTTCCTTCTCCAGAATGCAAACAAGCATTCAAGCCTATTAAAAAAAAAGGGTTATTTTCAATTAGATTTTGTTTTATAGCGGCTCACTCTTTTAAAGTTCCAATCTAGGCTGCTATTTGATGAGTCAGAGGATGAATCACTAGCAAGAGTAAGTGTAGTCATGCTACTGTACCTCCAACCTCTGAACTGCTGAGATGAGTAATCGGGAGAAGCACGGCTCCCGAAAAACCTGCCACGGGGAAAAAAAATGCTAATGTTGTATTTTTTGGCTCTCCACACTACTCACAATGCATCAAATTAATTTTAAATTGCACGGGACGCGACTAAAACTTTGTCGGATGTGTCGAAACATTTAAATGATTTGAGATAAAAAAAATTGCCATCAAATTTGTCCTTCAATGCCGCGGTTCTTGTTTTCCACCTTTTTAAGTGCAAACTGGGTTGGAAAGACAACATCACAAAACAAGAGCAGGGGGAAGGAGGACAGAATGCAGTTTCCGTCTCCATAGCGTCGGGGTTAAAGCGTTTCCTTTGACTTTTTCGGGTGAGATATTTTAAAAAAATCAAGCAAACCAATCATAATCTTTTTTATTTCCCTTCTCAGGACAAACACATTATTGTGTATGTGTGAGCAGGGAGGTCGGGGGGAGAAGGGGAGGGCGCAGCAAGGCCCACAAGAACCTAC
This sequence comes from Malacoctenus gilli, assembly GCA_032164315.1. Classification (NCBI taxonomy): domain Eukaryota; kingdom Metazoa; phylum Chordata; class Actinopteri; order Blenniiformes; family Labrisomidae; genus Malacoctenus; species Malacoctenus gilli. Next base: position 13,249,843 of record JASSRZ010000014.1, read on the forward strand.
TCACAATGGAGCTGTATTTGGAGTGAAACCCTTTCCTATTGAGCCCATTTCATTAATTTCCCCTCCATAATGGGCTGAATTGATTGGCGAAACCTCTCAGGCTGGAAGCATCAGGGTTATATGACCGAAGCTCAGGAGTCGGGTGGATAAGCAAACATACAGACAGCAGACTAATGCACGAGGGACATTTCGCCGGGGTTTACTTGATGAAAGCAGCATCCCCCAGAGTATGTTTTCACCCACAAAAGTACAAACAATCAATTTGGTCCACAGATAAGATGAGGACAGAGTAAGGCCTCTCTTTGACCGCACCATTTCTCTTAAAAGACATTTGTCTCTCTGCTAAGTGCTCTGCTTGGGAGACGTCCTCACCCAGCCACAATCAAGATGTTGTGTTTTTCCTCCCTCCACCCACTTGCAGTGCATCTTGATTTTGCCCTCGCTGCTGTCAAGCCTTAAAGAAATTTATGCAAATTTGCAACCAATACTGTGTTTCTTTTCTCTGCAGGTGTTTGCGTCAGATAATTTCTAATGGATGCATGAATATATTAATCTTTAATCTTCGGGAGGAAAAATGGAATAACAATTTATGACTATCATGTTGGGGATGTTGTGACACTTAAGTGTTGAGCTCATTTTGATACACCGATTACTTCCTGCATCGGCACCGGCGCAGGATTTTAAACATGTTTTTCCGAGTCCCACTTGGCTCCACAAAGGACACAATACAATCAGTTTTTTTTTTCTTTCTGGTGCTTGGATGGTGATCTCTTCCCCTCGTGGCACGGGAGATGAAAATTAACACTGATAGTTGGCGACAGACCTGAAATGTGTTTCAGTGTGGGCAGGAGATCTGAGACATTAATTAGATAGTTGACTTAAGGAAAGCACCGCGTTTGTCAAATTACTCAAACGACTCTTTCTTGCCCTTGGCTCCTGTCTCCGTTCCCTTAATGAAGTTGAGAACGTAATGAGCTTAGCAACAATGAAACGGGTTTTATTTTTGTGTCCCCGGGATTGCGTCTGTGTTAACAGGCCCGTGAATCGCAGCGTCGTGAGGTGAACAATGGAGTCGCTGCTGGCTCCTCCCGCACTGACATGCCAGCTCCTGGTGTCTGATAATGGCCAGGATGCATTAGGGGGTCTCCGTGGATCAGCGTTATTGGGTTGACTTGGCTCGTCCCACCGCGTTCCACGCTTCTTTCCTTTTTTTGTCCCCCACTCCTCCTCCGCCGCTGCTCAGATCCCCCTTCCTCTGCTTTGTATGTAAAATTTGTTGGTGACTTCAAACGAGAGTAGATTTTGGTAAATAGATGACATTATCTCAACAATAAAACATTCCTGTTATGGGTACAGAATGTCACTTTGTGCACATCTTTAAATACTTTATGTTGTGTGGTGTGATTGAGTGTTTGACATTTTTTCCCACGATTAACCTGTTTTTTTGAGAATTTTTTTTTTCACATTTCTAATCTCCTACTTGTTTTGTATGCAATGCGGTGCATAGTAGCAGTCTATAACATAGCTTTACTAAATATTTAGAGCCAATTTCGTATATGGGTTCAGGAACTAATGACACATCCATAGATTGGATATTTGACCTTTAGTTGCTGGATGCTCTGCTGTTTTCTCTCCAGCCAGCTGAGTCGATTTGCAGTTTGCTGCTGAGCAGGTAATATGTGGGAGGAAGGGGGTGACTCGTGCTGTGGGGGTGGGAGGTGGGGGGGGGGGGAGGTGACGGTGCCGTCTGTGACCAAAACCAAGCCTGCAACAGCAGAGAAACAAAAAATGCGTCAGTCTACAATAACAGATAATGGCCTAAAACTTACTTTAACTTTCAATTCACCTGCAACAAACAAAAACTGTGAAGTATTTACGAGGCACTTCCGAATGACTCACTGGGACCGATAAGTAGACAAAAGCAAAAGACAAAATGTGTTACTTGAAATCTCTTCCTCATGTGTTCAAACAAAATTGAACAATTGTGGTTTATATGCAGTATGAACGTGAGGTGCAAAATGAATCCTGTGAAGCACACTTTTACAGGTTTTTGCTGCCAACGTTCTTTGTGGCAGCTTCCGACTGTAAACGGTGAGGTCTGTGCAGTGCAGGTAAAGAAAGAGAAGCAGTCCCACAAAGCTTGTCGGATTATATTTGACTGAGCTGCTTGAGGGATTCACAAAACCACCTTTATTCTTTTTATATATATATATATATATATATATATATATATCTTGATATATAGTTCCAAATATAATTAAAGTCCCTGAACTGACCTGCAGACAGCTGTCAGGGAGAGGTGGCTCGCTCAGGCAAAATCAGCCAATGAAGGCACGCTGTGAAGAAATTATGTAATTAGTGAAGTCACATTTCAGCGAGTTGTCAGACATTTTGATTTTGCGGTTGGACTCGGAGGAGCGAAAATAGACAGGGGTTTCCTCTCAGGGGGGGCGGCTCGCTCCGTGTACGATGTGTTTACCCTACAGTACAATACCCCAACGCTTATGTGTATTCATGAGAATGTAAATGGGTATCATTTTCAGTGGTGAACTTGTCACAGGCTAAAGGTAAGTGAGACAGAGTCGGGGCTTCTGTGTCTGTCAGCCGTTAGCCGTGCGATTTCTGAGAGCCTCACATCACTCGCTGCCATCAACTGCAGGGGGGGAGGGCGAGGGGGTCCCTTGGAAATTAATTTAGCTCATTCAGTCAGCCCCCCTGGTAACGTTCAAAAACAGTGGCACAGCCACATGAAAGTGGCTGCATTTCTTCCAATACTAAAGATTGTTCCTGCGTCGCTGCGATGTGTCGCTGTGTCGCTCCTGAGCAGGAAAGAAAGACGTGTGGTGGGTGGGATGCTTTGAGTATGGGGTCATTTTTCCTTTGGTGTTAGACCTCCCAATTAAACCGGCAATATTTGAGGGGTGCCGTGTTAATGATGCTATACCTCGGGCAGAATAGGCAACAGGTTTCATTTGAAGCGCGGCACTGGAAAGCATAATAGCGGCGGGCTGATGTGCAGCAGCATTTTTATTAATAACCATATTGCAGCACAGTGCACAGAGATGATTCATCTAACCCTAAATTGCAAACTGTTGGTGGGCAGCGCTGTCAGCATTGAGATTTCTCTCACGTCCCACAGAGGCGCCCTAAAATTTGAGCATTCTTCTCACAAAAATTGGATTGATATGGACTCAGTGAAGACATGATCTGGCCCAACAGCGTGTGTCCGTGACTGCATGCGCTGCATGCCTGAGCGCCCGTGCAAGCGGAGGGTGCAGACCTGAGACATTTGCGTCGAGCTGATACAGTATATCACAATGACATTATGGCTGTAACACCTGTGTTGCCATGGCGGCGGGTTACTCAGCTGTCTCAAAGGGTCAAAATCTCCACGCGAACAAAACCGCGCCTCGCCCTGATGCGCCTTTGATTTTTTTTTTTTCTTCTTTTTGGCCTCTTTTCTTGATGAAAAATGTGGGATTTAAAGCAAAATTAAGGCCAGAAAATAGAAGTACCTGGAGAGCCTGTTTGGAGAAAAAAAAACAGGGGGAAGAAGGGCTTTAAGGAATGAGGGATTGGAAGTAGAAAGGAAGTGAAGAAGGAAAAGAAAGCGACAAGAATAGAACGTAAGGATAAAAGGATGACTAAACCAACTCCTCCGAGGGTGAGAGCCAATCTGAAAAATGATTGGTTGACTTTCCCGGGGCAAAGCTCTCTTTGCTCACATCAATAAAACATAAACATGAATAAATGCACTGCTTTTGGCCTTCCAGGGCCCTTACTTAATTTCATGTATGCAAGTGAGCGATGATATGCATGGAGAATTGTATTTACCTGGGAGGCTCAAAATAATTCTGGGAGCCATTTTGTGTTTGTTTGTTCCCAGTATTTACATAAATGCAAGGCTGCACCATAAACTCTTAGACTTCTGCGTCGAATGCAGCTTTATTTGCCGGGATCTCACAGTGTAAGTCACGCATCTGGCGTGCTCTGCCTTACTGGTCTCTACATTTGCATGTATAGTAGCTGCTCCCTTTTGACTGGAGCCACAGATGCGCAGCCTATCAATAATGGCGAGGACGTGGGAACACATTGTCTCCAGTGATGTACTCTTGATGTATCCACTTAGGGACAAATCATCCAAACAGTCATCTGCCTCACTAGTCCGTTGGTCCCTGAGGTGGATCTTCACTGACCCGATTCGATGGGTCAGCTTTTGTTAATGAGCCAACCGCACAAACACGTTGACAACAGTCAAGGGGAGAGCTCCTAACGGCAATTACGGCTCGCTTCCCTGGGAGCCTTTTTTGCTTCCAATTTTTTACCATTTGGGGCTCTTTTTCCAGCTTATTCTAAATCCTTAGCTAAATTTGTGTGTACTTGATTAAATTGGAGCGTACGAGAGAAAAAAAAACACAGCAAGGGTGAGTGAAATCCGTAAAACAGTCCGTTGTTAGTTCTATTAATTCGCCACGGTGGATATTTGAATCCCCGTGGTAACGGATGAACTGCCGCTAGTTTGACACTGATAAAATCAATTCGGGATTCAATTTACCTCGTAGTATTTATAATGTCCCATGACACAGTGCCATTGTTGCTACCCAAAGAGAACCGAGGAGACAAACGATCAACAGTTTGGCAGAGTTTTTCCCTCGTATCTATTTTTCAAAGCAGGCAATTAGGCCGAACATCACAGCCATTTAACTAAGTCTGTACTCCAAATTGATTCAGACTCCAGCGTTGGACCTTGCAGACATGGTGCATTTAGTTATGCAAATGCTTATCTCTCTGTGTGATTGGTTAATTAACCTGTAATGCAGATAGTCCCAGCCATGCACAGTGTCCGTTTGATGGCTAAATTGTGGGTCAATTGGGTTTTTAACATTTTCAAAGCAGACTCAGAAGCGTGTCTTTGTTCCTCCAAGTCTTGTGTGGCTTTTCACGGTTTAATGACTCGTTCCACGGGTCCCATAAGGTTAATGTGTTTAAACTGACTGTAATTGAGCTTTTGACCCATCTTTCATGGTTTTCCTTTTTTTGAGAAATCATCATATTATGTCATGTTTCTGCTCCTTGATTGTTATTCTCCAGTCTCCCTTCTTCCTTTCTCCACGCGCTGCCCCCAAACTCTCCACCCGACCCCTCTTTCCATCACGAGTTATAAGCATCCCCATGGGAAGTCATTTATAATGCCATTGGAGTGACAATAATGCGTTTGCACACCATTTCACTCTGCCCTCTGTGCCTCGGCAGGCTTTTATGGGCCACATTTTTGTTCCCCAAGAAATGCATTGTCCAACCGTCCCCCGAGAACATGCAAAATCATTTAGCCCGGGACAGGAGCTGAAGTCTCCCAAATGGGTAAAAAGAAAAGTGGCATTACACAGTGTGTACCACCAAACCGTTAAAATATAGAGTTGTTGGTGATTTTATAGACAAACGACTGAAGTTTTTGATGGTGAAAATCAAAGCTGAGGAAGAAAGGAGGAAACGAGAGAGGGTGGTGCGGTGCAGCGACTGACTACATTTCTTTTTATTGTTCACTGAACAATTATGTTCAGATTTGGCTGTCATGTAGGTATCATTCCACATGAGATACAGACACAACTCTTGACAGCCCGCATAGGTTCAAAAAGAAATCCCGCTACCAGTCGACTGACATCCCCTGACAGCCTGAGGATCTCTTGTCATTGGAATGAAATATTGTTTGGTGGAGGCATTTATTAGTAAGGGAGTGTAGAAGACACGCTGTACTCATTCTGCGTCATTAGGTGAGGACAGGTAATGTGTGCATTTATGCAACGGCTTTCAAATTCAGACCGGCGTATCAAGAGAGTGTCCTTTCCTGTTCTGTCGCAGGTGATCCTGATCTTGACTAAGCTGTATGACTTCAACCTGGGGGCTGTCACGGAGAGCTCTCTCTGGAGGTGAGTTGTTCCCCCTTTTTGAATCATCACTTCGTTCCCTTGTCCATTCAAATCCGCTTTGATTGCTGCGAGGGGGCCACAGCAACTCCTTCCTCTCCACCGGAGGGGCCAGAGTGTGGCCGTGAACTTCCGCAGACATGAACAAGAACATGAAGAGCATGAAGCTCGACTATGAGTCTGATTTTTAAAAAAAAATAAATAAAAATACTCAGTGTGTGATTGAAGCTCAGTAGATAAACATGCACACGTTTGATATTTCTCATTTTGATGTGTGGATAGAAAACTTAACTAAAGCTTATTGATTCTTTGGGAGAAAATTGCCTTGTTGAAGAACCTGCATCTCCACAGACACTGAATAAAAATAATGAAAAAAACAGCAATAATAATTTCATTCAATCATTCAACCCCCCGCCCACTTGACCCTGCATGCACGTTTTTAAGGAAGGAAGAACATGCAAACTCTGCACGGAAAAGCCTCGCCTCAAACCCAGGACTTATTGCTGTGAGGAAAGAGCTCGAGCCACCACACCAGCTAATACATGCAAAAATAACCACACTTTATTGCGTATTTAAAAGCCTGATTGCATCTGGCAGTAAAGACGTCCTGCTGCGTGGCGCAGTGTGCGAGATACACACATCGGTATGGAGCTGCGTTTTCTGAGCGTCCTCAGCCTGGAACCCGGTCCAGCTCCGTCTGGTTTGTCTCTCAAAACTAGTTAAGACAGTAATTAAAGAGAATAACCATTGATTTAGGTATGAATGTGATTAGAGCGCCCATTTTCCCACCCTGACCTGTAAAATCAATAAGTTGATATTCTGTGGAAATTGGCATGCGGGCCACGTGCGGCCCCACGAGTCACCATTGTTTGATCCAAGTACAGAAGGTTATCGCATCAAGTGGGAATATTATAAAAATGCAAAAGCACAAGCCTAAAAACAATAAGAATAATATATTCATAGAGGGTGCTGTGTACTGTAAGTGTGATTTATGGTGCTTTCCCCGGCTGGGATATGAACAATCAAGTTTCAGTGGAACTCAATATGAAGTATGTTTTAATAAAGCGATCTGAAAGTAGTTCAGATTGAACTCTCTCCTTCCTCTTCCTGCAGCCCCATAAATAACACAAGTAACCCCACAACAACCTACCAACAAAAAAGCCCAACCTATTTTGGGTCTACCATCAGAAAGGAAACTTTATTTTTTGCTTTGAAAAGGCTATTTCTGAAAGAAAACCCGGAAGACGCTTCCGAGGGACCCTTTGTTTGGATCCTTCTGACCCAGAAACTTTTTTTTCTGATGGAGTTTTTGATTGATTGTCATCTGTAACCTTTTGTTTCAGAAGCAATTGACATGCAATTGCCACTATATAGCTGCGGTAATTTCCCTCAGTATGTATTGAGAGGTGAGTTACAGTGTCCTGTCAGGCCATAAATAAAAATGGAATTCATTAAGGACGATACCGTAGAGCCCAATCCGGCTACTGATGTGCCTCTTCTCTCACCTCACCCATCGCCTGCAGAGAACTCATTTCACTCCGAAATGCACGTGGACGGGAGACCATCAGCCCGCCACGCATAGAGTTTTGAATTAATATCAGTTTCACCAGAGGCGCCGCCAAGATTTACACCCGACTTGACACATTTTGAAATCCCATATTGTGTACAGGAGGTCTTCCATCATCAAGGTGTCTGCTTAACAATGGCACCAGGAGTAAATTAGAGTGCTCCTCGGGGGAGAGCACCAAGGCTCTTAGCATGAGTATTAGGAAAGCAGAGATTTGAATGTTATGGGAAGGAAAAGGAGTAAATGATTTCTGTGATAACACAATAAATGATTTATGGCTACGGCTGCGGGGCCTCAGTTGGTGGCAAAACGCAGCGAGTGGATCAATGGGTGACTTGCAGAGGCTAACTAAACACGCATCAAGTCTCTTTGCGCTTCGAGATGATTGCACACATGCACGCACACACACACACACACACACACACACGCATGTAAAAAAAACCCAACTTCACAATGTAATAATGTCATTTAGGAGGCTCCTAAACCTCCATCACAATACAAGGCAGACGTGGCAACGGAAAGAAGTGGTTAAGCACAAATACAAATGTGCTTAAGGGTTAGTCTTTGAAAACAATGTCAACAGCAAATGGGACAGTTTGAGTTAATGCACAGGCAATGATAGCAGACACTGGGTGCCTATCCAATTATGCAGTGAAATTACATTTGGAGGCACTCAGGTAGAACTGAGAGCGTGGACTAGGTGTTTGGTCGCGAGAGGAAATATGAAGATTGGGATGACAAACACATCTACCCTTGTCGGGGGAGGCAGCTCTGTGAAGTGCGAGGACTTTTACATGTTGTGATACATTTGCGCGCCTCTCTTCCTTCCAACGCCAAGCGGCGGATCTAATATTGTCGTCTATATTTTTTTTCCCTTTTAATGTGTTTCATGTAACATATTTCACCTTAAATCCCATTTAGTTAATTTGTTGCACAGTAGCGAAAGTATACTGCACTTCGCTTCTTTTTTTTCTTTTTTTTTTTGCCCGCTGAGAGAAAAAATGAATGAAAAAGGGATAAAACTAAATATCTAAATCAGTTGAAAGCAGGGAGAACAAAAGGCTATTCTGACTCTAATTTGAGATAAAAAGCTATATGAAAGGGGATTTCACCACTGCACTTAAAAGGATGTCTTCAAAATTCTTCGCTCGCAGCCTTCAATGTGTGAAAATCTTCCAGCGTGAAAGACCTATTCTTTATATACTGCAAGCTTATAATGTGCTCATCACTCTGAAGGATGTCATACTCAAGGACGATGGACATGCTGGACGGTTTGAGCCTTTTCACCACCAACGGCCGCTTCCTTTCTTCACCGGTGTTACTTATGTTTCTGCTGACCGTTTTCCAAAGCAGACCTGAGACGTCGCAAATTAATTTTTCCAACCTCACAGGCAGCCGCTGGTCCTATTACATGTCAGCGTAGCATGAAAATCAGCTTGGGAACACCAGCGAGTGCTTGGCTGACATGTGAGGAATGAATGTTTGGTCTGCATGATGTGTTTTCTTGTTATTTGTGAGGCAGGAGCGACATAATTAATATGCCAACCTTCAAAATGCAAAAAATTGAGCAAACTTGTATTACACGTCTCCTAATGGCCATATTTTCTTGTCCTGTGAGCATCAGAGCTTGAGATACTTTGAATGCCGCAGCCAGCATGAGGCTTCAAATGAGCCCCTCTACGAAAATCAGCACGCTCGAATTCTAGCGAAAAAAAACTAAAAGTACCTTGTGGAGTTTCCGCGTAAACATACTTTAAGTAAGTCTCGCCAGAACGGGTTGTGTGGCTTCTTCGGGCATAACAGGCTAATTGAAAGCATTTTCTTCTCAGCGAGTTTCTGGAAAACGGTTTGGGAAGTTGCACCAGTTTTTTTTTTTTTTTACGATTTTGAGTTGCAAGAATGTTTTGCACCTATTTTTCTTGATGGTTTGCTGTCAGCAGCAGCTGATCGATGGAATAAACTCCGGGATTATGTTCCCTTCTAATTCAGTCGAAAACTAATCACTAAGGGAAATGCATCATTTGTCAATATTTCCATATTTCCGCTGTCCTTTCTTGTTGCCTTTTTGCGTCACACCGCGTTGTCCATTAACAGCTGCGGCACCGTTCGTCCTCTTATTTGGAGAAGTTCACAGTTGATTGAATTACAAATTTAATGCATTTTATTTTTGCTGTTTATTTGTTTAGTTACTTTTGGGAGGCTTCAAATGTCATTTGAATGCATCTCAAGTTTGTGCGTTTTCCGGCTTGTGATGATGATACTTTATGTAAGTATAGCAAGAAGCAAAACGAGAACTCAGGCGTACAAATATTTCTGTGCGGTGGTCAGTCAGAGGTTTTTCCCACATAGTGATTTATTTTGTCTGTTTGTTTATACAACACATTTTAGCTCTGCAACGCTGACTACTTGAAAGGTCTGTCTTTTTTCCCCCCCATCTGCCACCCACTGCATTTTGCACACATTTGATCCTTTTATTTTTTCTTAATCATTTGAGCACATACTGTTGACAGGCTAATGGACTAATGACGCCACACTTTTTTTTTTGAGCACATTTCTTCACACAGTTCTTCACAAAGGCAACAAAACACATTAGAATGAGGCTAGTGTCTCCAAGCTGTTTTTCATCCCTTAAAGCAAAAAGGCTGCCTGAATGGTAGAAAATCAATCTGAAAATGTATGATATGCTCCAGAGAGGCAGCCTTGCAAAGAACTAGTGATCTGCAGTTAATGGGCTAAAACATGCCAAACCGCTGCTATGGCGCTTTAAAATCTGTCTCTAATGGATTTTTGTCATCAGACATGCCACGATGTTTTTGTTTGTGTCCAGATCAACAGATTACGGCAGCACCTACAGCAAACTCAATGACAGAGTGGGTTCAAGGACGGTTTTAAGCTACCTTTACGTCTGCCCGACCAACAAACAGAAGGTCAGCATCCCCCCCCCCGCTGCTTTTATCCCGCTGTCTGATCTCTTACAAGCTTAGACCTGACATCAAATTACAGTTTCTTAAAATTGCTCCCAAATGACGGTATCACTGTCTCTCCCCCCCTCCTCTCTGTCTCTCTCTCTCTGTCTCTCTCTCTCTCTGTACCTTCCTCTTCTAATGCTATATCCCTCGTCTGGCCCTCTGTACTTTAGATAATGATGCTTAGCGACCCAGAGGTAGAGAGCGCTGTTCTCATCAGTTCAGATGAAGGGGCAAGCTTTGAGAAGCATCCCATTAACTTCAACATCCTGAGCCTGCTCTTCCACCCTGCACAGGAGAACTGGATTCTGGCTTACAGTCATGACAGCAAGGTAACTTCGGAGTGAATCCCCAACGACCTTTCTCTTTTTTTTTGTCTTCCAGTGAAAATGTTATGATTTATGATTCCGAATAAAAGAGCATTTCTTAGATGTTTTGTTTTCATGTGACTCAGCTCGCTGAGCTGCTCATTATCAATATCATAACTGTGCATTAACATCTCCCTCCCGAAAGTTTTAAGGGTGACGAAGCCGGACCTAATTTTATCTTGCAGCTGTACAGTTCAATGGACTTTGGGAGGAAATGGCAGCTGGTTCATGACAACGTGATGCCGGGCCGCTTCTACTGGTAAGATTGCCTGCGTCACTGCTTTTTGAGCCGTTTTGTGCTGTGATTGATTGTAATTTGCATAATGATAGTGTTCATGACCCTCCGCTGTCACGGGGATCCTGTGACCTGTTGTCAAAAACAAATCCCTCCCTCAGTGGCAGTCAAGCACAAAACTGATTACACCCGCATCACGTAGTCCTGGAGGAAGACGGCGCTTCTTTTTCCATAACACTAGCATGACATGCTGTTTTTGTTGTCGCTGTCATTTAGTAATCTCGGCGGCATGGGCAGGAGGCATTGAATGTTGATGCGAGCACGCTTATCCCTGTTTGTCATGGTATGTGTCAAACCAAGTGTGTTTTTCGGCCCGCGAAGAAAGGACAATGGTTTGAGGACGTCCTCTCCACATGCATGGACAGTGTGATGCTTGATAAATAAGATGAGCACAGTGGGTATAGCGGCGCCCGTAACAATGAATTATCTGTGCTCTTGAATACTATTCCTTCACGCACATTAAACCAAATAGTTATTTTTCAAGCCGTCACTGCAGCCACCAACAATTTCATAACAGCGCGCGCTTGCCGTGGTAGATATTTATGGGGACGGCGGATGTTTTGTCACCCTCCCTCCTTTGTTGTTTCCTTTGTTGATGCTTTGGTGAATTGAGATTAATTGCAGGTGGTGGAGATTCCACATTGACTGATTTACAGGATGATAAAAACATATTGTTGTGTGTTTCTCGGGATAGGGATGTCCGTCTGCAGCTGTGATGCTCCATCCAGCCCCCCCTCCCCCCTTCCCCTTCTAACTCCCATTTTTCTTTTTCCTCCGCCACCGCCCCCTCCTCTCCCACCCTGGCCCTCTCCATCTTTCCCCCATTCGTTCAAGGGCGGTAATGGGGCTGGACAGAGAATCCGATGTCGTCCACATCGAGACGCGCATCTCGAAAGGCCGTGAGTGCTGCACTCCTCTGCGTTGCAGTAGCAGGACCCACAGGACCCCTTTTGCCTCTCATTTAGAGCGAGGTCACGGGCAAGATGAGACTTGTTCTGCTGTTCATATCGGTCCCCGACGTCTAGTAAAGCAGCAAAGGTGTCGACTGGTGAAAACGGAGAGTTTTAGCGAGCTGATGGATGCTTCCTCCCCTTAATCTATCCCCTGTGTTTCATAGACAAACCTCGACTCCCCCTTCCAATACAGTGCGCTACTTTCTGTCAAACCAATTACAGGAATTTCTGGTGCTGCGAAAGATACTCATATTGCCCCTGTGGTGAGAAAATCTGTGTCTGAATTAGCATACAAACTCGCCTTTTCTCGCACAGAAACGTCCCGAACTTTTTGTTTTAGTGTGACATGCCGCAACAGCATTAGTCTCAAATAGCGGCTCATTTGGAGTTTCAAAGTGCCAACTGAGTAGCATCAGTGGTTGGAAATTACTCAGGCCAAAAACTGTTGAAAAGCGGTAGACCTGAAGGATCCACACACACACACACGCACGCACACGTACATACAGTACATGCAATACAAAAACATATATACATACATACTGAGCAGCAGTTTCAGTGAATACAAAATACAGTTTGACGGTAAAATGTTGTACTTTCGATTGATTTTTTTTTTTTTTTTTTGCCTTCTTTCAGGTGCTCAGTATGTGAAGTGCCGAGCTCAACGATGCACCGAAGGCAACAGACAGTACCTGTTCCCTGGACATGTCGACACCAACTCACTCGTTGTGCAGGATGAATATGTTTTCACTCAGGTTTGCATAGTAATGCACACGCTCATGATCACGCCAAGCAGGTCGTCACCTTTTCATGCAAAAGCAGCAGTCTGCGAATTTTCATTTTCTGTTTTTTATTATTATTATTTTATTTCTTTCATTTTTTATTTTTATTTTTGTGCACCCAATACATGCTTTTCCATCAAAATCCATATAATGGCTCCCCGCCTCCTTCACACCTGTTCCCCCCCGCTGGCCCGATGTGTGTTTTGATTATGTTTTGTCTCGTTCGTGTCAAGGCACGCTCAGTGTTTGAGTTTCCTCACAGACATACCTCATGCCTGAAAAATGCGTTTGCTCGCTGCGAGCTCGCAGCGAAAGAACTGTGAATAGACAGGTTGGTGTCCTTATTACCGTTCCCTCTGACTTTGACTCCAATTAGACAGCTGCAGTCAGGGTCATTATTAGAAATTTAATTTTCCAATGCCCTCCACTGTCATTGATTTCCACCCTGAGCTGAGTAATTTTCTCTGCACCGGTCAGGCTTGATGCATTTGGTCATCCCTGTTCGAATGCAGTCAAATCGTAGAAAATAAACTGATAGTTTTTGCAGGACCGTACACTTTCATTTTGACTAAACCCTCTAAATATTTACTCTTGTTTTGTTTTTTTAATCCAATTGCCCACAAATGTATCTTTTGATGTAGATATGATGTTGGTTGCGGCCACACTTTAGCAGTGACCCAGTTTCACTTTCAATGCACTTAATCCACAGACTGGTTTGGAATGACTGCAATGTAAAACTCAAAATGTACGGAGAGCGTGGAGAAAAAAAAAAAAAAATTATATCACAGTGTGATCCAGAAATGGTGATTCAATAAAATGCCCAAATTGCATTTAGGAGAGACGAGATTGACCGTGGAGGCGCGGGCAGACATGTGGAAGATGCCGGTGAGAAATAACTGGACACACAGAGAGAGTGTCTGCATGGAGCCGGGGTGGCACAGATGACTTTCTTGTGACTTTCATTGCTTGGGGCAGTTGGATTTAACTTGACAAAGAGTAATGAGGTTATCGATTGGGCTACAACGAAATAAGCAGTCTTCAACACCTCCAAAGTCTCTTGGGAAAGAAGGAACAGCCAAGTGCAACATCCTCAAAAATGTGGCCTGGGAAAATGCAGCTCATTGATTTTCGATAGATTATTCCATTAGAGCCCTAATGTAGTGTGTTGGGGGACAAACACCATCCTTCTAGTTGATTAGAAAATAAGCAATCAAGTAGTGTTGCCCTGCCTGTAAGTGGATGGGAAAGTGGTAGTGCATTAAGATCTTCAAGACGCACTGTAGATAAAGCCAACACAATTTTCCATGCCTCTCAGCTTTAGACTAATTGAGATAATGATAATAATTTCTGTTGTGCTTGTGATTTTAGTCTGCTTTTGACACCGCAGTAAGGACAGTGAAATTGGGAGCATTTTATCAAGTCAGTCATGCGTTGGGAATTAATACACCTCCTCAAGGAGCGGCTTCAGCTCCATTTTTTTCCACACCAGAGGTACACCCGGGATGCAGGCGAATTTTCTTCCACTATCGTGCAAAATTGTTGGCTCTGAAGGTGTTTCGTTACTTAGCGATCATTAAGTATTGTCAGGAAGGCCTGTAATTGGTTTAAGATGTATTCTGCAGCCAGAAACATTACAATCATGAAGGAAAAATCAAGAAAAAACACAACGTTTTGGTGAAATTTGTTAAAACAACAGTTGCAAAATGACTCACGTGGACAATGTCAAAGTCACGCGAACTGCACTTTTATGTTGTTACGTTAAACAAACTGTTGGTGTTCCAGCCGCACACATTCACTCCACCTCTGTGGGTTTTGGCACAGTTCAGTTTATCCTGTAAGAACGTTTCATCCCATTTTGTGTTTATTATCGGAACGCTCGACATAGGACTTGCTATGTAGGGGGGGAAAAAAACGCCTGCAGCATCACATGCAAATGGAATGCAAAAAGTATATGCAAGGGAAAATTAATGCTGTGCTTCCCCTAAACGCATGCAAACCTCACACAAGTCTACACGTGGTCTGACTGGAGAGTGATGACGTCTCTTTCACTTTATCGCAAAGGTGACCAAGTCAGGACGAGCCAGTTACTTTGTCTCCTACATGCGAGAATCCTTCAAGCGGATGAAATTACCTAAATATTGTCTGCCCAAGGTAAGACGCAGAGACAACAGGTAACTCTTCAGAACTGAAAAAAGAGTCATTGCGTTGAAATGTTTGAGTTTTTGTTTTTTTTTTATTTCAAATCACTGATGTGTGTCCACTCGTGTCACTGTGACTGCTGTACGTGGCCTTTTGTTTGCTTGCTTGCAGCTGTCAGTCAACCTCAGCCTCTCGCTCTCTCTCTCTCTCACTCACTCTCACTCTCTCTCGCCCTCCCTCCTGCAGGACATGCATATTATCAGTACAGACGAGAAGCAGGTATTCGCCGCCGTCCAGGAGTGGAATCAGAACAACACTTATAGCCTGTACATCTCCGACTCCCCTGGGGTCTACTTTATCCTTTCATTAGAGAACCTGAAAACCAGCAGAGGACCTGTCGGTAACCTCCTGGTCGACTTTTATAAGGTGTGTAGTTAGCCTTGCTCCTGGACTGCTGCTGTCAGTGCACCACTAATCCCACCCCCTCCCCCCTCTCCTTCTAACACACTCGCTGAAAACATCTGTCAATATACTAAGCTGTGGTTATAATTGAAGCAGGCCTTCATTGATTAATGTTTTTCCTAATAAACGCCATAACATTTATGTGACTGTAAAATCCGAAGCTAGGCCTATCTTCAGATATAATTTTACTGCACTTCTACAGTTATTGGTTTTCAGACAATGATTTAAAGATTTTGGAGACAATAGGTGAGCTCATTATAGAAAATGTGACACACTGTTAAACAGGAGTCTATTCAAAGCAGGTAAAAAAAAACAACCAAAGACTAACAAAAGTAGAATAATTGAGGCAGTTCAGTAATTACACATCTTATTTGTTTGCTGTATCTTGCTGTGAATACCTTCGCTTAACCTTCCTATCGCAGATGTTGGAGTGGTTTAGAATTAACTTAGCAAAAAGCTACTTAAAGAGGTAAAATTGTCTCATGCAATCCTGTTTGAAAAAGTTTGCATCTCACAGGTTGTGTTTGTTTCATAGAACAGGAAATTGTATTGCATTGTAACCCTAATACTAACACTGATACTAATGATTCGCGCTCATTAATGTGATCCAATTTGAAACAGCTCAAAGATAAAATTTTCTCCTTCATAAATGTAATGTTCAGTATTTCTCAAGATAATCAGTAATGATTCATTTCACCTTAAATTATTTATTTGTGCCAAAGCAACAGCTGCAAAAATGTAGAATGCTTATGAATATGAGAAAGTGATGATTTTTCTTATTTATACCAACTAATTATTCATACTTTGACTATTTCTCTCATGATGTTATTCTGCAGAGGCGCAGACAAGTATTAGATTTCCATTTTGTTATGCAGGCACATTAAAAATAAAGACTGCTCTGTTTTGTTTAATTCTATTTCGTCCAATTTCATTATATTCTGTATACGTTTGTTTATTTTTTTGCTCAAGTTTCTTTCTATTTAAACATTTTCAAAGCTTTACTTCACGATGGTGTTGAGCCCAACTCGATGATGCAGAGACGTGCTCCCACCGCTCTGCTCGTCTATGTTCAGTCGAGTTGCAAAAAGGGGGAGAAACATCCGTCACTGTACGGCACTGCTCTGGAAACTGGACTTTAACCTTACTTGATGTATGATTGTAACACGAGACTTTGCACATCATGTCGACACTTATTGGTCGTCTGACACGCTTATTGGTTCATGTCATGATTTAGATGTAGAAAGTGCCTGGACAATAAATGCATCTTTGCTGCTTTCCTGCGCAGGTTGAGGGGATAAATGGCATGTACCTCGCCAACAAACTGGTGGATAATCACATCAAGACTTTTATCACATACAACAAGGGACAGACCTGGGCCCTGCTGCCAGCGCCCGCCACCGATGTGGCTGGAAATAACCTTCACTGCATTCTGGTGAGCTTGTGCCTTTGGGCAGGACTGAATGGATGCCCTCATTCATGCGAAATTAAGCCGGTGACATATATCATTCATCAAATGTTTCAACCTCATCAGCTGTGCTTTGGATGTTCTCTGATTTGGAGTGGTGTTTTGCGCGAGAGCAGGCGCCAGCTCCGGCATCCGCTCGTCTCCTTAGCCTCCTAAATGACCAGAGAGATGCTTGGCTGGAGGATTGCTATTATCGGTGTAAGGCACAGGGTGTCAGCGCGTTAAGTTTCAGGGGTCCAGACTTTCTATTAACCTCTGCGATTTCAATTTACTACCTGTAGTCACACTGGACTAATGAATGTTAGATTACTCTGAATTACATTAGGTGGCCGCGTTGTTATTCAGCGGCGATGATATTCATCTAATCCAGCCAGTATGTTCCGCAGAGACTGCTCTGTATGTTCTTCAGTTAATCGCAGGTTACAGGCGTTCGCTGTCGTACGCGACCACTCTGCTCCCATCTGCTTTCTGAACCTCTTCCAACCTCAGCGGCTTGAAAAGCCTTATTGATGTTTTTCTGCATGCTTTAGTCAGAGAGATGAGTGAAATGATTTGAATCAATTTTGCCAGTTTTATCACTGCATCTTGGAGAATTTTAATTACATGCCTTGTTTGCTTTAGAATGAAACAATTCAAATGCCCTCTGTGTCCTCTCAGCCATTTTCTCCCTTTTTTCTGGCAGAGGAGATGAGAGGAACAAAGTATCTTTGTTTTATAAATGGTCTCTGAAAATGTTAGCACTTTCCTCTCAATGGGGAGAATAGTCTGAAAGCAAAGCTAATTATAATTGCCTCTGTCGAGATCTGAGATACATACTGTTTCAACTTGTGCTGTATTGGGATCCGTCTTGTTGACAGCCATTTTGTTCGCTGCATCTTCATCTGGAGATGTCGGAGAATCCGTACACGTCGGGGCCCATCACCAGCAAGAAGTCCGTGCCGGGAATCATCGTGGCTACAGGTACCTTTGACCCAAAAAAGGCTTTGGAAGTGGTGAGACTGGTTGTTTTCCCAGTGCTGTGTGGACCACCAAGAAAAGTTCAAGTTGAGTTCTATATAAAAACTTAGGGGGTAACTAGTTCTTCAAATCAGCATTATTAACACGCTCCTTTTCTTGTAAACAGGAGTTTATATGAAAGTAACAATGAGGGGACTTGCATTGGCTCATGCTGATCCTCTCTGCACAGAGAGAGCACGTAGTTTCTCGGTAACAAAGGTAATAAATGGAGTCAACAAGCTCGCTGAGCTTCATTACTGCAAATTTCTGCTGACTGGTATCTGCAAGCAGTTACGTGTTACTTATTAGTGGCAAAAGTAGTTGATTCACAGTAAAATATTCCCCTCGCCGCTTGTTTTACGGGTAAACTCGGTGAGCAGCGCAAGCCCGCAAACACAGGAAAAAAATAATCACCCAGTGCCCTCTTTCTGTCATTGAAATCGAATAGGGAAACTTGGGCTCCTTAACCCTCATATTTTGGGCTGAGATGATGAGGTTGCGGTAAGTCATAAACTTGTCCCGCAGGTGGTAAATGAGCACACGCACAGATTCATAAAATACGTCTTTAACGATTCCATCAGCTGATTGTGCGCATATAGGTGAACGTCGGCAACTTTGCTATGTAAATACGTGCCGCCTGAAATTATTCATGTTTCTGTGCTCAGGGAATATTGGAACGCAGCTGTCCTCCACCAACCTTGGGATGTTTATAACGTCTGATGCAGGAAATAGCTGGAGACATGTGAGAACCCATCTATACACACTGCATGTGTTTACCTTGAAGAGTTGCTTGTATTCGCGTCAGAAGCAATGTGTCATAATGAGTGGAGGAAATGTGTTTATTTCCTTTGTGCACTGAGGCAGATTTTCGATGAAGAACACAACATTTGGTTCCTTGACAATGGAGGGGCTTTGCTGGCCGTTTTACAGGCGGCTGCGCCGATCCGCCACTTATGGTAGGTGCAGCTCATCTCCAGCAACCGCTGACGCTGTAATTACTGTAGGCAGTAGCTGTAGGTGTCGGACTTGTAGTGGGAAATTACCTGGGTGCAATTTAGGGGTTTTTTTTTTAGAAGGGGACAGTTTGATACAGCATATGATTACATTTAATGTTTTGAAATGCTGATGGGCCAAGTTTGCATGATTATTGTATCGGCACTGCAGCTCCGGAACCGTCAGAGTCATTTCCAACAAAAGAGTGCGTTGAAGCTTTGTACCCTTGGTTGGATATGATGGTTTGAGTGCTTTTATGTAAATGAGAGAGGAGCAGGGTGGAAATATGAGACTGAGAATGCCCTCGTAAGTCGCCCGTATTGTTGGAGCTTGGTAACACCATCTACTTTGATGTCCCTGCACACTACAGCCCTGTCAAGAGTGATTAAGCTCAGAGAAAGGTGATTTGAAACCCCCTCAAATGTATTTCTAATGCTACAAGCTGACTCATATCTCTTTTTTTTTCTCCCCGTCGTGTTGTCACCTTCAAAAAATTTACCTGGGCCGGAGGAACATTTGTTCTATTGTGCGGCCTGTGGTCGAGATAATTTTTCACATCGAAGAGAATCCAAGGTGCTTCATTTTTCAAGCGCGGCCGAAGCTAAACGACCTCAAATCTTCCATCATATTTCTTTCTGCCTGGTTTTTTCCATTGCTTAACCTGTCGCCTTGTGAGGTTTAATGTTACAGGCGCCGAAATGAAAGCCAATATATTTTTCTCCGCAATAGGTGGGTAAACAAGAATAGATAGAAATCCATACATTGACATTTGTTTTTCTTTTGTTTTATGCAGGATCAGCCTCGATGAGGGGAAGAAGTGGGACCGCCACAGTTTCTCATCGGCCCCTCTGTATGTGGACGGCGTTTTGATGGAGCCGGAATCCAAAAATCACATTATCACGTAAGCAGGGATGCAAAGGGGAGCGTCTGCGAAGAAGAAAGCAAATATCAGGCATGACAAATTAGCGCCACCGTTGATGTAAACAAAGGAAGGTCCGATGGATTTTCCCCAGCGACTCCCACATACTTCATCGGGGGGATACGCTGTCCCGTCTGTCAGCCTAAATGACAGATTTCAGATGTGCAGGTGCTGCTTGTCGCACCAGAAAACTGTAAATCTGAGTCTCCACTGACATTTGCTTTTTCTCGTTAATGAATTGTGTTCCAGTTTTTTTGGACACTTCAGCCATCGGTCCGAGTGGCAGCTGATTAAGATTGACTACAAGGGTCTGTTTAACAGAAGATGCATGGATGGGGATTATCAAACATGGTATCTGCACAACAAGGTAACATGAAAAAACAGGGTTATTTATGGCGAACATCGGAAGATGCTTTGCTTGAAGAAAAATCGTTTGTTTCTTCTGGATTTGTAAACAAATCGACATTATTTTCTCTTTTGAATCTGGCAGGGCGAGCTGTGTGTGATGGGCGAGAAGCAGATCTATATGAAGCGCCGGCCGGGTAACCGCTGCATGTTGGCCCAGGACTACTCCAGGATCTACTCCTCGGAGCCGTGTGTCTGCACAGCCTACGACTTTGAATGGTAATGACTTATTTCCTTGTTTCCCCCCCCCCGCACGGACCACGCTGTTTCTTTTATCCTCGGTGTTTCTTCATTTTGCTCATTACATGTTTTCCCAAACAGCCCCTCCACTGCGAACATGTAATTCAATTGTGCGCAATTAGAGCCGCTTGTCGACATTTGTAATAAAGCAAAAAAAAAAGCAGCAGTATCAATTTGCAGAACTTCATCCGCCTTGATATCCGTCTTACAGCGCAAATTTACTGGATAACCAATACGACTGAATTCATTGGATCTAATTATAGTTTGAAAAATGTAGACAGGACTTGAAAACTTTTCATCATGCTACTGTAATCTGCATAATGTCAAGTGACTTATTAGAATTCAATTAATAATGAATCGTTAAATGAATTTTAAATAACTTTTATCCATCTGTCTGAAATTCTGTTTGATCCCGCTTGTCTGACAATCATGTCTCTGGTTGTGGTCTTAAATTATGCCACCAAGCGCCAACCGCAAAAGCATTTGCCCCACTACAAAAGCTTGTCAACGCCAGATTATTTTGAGTAGCAGTGTTTATCATTTCATGAGGTGTTGTTGTGTTTTGTTGTTTCATTTTTTTTTTCTCCTTCCCTCCCTCCACTTGGCAGTGATTACGGATGGGAACGCCAGACGAATGGGAAGTGTTCCCCTGCTTTTTGGTTCAATCCAAACGGTGCGGCTAAAAGCTGCAGCAGCAGCCAAACTTTCCTTAACAGCACAGGGTAAGTGGCCCCCAATGTTCAGTCCATCACTAAACAATATTATTCCATTCCACCTTGTTTGTCATGGTGTTCTGAATTCCAACAGAAAATGCCACTTTGCTGCCGCTCGTCCCTGCAAGCTAAACTACTGTAACGCACAAAGCTCCGATTCTATACCGCAGAGTAATTCAAAGCGGCTTGTGTTTATGTCGAGCACTCACGCTGGAAAAAAGTGAAATTAAAAATGAACACAGCATGCGTGCGTGCTGAATCTGTTGTGCCGTTGACGGACACTCTTGCTGTGAACTGCGGAAATAGTATTAAGATGTTCACAAGTCAAAAAATTACCATTGGTGGTGACACCTTCAGGAACACAGAAAAAAAAGGTGTTAAAACATTTGGAATAGATATTTTGTTTTTTTACCTAGTGTGAAGAAAATTATTCCTGAGTATGTATAACTGACTGGCGCAAGTCTTGTATTTATGGCCGGTTGGTTGCTTGTTCAGATACTCATCTGATCCAATCCTCATGATTATTTTATTCTTAAGTCTTTTGAAGAAAAATAAAATAAATTCATGTCGGAAATGGATTTCGTCGAGTTTGGTATTGAGCTTGTATGTTGCAGTGCTGTTGAACTGGATTGCATTATACTGAGGCCTTTTATATCACGGCCCTTCTATTACCATTTGAGAGGATAGGATATTAAAAATAGCGCTCGATATAGTACACTCAAGGATAACGCCACCACCCACTAGTAACTCATTAATTTAATAGAAAGAAAAAAAAATCGGGCTTTTTAAATTAAACGTCATAGCAGAACAGTTACACTGAACTGTATCACATTATACTCGCGTGGCTAATAAAGTGGCTTCTGGATGACTGCAATTGCCACTTAGCGCTTACTCTGTTTTTGCCCCGTTGTAACGTTTGCTGCTTTTTTTTGTCAGGTACCGTAAGGTTCTGTCCAATAACTGCAAGGAGCAGGGACGGAACATGTACTCGCCCAAGAGGGAGGTCTGTCGCCCAAGACCCCCCCAGGGTCTCCGGCTGACCACCAGCCAGGGGGAGCTGAGCGCTGCTGTCGGAAGCAACGTCACATTCATGGTCTACCTGGATGATGTGAGTCAGAGTCCCTTAAAAGTGGCTTCTCTGATGTCTTTTCATTTGCGTTCACCTGCTCGGACCCGCGGAGACACGTGCGCATTTGTTACCTTTGGAGCCAGATGTGACACGAACATGTTTACATGGCACCTTCATTATCGAGGGCCGTGACCACTGAAACGCACTTTGATCTGCACGGGCGCAACTGGAAGAGGTCAAATCGTGTCACATCCATCAGAGTTTCAATCGAGTGGTCACGCCGACTCCCACGAATCCTTTGGACAGCGTAAAATAAGGTTTTCATCATGTGTTTAATGGAAGGTCAAGTTGGAGTAGGTGGTCTCCTACAGCACATCTTATGTTTGTTATTAAACGCACTTCAGTTAAAGCTATTCCTTGCTGCTCCTCCTGTAACTGGTTAGGAAAATAACAAAGGCATTATTGCTATTAAATGCAGTAACAACTTTTAGGGAGCAGACACAAGTGTTGCTTCAGGTCTTAATGGGATGAGGGAGAGATAACCACTGTTTTGCAAATCCATGAGATTGAACGCGACCTGTCTCGTTAAAAGTTCTTGGGCTCATGTTTATCGACATAAATCTGAGAAGTTAAGCAGCTAATTGAAAAGAATGCTCCCAAAAAGCGTTTTGCTTCGCATTAGCGTCCTCCCATTCATGACACGTCCACTCAAGAAATCCACAGGTCATCAATTATTAACTTCCAGATTACTCATGAGCTGCAACCAGGACTGCATATAATCGAGTGGTATTTGTATATAGTCTTGCTTTGATTTTGTGTAATAACCCGTAGCAGCCACGGGGTCTTCTGAAAGGTTGGTTGGCATTGAACAGAGAACCCAGTAAATCCAAACCACCTGCTCCGTCACAATTTTCCTCATTGTTTTTATCATCTGATTCAATAATGAGAACCATGTCCTCATTCTCACTTGTGCCTTAGAGGCGATAAATCCAGCTCTGATGTTCTGCTTCTTCATAAAATAACAAACACAATCTTTTTGTCAATCTTTAACCCGTCGGTCATGGTCGCTGATCGCGCACTTCTGGGTTAAAGGGTCTTATCGGTAAAAAACATCATCTAGAATGACTGCAGTTAGACTGCAGTTGGGTCGGACAAAAGCGCTGAGCCACTTGAAAAGGTTGGTGTAATGATGGCACCGAATAAAGCGTCTCGGGTAATACATCTCAGTTCAAAAAGATGAAGAGTGGTTTTCGTTATTCTTTCTGAAATCTATTAAGGTTTTTTTTGTGGGAAAAAAAACAACAACAAAAAAACCCCACAGATGAAACAACAGACCAAAAAAATGTGGCGTGAGACTAAAAAAAAGTCCCTCAACAATCCGGTGATTCATCCTGTTGGATTTGTGCTCTTCTAACAAATGGTGAGAAATTTCACCTGAAACTTGTCAAAATTTCTTCCTTTGGAAACTGTGCATATCTTTAACCTTTTCTCCCAGCATTTTGTTGTGGTATTTCGCTCAAAAACTGCTCACTTTTAATGTCATGTTAGCCTGACAACATTTGGTAATGAGGAGCTTGTGTGACTTCTTCAGTGAAGAAGAACTGGATAAATACTTGAGCCCCAGTGAACGTATCAAGGAAAGTATTTGTTTTCTTTGTTTTCTTAATGCAAATTCGACAATCAATTATCGCACTTGAGGACATAATTACCTAATGGTCAGGAAAAGTATGGCTACCCCAGATAAAGTGATCGGATGGATTTCTGTTCCTCTTAAAGCGAGCAGAAAACTGCTGAGACTGCACTTTTCTTTAATGTAATTTTTCACTGCCGTGAACACCACCTGCTCCAAGCTGACTTTACCCTATTACAGAAACCTCTCACCATAGAGACGCCCGGCAACGTCTGAGTAAATAAAAACAAAGTTAGTCCGAGAGAACTTCTTGAAATCTCCCACTGTCAAGAGGATCTTGGTGGTTCTTTGATTGTTCAGAGACATGCATCCAACTTCAGTGTTATCTCAGAGTGCAGCTTCTCTCACACAGTCGTTTTCTATTTGAGGAAGGTCACACACACACACGCACACACACACACACACACATGCCCGCACGCACACTCGTCAGATCTCAAGTTGCCTACAAGGCGACAGGAGAACACAAGTGTGCAAAACAACTGTCACTTCAAGAAGGTTACCCAGGGACACACTGGAGGCATACATGTGTTATTATCTGAGGTAAAAAAGTACTGTACATTTGTACTCAAGTACTGCTTGAGTTATGTAGCTTAAACTGCACTTAAGTAAAAGTACATGAAGCTTATCGTTAAAACTATTTTCTATCAGTTCGTGCTTTTCTATCGTTGTATGTTTTATTGTGTTGTCATTGTCAATGGAAGTGTACCTGTAAAAACACATACAAAGTGCATTTTCCGAAGAAAAAATATAGTAAATAAAAATCACAGACTGGCAACAAAAATAAAAGCTAAGCAAAAAGTTTTTAGGTCAAATAAAAAGGCAACAAAATATGAGTTCAAATTGTGAGCAAATTTAGGCTTTCAAAAATGTTGCACCAACATATGTTGCAATATGTTACACTTTTGATTGTAAAGGAGTCAATCATTTGTTCTTCAGGTTATCACACATTTTGTCGTGATACGTTGTTTTTTTACAGTTTTAGTCATTTAAAAACGTGCATATTTTGTGTCTCATTTGACCAAAGGTTCTGCAGATTCTTCTTATTTCTAGACTCTCTTGATCTCTTTCACTCCTGCGTCTCTCTTCTCACTTTTCTTCCCTTGAATTTCTGTCTCTTTCCATTCACGCTCACCCGCAAAGTGTTTGTGACACAGCTCATAAGGCGTCTCAGCGCCGGCACTTTAGCAGCGGCCTGAGCTTTCCGCACTCGACTGTGGTCTGACTGAAGCGGCCTGACCTAAGCCGGGATGACAGATACCGTGTCATACCTGCCGTCCACAGGGAGACTCGCTGAGGACGAGCATCCAGCTCGACTTCGGGGACGGCATCAAGATCACGTACTCTAACCTGAGCAGGACTGATGATGGCATCAGGCACATCTACAGAACGACTGGGATTTACCGAGTGACAGCCTCTGCGGAAAACAGCCAGGGATCTGACAGCAGCACGCTGTTTTTACACATCACCAGTATGTGAATAAGAAACATCATTACCCATTCCTGTGGTGGCGCGTAGAACTCGAGCGCTCGCCTCTTTCATGGATGGTCACATTCTCACTATACTGCGTTTCATTTCAGTCATGCTTGTGATACTTTTATGCGATTTAGCCTTGGAAAATGCAAACGCACACACCTGGAGCTAAAGGTACATCAGCTGTGAGTGCAGCACGACTCACTGTTTGCTGCAAGCATTGATGGGATGCATGTATGGATATGTGTTTGTGTGCGTGCGTGCGTGCGTGCGTGCGTGTGTGTGTGTGTGTGTGTGTGTGTGTATGTCACTGCCCCAGGTCCAGTGGAGCGCCTGTATCTCTCCGCTCCTATTGTAGCTATCAGAGGGAAGGAGGCTAATCTAACTGCGGTGGTTTGGCCGAGTCACACCAGAACATTGACCTTTTTCTGGTGGTTTGACAATAGCTCCGAGGTGAGAAGCTTCTTTCCCTCCTCCTCCTCTTCCTCCTCCTCCTCCTCCTCCTCCTCCTCCCACCTTTTTTTCTCCACACAAGCACACTTTTTGTCTTGTTTCCTTCCGTCTTTCTCCATTCTCCCAAGCCTCTCTTCATGTCCTTGTCTTGTTGTTTACGATCTGAAAGTGTAAGTCTACAGAGCTTTCACACAAATCATGTAAAATTGTTGCTGCACGTGCCTGCCCTGTGTCTTTCCTGGAGGATGCAGCGCGGATGGCTGGTCATATTTATTTATCACGTTGATTGTGTTCACTGCAGCAGCCTCCTCATTATACAGTATGTCAAGGGCTGCTGGTACGTTGCTTTCTATATTCAACTGAGAGGATGCGGGCTTTTCCTGTGCGATTCGTTTTGTGTTTCTCTTCGTATTTCAGCCCATAATAACCTTGGAGGGAAGCATCTCGCACACGTTTCAGAAGCTGGGAAAAAACAAGGTCACGGTCCAGGTTGCTTCTGGGAGCACTGTAATGCAGGATTCAAAAGATATAACTGTGAAAGGTGAGCGGGGGAGACAGTCTTCAAAGCACTTTAATTGGGGAGATGCAAATTGCATGAATATGCAATATGATATCTGGGGGAAAAATGTGATGCGTCTCGGTCAGCGCTACGTTGATGTCAACGTGGACTCGTCTAATGAATAAAGTGTCACGGTGCGCGAGCACGAAGTCTGGAAGAGCAATTAACTTGGCGGCGCGTGTTGGCAAATGAAACAAGACAAAACTGAACATCAGATTAATCAAACGCTAAAGCAGAAGTAGCGGACGGTCTCCTCACGGAGAGCACTTCACCTCTTTGCCAGAGTTCTTCAGGTCGCTGCTGTTGTCGTTCTCGCCGGCACTTGATGAGCACAATCCTGACATCCCCGAGTGGAGGGAGGACATCGGCCGTGTGGTGCGGACAGCTCTGTCACAGGTACATGAAGTCCCTGGAGAGCTTCCCTGAAGCCCGCATCGAACACCGGTCACTTTCAGGGTCATTACTAT
Source organism: Malacoctenus gilli (assembly GCA_032164315.1). Classification (NCBI taxonomy): domain Eukaryota; kingdom Metazoa; phylum Chordata; class Actinopteri; order Blenniiformes; family Labrisomidae; genus Malacoctenus; species Malacoctenus gilli. Next base: position 13,276,735 of record JASSRZ010000014.1, read on the forward strand.
TTTATACGTGTGCGCAGTAATGACTCAGCACTCACGATGGACCACGTGTATCCCTTTTTTTTTGTGGTTTATCCGGAAGGTTATGCCACGGCTAATCTTCGACACAACGAAACTTAAGTTTTCCTGTCCTGTTGTGTTGCGTCGGCACTGCAGGTGTCCGGAGTGACTGAAGACCAGCTGCTGGTGTCTCTTTACCCGGGACTCCCGACCACAGCAGAGCTCTTCATCCTGCCTGATGAACACACCTCCAGCGAGCAGAAGAAGAGGAACGAGGAGGCTCTGCAGACGGTATGAGAGATGATGCGGCCACTTTCCCACGGACCCATTTTAACACCAATTGGCTCGACTTTACTCAAGTTAAATCTTGGCTGTGTTTTTTTCACGATTACATGAAAAAAAAAAACCTCCAAAAAACTGAGCAAGTGCAAAAGTGTCATAGGTGAAAAATGTTGCCTATTAAGAATAGTTGTGTTCAGGGACACTGTGACACGTGAAATAATGTATTCATTTTTTAAAGTAAAAGATTTGAGAGCAGGTCGACGAGTGATTGATTGTATCCTTGGTCATTATTTGCCTTTACACATCACTGCAAATTTCAGTCTACATGAATGAAGCCCTTGAGAAAAGAGGAGCCTTTTCATGCACAGAGGCATAAAATGACTAAAATGGCCCCCAAAAAAAAGTATCATTCAAACCGCGACGGAGAACCGAGAGAGACTTGACCTTGAAGGAAAGTTGAGATCTTGCAATAATGGCTGTAAGTGATCCATTTACAAATGACGGCGAAACACATTCTTCATCCATGACCCTATTTAAGTTGAGATGTTTGAAGAAACGGCTGATGGAAATGTTTTTCCAAAGGGCTACTTCTCACTTGTGTGATTTACGTACATTTCAGAGCCTGTTCGTTTTTATGTAGTGACCATTTATCCTGAGTTTGTTACCATTTGCGAGTCACTGTTGGTGATGGATGCGGAATCACGTGACGAACTGACTGGAATTCAGGCTAATATATTAAACAGCCAGAGAATTAGGGGGGGCCTCCGTTGGACGCCGGGTGTGATGCTCCGCTGACTGATGTGAAAGTCATTTCAGTCCTTTCTTCAAACTATCGGCAAAGAGGAGAAAGACGCATTGTCGGGTTTAATGTAATGCTTCGATAGCTGAATATAAAGGAATGGATTTTGAGAAGAATCAGTGCCTTTTCAAAGTGTAACCGTCTCAGAGAGGTTGTTGTTTTTCTGTTTGCTTATTAACGACAGATATCAGATATTTTTGTCACCGCCCTGAACCAAGGCCTGGTCCAGTTTGAGCTGAAAGCTGATATCCGCGTTATCGTGTACATGACTCAGCAAACCCTCGGTAAGTTCTTCTTTTTATTATTATTTTGTTGTCTTATCTTTATACTTCCCCCCCTCGCCGGCGAACGAAGTTCCGTTTTGAAGTCCTTCCGCAGGTACATGAAAACAAAACACCCAAATAGGCCTGCGGCTTAATGTATGCCCGTTAAGTACAGCTTGTCTTCGGAATCGGCGGCGCGTTTGTTCCGCTTGCTGATGTGCACGAGATAAGACGAGTCTTTTTCTTCGAACGGTTTGACATTGCGTTTTCACCCAAAAGCTGAGGGGGAAAAAAAAAAAAGTAAAACAAGGCAGAGACAAAGAAAGTGAGTGAGATTCAAGAGATAATGCAAATCACAGGATTTGAACATCCACCACGGTGAGTCAGTTCTGTACCTGAGGCAGGGAGACGGCCGCTTCTCTTTGAAATCAGCCGATCAATGGCGTGATTGACGAAGTAGGCGTTTGGTATGCGCTGAGGAAATTGGCAGGGTCACCGGGTCATTAGCATATCGCAAAAACGTGTCGATCACGCCCGCGTGGCTTTACCCTTTTCATCCACCGATGGATCTGTCTTCATTTGTGTCCGCGCACAAAGGTCTGGGTTGCCTTTAAAATGATCCAGAAAGGTCATAGACTTCATAGGCTCCTCTGTGAAGGAGCGAAAGATGGGCGGCCAGGGGGAAATACTTTGAATATTGCACCTCAGCGTTTCAAAAAAAAAAAAGCCATGACTATGCATACATAGGCTGCTTACCTACATGGCGGAACCCCTGGGAGAAGCAGCGGAGCTCCTAAAGGTTCCTTTCAATGCCCCGAGGGGATAACACGCAGAGCGCCGCTCTTCAAACTGTTCCTGCAGTTGGTACATGACGCGGGGTAATAAAAGTAATCTCCTTTGAATAAGACATGGCTGAGGAACTGAGGGAAGGATTTATCACATTTGTCTTGCTCGCTCATTCGATCTGTTTGCCTCCCAGCGCCACTTGTGGATTCGAACGCCATCCACAGCGGGTCGGCCATGCTGATGCTGCTCAGCGTGGTGTTTGTTGGTTTAGCGGCCTTCTTCATCTACAAATTCAAAAGGTGCGCACGCCGGGACGAGAGAAGTAAACGAGATTGAATTCACCTGTAAATCACAAACTAATCATCTTTATTGCGCCGCTGCGTCCTTCAGGAAAATCCCCTGGATTCACGTACAGACCGAGGACAGCCACGAGAAGGAGCCCGAGGTGATCAGTACAGTCGGGCAGAACGACACCATGTCCAAGGTCAAGCTCAGCGAGTTCCCCTCCCCGAAAGAGCTCATGGAAAAGGAGATGGCGGCCAGGAACAGAGGTACTCCTTCAACTTTACTACACTTTTCAGTTATTCATCCCTCTTTGACAGATTCAGGGTCATTTCAGGGTTTTTTTTTATGACCCTCCAAAGTTAAAGTCTGAGACCCCCCCCCCGAATCCTGAAACATGTGGTCGGAAATCCTTTAGATTGGGGAGTGGATTGATGAATAAGTTGAACAAACTTTTTAATAGATAACGAGAAGATTTCAGATTAGAAAGCACGATTCTTAACAGATTTTGAGACTTTTTCAGAGATTTTTTCACGTTAATTATACAATAAGAAAGAAAATCAGTTTCGTTCCATGGCACAGCTGGGTATATATCGGGAGGAAAACATTAACCGTGCCAAAATCACCACCACAGTACAGTAAAAACTCACATACGAGTGACCCTGGTTAGCATACCATCATCTGCCAGTGTGGTTGATAACATGATAATATGTCCAATATTTTTTTTCCCGATGATTATTTGTCGGTGGTATCATTCAGAGATGGTCTTCAAGTATCCGTCATGTGCAGGATTGGCAGCTGCTGGCTTGGCAGCTGCGCAAAGAGAAACATCCAGTCTTCACTCTCATTCAGTCAGTTTCCACTGCAACTGTCCAATGGCCAAAACTGATCCACCTGGATGGGTTAGATTTCACCGGGCAGCCGTCCAAATACAGCCCATGCTAAAGAAACTGTCATTCTTTGGCTTCATGAGGTTTTTTTTTCTTCTCCTCACTGCTTCCATGCAGCATCCTCTAAGTTCCTATTACGAGTCATTGCAGATCTGCTCAGCTTTGCATCAGCGACAATCCAGTGACACAAAAAGTGTGCCACCGTTTGCGTTGTGATGCTCGTATGAAAGGTTTTAATTTTCGTCCTGTAAATTCTACTGTAGATTTTTAAGGACAAAATATCGCATGAAAAGGACTGAGAGTACAATATACTTGTATATTATTCACGAAGAATTCTTCAGAATCAGTACTTTCCGACACAGATTGCCACACTGATTTGAAATGGGAGTCGCTCATAATGATTAAAAATAGAGCATCCGAAATAGCACGCCACTGATGCGTGTTACAAAGTTTTAATACCAAATCAAAGTTAAACACAGAATATTAAAATATGTGAACTGCAGTGATCCATTAATACAGGATTTAAAGGATGAGTGTCGCCGCCACAGACTGAAACTGATTAACATTTTATTGCCCCCAAAAATACACCACTGAGTGCCTCAATGCATTTTGCCCATGTTTGGTGTCGACATAAAATACAATGACATTGTTTCGGCCCCTCCCCACCCACCTTTTTCTTCTTTAAATGGCTCCTCTTTGCAGGAAGGCTACAGAGCAGCGCATTGAAGTGCAGCACACGTCTGAGGTGCCGGAACGTCTTTATCACTGCAGTGTGTCATATTTTTGCAAATTGCACAACTGCAGCATCTGCACCGAAACCAGATATCGCCGTGACAAGTTAACTTTTTGATGGCTGGGCCTGACATCCGCCGTGATGTCTCTTAGATGAGTATTATTCAGTCCCGGCAGACAGCGCGGACCGTTTGACAAAAGTAGCATTGCAGTGCTCCTGACACAGACGTGTGGGCTGCAGGCCTCTTTTTTTTTTTCTTTCTGGTCACTCAGCACTTTGGCTATTCCTCATCTCTCAGCTGTTTTCTACCTTCACCGCTCCTTGCTGATCTCAAACAAATTGAGCCCCTTTTGCTTTGCTTTAAAAAGTGTTTATTTACAAAAAAGGGGGGCAGAGCGACGCGGGACCTCTGATCCGCCGCGCGCTGGATTAATCGAATTTACAACCTGCTGTTAAAGATTTAATTAATACTCGTCAGCTTGGTTACATTCTGGTTTTTGGCTGGGACACAAATATCCCCACAAAGCCGAACCCCTTTTTCAGCCATTTTACAAGAAGTCCTAAAATATGCCATTTTGCTAATGCAGGTCACTGTTCTGCTCACTGAGGGATTAATATCACCCTTCATCTACTTGGGATATTGCCTTCATTGATTAATGTGCGCCGCTTTTATTTCACTCATGCATCCTGAGCGCTCTCATGTGCAGAGTTAACAGTATTTAAAACATGAGAAATACAATATCCCCCTAAGATAAATGTTAAAAAGTGCTTAATTTTTGTGTTTTTTTCTTTTAATACTCCAGCCTGTGGGAAACATGCCCCCCTACCAGAGGCAGAAAACATTAACTGGATTTAATTTAATTAATGTCTGGGTTCAGTGACTTTATGTGTCCTCATTTTGGTCCAAATGGCTTTACGAGCTCTAAAAAGTAGAAGAATCTGCTGGTTGTCGCCGTGCTGCAGAAACCATAAAAGTGAAATTACAGCCGGATCTCGTGGAGCTTAAAACAAAGATTTGAACATCTCAAGCAGAATCTGACGGCGCAAAATGAAAAATATCATGTAGGTTTTAGTCAAAGATCCCTGTTTGATTTATGTTGATGCGGAGTTATTAAAGTGACACCTCGCGAGGGCTCGAGTTTTATAATAAGCAGAAATTTACAGCGGAGCTCGAGTGAGGATTAATTAAGCTGTGGAGGAGATTCAGGCGTCCGTATGATAAATCGCACGAGGCAGGAAGTTGTCAGGACAGATCTTCCAACCAATCAAGGTGGTGAGTCAAAAAAAAACGTTCAGTTTTCTGATTAGTATCATCACTCTTAATATTCATGCACCGTGGAGACGGCGTAAACTTCTGTGAGGAAGTCGGGACATCAAACTTCTAAATATTCTGCACCTTGTTAAAGAGCCAGTTTAGAGACATCAAACGCGTGTAATGGGTGAGATTTAGTGCAAGTGTGTAACGTTTAAGAGCAGCACTCACAAGTGGCAAACGAGAGGGGGACAATTATCTGTTAATTCAGGCAAGGTTAAGATGTCTGTGCCAGAAAGAGCTCCTGTGATTCAGGGTCCGTTTATTTACTTTAAGACCCAATCAAAGGACAAAATCCACGTCTCTTGTTTTTATCTCCTATCTAAAAGCTTGTTCCTCAATGATTTCTTCACCTGCACCAAAGGACTGTCAGAAATTAATGTTTTCGCTGTCAAATCTTCCTGCTTCTGTCTTTCTGTAAGACGTTATTGACTCGTTTGCTAATCCTGCATCAAATCAAAAAGCATATGTAGCTTTGCTGGCGTCTCAGGGTGTGCGTAGCGCACCTCCAGCCCAATTTCGAGAATGCCACTCCAATCTTGAACGCACCCCTTCTACTTGAAAGCGTTCAGATAGCGCACACATCGCTTCGTGCCGTCTTTACAAACATCCCATAGCCTCTGCTTGGCGGTGGGCGTAATGCAACAGCGATTAGCCTTTTTTTTATTTGTGGGGAATCCTTGAGGTGGCTGTAATTGATCATGTATAATCACCACTAAGTGAAAAGAGGTTGCTCTTATTGTTGAACCTGCGGAGTATTATCACACAAATCTGCACCGTCCCTCCGCCGGCTTCATGTTTATGACTTGAGGTGGTACGGTTCACAGCTCGCATGTTTCGATTTGGTCTCAATTTGACCTGCGAGGGCTTAAGAAGGCAGAAATTTGGGCCAAACAAACCCATTTTATTATAAACCAGAACCAGGGTCACTACACCTAAGTTTCTTGATGTGGGGGGTGGGATGAGTGCTACAAACTAGAGCTGCTTTGGGACAGGACGGCAGACACAGTTTGCGACATCAACTTGTTCATGACTTGTTCCTGAATCAGCATACACCTATAATAAAAAGTTGTACAGAGCAAGTAAATTGTGGTTGAATTGAAGAAAAATTGGAAAAAAAAACTGTCAAAAAATGACAAAAAATTCTCTGTCTTGTCGATTTAAGGCATCACAACAGGCTTTACAACTTTACAACAGTTCCATAATTCTGAATCTGATCAGCAATTTCTTTGGCCTTTAATGAGACAATAAAAACTCAGATTCAACCTTTAGTGTCACTTTGAACTTGAGGGTTTTTTTCCCCACTTTTATCTTATGAAATATAATTTTGATGAACACCACTGGAAGCTGGGTTTTAAAACCTGTTCCTTGTAAAGGCAATTTAAATCTCATAAATCATTACTTCTTTCACAAACCTGAGCTGACAGCCGGATCTTTACTTTGATGGATTTACTGCCAGGTTATTAGTTATACTGGTGAACATGAAATTAGCTTCACGCCGCTCTCCACAAATGACTGAATCGAGGCGAGTGACAAGGCGGAGACGTAAAAGTTGCACCTCTGAACGAGCCAGTGTGCGCACAATCTGAACGACCCCACTTGTCACCGCGATCCCATCTTATCGCCGCTCCCCATCGCCAGCTCAGCCCGGCTCAGATAGGCCGTGCTCCTTCGCCGCGACAACAGGCAGCGTTTCAGCCAATGGCTGATGAATTTGTAATTAAATGTAAAAAGCCCCTACAAGTCATTTGATCTTCAAGTGGAAGAAGATTAGGGCGAGGACTGGATTTAACTTTGGCTTGTTTGGTCGCTGTTGAAAGCCTCTTGCGTCACACCCAAATGTCATCGGAGTGTCACGAAGATAAAGCCAAAATATCTGATCGCGGCCGATCGCGATGTGCATGTGATGTCAGATGGGCGGATTGCCCGTGTATTCACGTCACGCTGTTGTCTGTCTGCTTGTTTCCAGGAGGCATGGGCAGAAATATGGAGAGAATTGTAACCAGGGAATTTCCCAATTGTACTAATGTCTAAGACATGAGCTCTGTCACCGAGTAAGTACAGATCGTTGTGTTTGAATTGTGCTGAAATAGTTTGCTCTGTCGGCATTGCTTTTTTTTCTTCTTCCTTTTCCTTCAAGTCATTTATTCCACGCTAATAGCTGCTATCGTTCAAAGTCACGTTTTTAATTCACATGGATAGAAGTAGGCGTCTCGTTGACAATACTTGATAAGGATCAATCCACTGAGCCAGACTCCAGGGCCTCTAGTTTGAGGGCGGTGAACTGCTGAAGTTTGCTGATAAAAACGGCGCAGCGCGTCCAAATAGCATCAAGACTCCAGTGCTCTTTACCACTGCCATGGATCTGACAACACTAATATGGATGTTTTATGAATATTCAGAAGACGATCTGCATTGTTAATTCCATTTTTTACTCCATTTGACACATTTACATGGCTCCTCATTTGGATAATAGACAGATAACAAGCAGGCACACAATATTCCCCAGGAGCTTTGCTGTGGAGAACCATCTGAGAAAAGTATTGATATCATGTAAATAGTCGGGGAAGAATTTGATCGCAGGATAACGCCCGAGAAAAAATATGTGCGTATGATTGTACTGGAAAAACTCAACATTGACCTATCCTGAGATGTTTGGAGGATACCTGGCCCTCAAGGGACGTCTTAATAAAATTATACAGGGTTCGAAATGATGACTTTATTATAATAAAAATGCTTTTGTCTGAATGTTTCGTACGACTTTAATATTTGCCTCTGAAATTGACACACAAGCTATGAAACCCTCCAAGTGTAAACTTCCTATTCCACATTTGATAACTCTCATTTGCACATCCTGAACAGATAAAGCAACCAAAGCAACGCAGAGAGTTAAACTCGTTAGGGGCCTGGCGGACGGACGGAATGTAATTCTCTCCTCCGAAAGCAATGTGAACGCCATCATTTGAATAAATCTCTAATCGATGATGTGCATCGTGGAAAAAAAAGGTGAAATCGCGTCCGGCTCGGAGAGGGAGAAGCTCAGACACACTACAAACGAGCATGAAGTGATGAATACAAATGTTGCCTTGGGTGTGAATAGTTTAGACAGAACGCAAATAACTCTGCCTCCGTAAGACAGAAATCAAATAAACACCACGTTGGAAGTTTTGTTATTACAGATTGTTCCAACTGTGTGCTGAATGAACATTTACTGCCCTAAAACTAGATGTCCAGACTCGGGTTGTAAATATATCATGATGCGTGTGCGTGGAAACGTCGAGATGTAACTGCTGTGAATCCTCACGAGACCACAACGTGTGAGTGGCTTTTGCTCTGTATGACAAAAAACGGTGCTTCGGATGACTGTTTCTCAGACGATGGTTCCCAACATGTAAGTCTGGCCTTTCCGGGAGGACCTTAGAATTAACTGTACATAGGAACAAGAAGGAAAATTAAAATCTGTACACTTGCTTCATCTTACTTCATTGTAAATCAGTCGGCAATCGTGTGTTTCCACAACTTTAAAGTATCACAACAACATGTATGTCCTCTTTTTTGAGTTCCTTTTTTTTTTTTTTACAGTAGCATGCCCTAATTATCTGTGATAGAAGACTATAAAAGACTACATTGGGGTGAGCCAGTACTGTATATGTATCATGGTGATTTTAAAGTTTACTTGGCACATTAAACAACTTATTAAACACCGTGTCTGATAGTCTAGTTGTGCAATTGCCCAAAAAGTTGTGCATGATATAATCTATGATATTGTTCTTTTCCTGTCGATTATATACAAATCGTCTTGTTTTGAATCACATTTCTTACTGTGAACAAATTGCCATTTTGAAATTGTTCAAATAAATGTATTTTTATATGGAATCATGTTTTTTTTTTCCTGTTACACACTCACACAGTTTGTGGAGCAATCTTTTCTTTCCTCGAAGCCCCCAAAGGTTCTCTCATAAAAAGGCTGCAGACCTTCGCTCTGATTCCTGACCTACATAAAAAATGTTACAGTGAAGCCAAAGGCTGATGGATGGAAGCTCAACAACAACATACGAAAGCAGTGACCTTCAAAATAAGAGTAGTGCGCCGACCCCAACTTGGAAACGACTGGTTGACAGGAGAGGTTATGTCAAAACTCCCAGTATGTCAAATAGCAGCAGTAGTGAGTCTCTGCTGTTCCAAGTTTGTCAGTTCTGTTTGTTTCTACCAGAGTCATTGGGAGTACTACTATAAGAAGTAGTTGTAGGTATTTTCTGGGACCCGGGACAAGCGGGAGAAAACTGTCAACACGGTAACTAAGGTGGCCAAGTAATATCAGTGGAGCAACTTCATCATCACATTTGATTTCTAAGGTTAGATAAGTTTTGCATTAAAAAGGTCCAAACAGGGATACTTGCATATATTTTAGACTTATTATATGTAAACCTTTTTGTGTTAATTGTTACATTTTTATGTCATAAGTCATGAGCATTCTATACACAAAATTACAGGCTTGACGATACACAGAATGACATTTTGTTCTGTAAATCAATGTTTTTCCACACAAAAAATAAAAGAAAAAAGTAGTTTGAAAGTTTGTAGTTTGTTATTAACTTTAAATTAACTGATTTTTGTGATTGTATTTTAGTGTTTTTTCCATTAGGATTACTTAACGGTCAGTCTGTAGCTTTAAGAAGGAAGATCCCAGGATGTTGTGATCAGCTGAACGAAAAAGCAAATGACTGCAACAAGCTTTGACGGAACAACAACGTCTCCCCGTCTTCTTATCGGAGCCACAAGTGACTGGTGGCTGCCGGTGCTTCTGCCTCAGCATACTGCTGCTTTTAATGATCCCACAGGGCCTCTGAAGTCACCTTTAATAGGAAGAAGTGTGAAAACACCCATGTGGAGAATCCCATCTGACATTCAGACTGAGCTTTATTTTACCTTCCATCGGTCTATCACTCAAGTTGCCCATTACGGACGGTTCCCGTTTAATGGGGACAATTACTGGGGCTGTTGTGAAGTGATGAGAAACAGATGATGTTGTGAAAAACAACTGGTATTAGTGTTGCTGCTTTCCTGCCTCCCGGCTTTGAATGGCGCATCCGAACGTCACCGGCGGCGAGGTCAGAGGACAAAACCGCGTGGTTGATTGGCTGCGCCCCATCTTTTCACACATACACACGCTCGCTCGCACACGCACACACTCACAGCAGCAGCAGCAGCAGCCGAAGCAGCAGGCCCTTCCTCCTCTGTTTTGCATTTTGTTTGCCACTTCACCGGCTCCGTATCACACACCAATCTTCATCACCACAACAGCCATCGACGCCCCGAGAGTCTTATTCTCACTCGCGCTCTCAGTCTGAATTAACACCAAGGCCTTTTCTCTAACTGCCCTGGGATGTACGGCGGCGCACAATCAAATTGAACGGTGACAATCGCTAATGGATGATTCGCTGCAGCCAGACACTGTAATGTAGCACTCAATGAAAGGAAACATGCTCATCAATTTCACACTGTGGCTAACACAATATTGCTGTGGGTTATTGTAGTGGGACATTTTTCATTCAAGGTGCTACCCGGACTGGGAAAAATCTTCCTTGTTGATTTTGTGTGTGCGTGCGTGTGTGTGCGCGCGCGTGAGCGTGTGTGTGGAGGTGTGTGTGAGCTGATTTCCTGGCGAGGGGATAATTAATTTGTTGCACAGTGGGAGAGCCAAGGAACTAGCCCATTAGAATCACTCCAGGCTACTCGCTGCTTTTCTTTGTCCTCTCCATTGTGTCATGCAAATAGCTGCAGTCAAACTTTGAGCATGCTAAGCAAGACTTGTTAGGAGACAAAGCAAGACAAAAAGCAACTACTTCCAGAAAATGAGCACGCCTACCAATCAAAACCACCCATTTGGGACGGACACACGGTCAGACAGAGTGAGGTCGTGTTTTTCAGAGGCGGCAGTGGACTGAATATCATAGTTCAAGGCATCCAAATAAAAATAATAAATAAAATCTGTTTATGTTTTGGAGGACTGATTTGAACAACCAACCACGCTGCATTAATGTTTCTGCTTTATTCCGCAACCATGTTTACTTCTGCAAGATCAAATGAAAAACACAGCAACAACCCACTGACTAATCACGTCACTTGTAATGAATGACTTGTCTAGCCTCTTGATAAACAGAAAATACCGCAGTTCACATTTTGTAACATTTCAATTTTTTTTTGTCTTTTTTTTTTTTTTTCTTCTCAGGTCGCTAGAAAGAGGAAAAAAATAAACGGTCATGCAAATATGTTCACAATCATATTCACAAGTTAATTATCTGGAATTTAAAACTGTTGTTAAATAACGAGCACAAAAAAAACCCAACAACACCTCCTTCTGAAGATGGTGCGGAGAAAGAGGGTTCGTCTGTAGATGAGCACGAGTTTATTTATGCTTGGGGCTCGATCGGAGGAGGATTGGAGGGGAAGAAGTATGGAGAAGCCCGTAGTCAATTTGTCTTACTGACATATGATGCTGACAACACTTAAAAAGAAAAGTTTGATGAAGAAGAACTTCAGTACTTATCCCAAAGAGACAGCAGCTGACCAAAGCTGTGTGCGTAGGCTGAGCCTTGTTGACAGGAGATACGTCTTCTCTATCTCTGTGTCCCTCGCAGCGCAGGAGATGAACAAATCTGCAGCCTTTTGTCCGCCGAGTCCTTGGGGGCGAACCCAGAACAGACTGCGGGCTCCGCTGCGTCACTGTAAACTGAGGAGACGCCGTGTGTGGATGCTGCCGGTACCGTCTCGGTAGATAAACAGTCCAGAATGAATAAAGTGAACACAATTCAAAGGGAGGGAAGAAAGAAAAAAAAAAAAAAAACAACCATCCGAAACCTGCTGCGGGCACCACAACGTTCACAGTGAAATCAGCTCGAAAAAGAACAGAAGACAAATACTTTACATCTGTGTCGAGGAATCTGTCAACTTTGTGTTGTTTCAACCTTCTCCGTCATCACAGGTGACAAGTAGCAACAAAACCTTCACTTAATGACGAGTAAACTCGAGTACAAACGTGGCACTGAAGCGCCGTCGCCGCCGCGCTACAGTCGCCGCTTGCAGCTCTGCAGCGTTTCTGAAGTCGATGGCGGAAATTATTCCGAGAAAAAAAAAAAAAATTTACATTTTGCTCTCGTTATAGCAAACCAGAAATGTACATGAAATGCTCCTGGCAACCAAGAAATACCAAGCACAAGTTTAAAAGTCACTGCATTGTTTGGCAGTCAAATTGACCATGTAAACAACTCAAACACTGCGGCTTGCTGCAGTAATAGTCTGCATAAACGGTTCTGGGCTGCCGGGAGGGGGGGGGGGGTATTGTGTATAATTGATGCAAAAGTAGATTTCACTTGGATGAGGTCAGCCTTCCGTCCCGAGTCCTTCGGTGTCTCTGAAATGACACGTTTGAGTCCCCTAAACAAGGGTTTGCTCAGATTGCCATCTGCCGCGCACACCTATCTGCTCCGATCTTCTGTTCGTGTTTTTGTTATGACATATATAACATTTTGAGCGGCAGGGAGACGGGCTTGATGGAATACACAGATCTGGGACTAGGAGCTCTCCTTCATCTCCTGGATATTGCAAGCTTTCATTTGATGAGAATCTGGTGATAAGATTTACTGATTATACAGAGCTTAATGAATCTGTTTCCCTCACTGTCTTAGTCAGATAAGCTATTTCCACATAGTTAAAGTAAACTTCACAAACACAAGTCCAAAAACAGAAATAGAGGAGGGTATTTTTTTTTTGAGAGAGATTACTACACACGGCCGCCCACCTCAGCCCCCTCGTACCGCCGCTTGATTTTTTTTCATATTCGGTGCAGACGCGGCTGTAACCAGCCGAGACAAATTACTTACACTTCTTCCATTATGGATGTACATTATTTACATAAAAAGATCAACGTCCTTGCAAAAATACAAGTATTTCAGTCAAAAAGTGTTCCTTTTCAAGAAGCAAGTATAAATCTGTACAGTCTCCTCGGAGGGATTAGGCAGCACAGTGTGAACTGGTCCATCCATGCATGGGTAGCAAAACACTCGAGACCATTCATTGTGACCGTGGTTTCATAGCTTGCTGGAAGTAACTGCCAAAGAAGATGTATTGCTTTCGAGTCGGTCATAGACTCTCAACATTAAAACACATGGGGCGCTTCATCAGAGAGCTTGATGTCTGTGTGAGATGGCAGGTAGCCTGGCAAGGGAGAAGAAAGGAAAGAGACAGAGAAGGAATTTTATGTCGCTATTTGCATACGGGTATATATATAGTGTGTTTTTTTTCTTTTTTTTGTTGCAGACAAACACATTTATCTTGGACGGGTCGATTGTTTAGCTACGGGTGGAGGTAAATCAGCTGGAACTTCATAGATATTCCTTGATGAAAATGCTTTCACCACTCCGCGACTTTCCCGCCGCACTAATTATTTTATTGGGTCAAATAATTCACCTCGACATTCTCATCACTTTAGCTCTCACTTGATTGTGCATACTAATACGTCACCGAGGTAAGCTCAGGTTGGGAAACGCGCACGAAAACGCCGCGTGCGATCGCTTCCCCCCCTGCGGGAAGTTTCACCGGGGGAGAAGTAAGAACGGCTCGGGTCGTGAACCAGCGCTCTGTCAGCGAGCGGCAGCTCGTGGTCAGCTGCTGTGACAATTCTCCTCACTGTGTTGAAGGTTTATTGACAAAATCATGACAATCTCGTCTCTCTGATTGTTTTTGTTATAGGAAAGTTGAGAGACAGAAAACGAGGCCTATCGAACGTCATGACATCCTCCGGGACACTTTCCATTAAAAGCAAAAAAAAAAAAAAATTGGTACAAATCTAAAAGAGAAAACAGTCGGCAGTCACAGGTTTAATGAAATAAATAGAAAAGTCTATTTTTCCATTAGGGTTTATGACCAGCTCTGTGTACTCCTCTTGTTTCAAAAAACGGGGATACTAGTACCTCTAGGGGTTGTTATAGGTACTGCAGGGTGATTGGAACTGTGGGCACAAAGCCCCCCCAAATAAATCTGCTATAATACTTTCAATAAAAATGTAAATAAGTTTCACGGGCTACATTTTATCTGAAATATGCCAATCACAATGCAAATTTCGACTGCAGTAAACTTGAGCCGTTGTAAAACATCACAGACGAGCTCGGTGGAGCAAATGACTAAATTTAGAAGGAAACTTGTCAAAGAGGTGAAAACAATCGCAACAGTGGTTCCTGCAATGTGGCAACTTTTGAAGTCAATTATTGAAAGTTACTGTAAAAATGTAAAGTACTGAGGAGTTTATTAAACTGAGGAGTTTATTTTCATTGCAAATTTTCTTTCATGACAATTAAGGGACCTTATGAGAAGAAAGTCTGTGAACAACTGTTCAATCAACAACGTTTGTAGTTTTTCTTCTTGTTGCAAATTTGTAAATTGACAAATGAAAATAATATCATTTTGTAGATCATCGAGAAGAATGAGAAAGTTGTTCCAGCAAAGACATGGTTCCGCAATTTCGCGTCACATATAAAAAGCCATTTTGGGGTCTCTGACAGATGCTGAAATGTATTAACAACACTAGATTTTCGATAGAATTGGACAGAAAACAACTTTTTTTTCCTGCAAAACAAAAAGTCGAGTGCAGCCACCTCAGCGCTGGCCCTGCACGTCTCGTCCAATAAAACAGTTCATACAATTTTAATCAGACAGATTCTGACAATTAGACTAACTTGGAACTGGAACAGCTATTTTTTGCCTTTAAAAAATTGATGTTTGATGAGTGCGGTAATGACCGTCTTCTTTAACAAATTAATTCTGCTGCGAGCTGTTATAGGAGTAATCTTCGTTGTGCAACAGCGGCTGGGAAAACACAACCTGGGATGCTGCGCTTGCACCAACAAAGCATATTAAGACATAGATACCTCTGCTGTTTGAGTCCAGCTGGATGTCGACGTGATCCAGAGAGGTCATCTTGCCTCCCTCAGGGTTTGGGACGGCTATGGAGGTCACCGTGGGGATAACCTCTTGTTCCTTGTCGGGCTGCTCTGCCGTGTATGTGTTCATTCCTGGAATCTTCCTGCAGGTCATGCAGAGCGGGGAGAGGAGACTTTTCTTTCAAAAAGCGAGCATGTGAATGGGAACCTGCCATCAGGTCTGTTTCACGAACGCTCGCACGAAGCATAATGTGTCGCACACTATTTTTAACTGTTGAAGATGGGAGAGGATTGCTTGAAAGCTGGGATCTGGGGCATTTTTTCGCATTCCGCCGGGCATCGCTCCCTCACTTTCATATTGTTCACCTCAGTTTTCAATCAATTTTTCATCCCCCTCGGATGCGCCCCCCCCCCCCAATTCTGCTTAAAACTAACATCTTGCATTTCTAATTTCAGATTCCTCCCCTCGTGATTTGGTGCTGCAGCTGCTGGTGTGACATTTGAGGCAGCTTTAGCAACCCAAAGCTGATTTCCTAATGTAGTAATTACACTCCACAAAGTTAGGTAATGTTTTACTTTGTGACGAGTGAAATTCCTCACACGAGACAGGAGCGAAACTGGCCCCTCCGCTGTGATTGGCACGGGATTACCAGCAGCACAGGATGCTATTTACTGTATGTCCCTCACTGTATAATATATGTTGTCTCAGGACTTATCTCTTCAACCTTTCCTGCCATTCTGCAGAGTATGCCTCACCTTGAATGGCTGTGTTTAGCATTTCCGAAAGGTCAACCCTCACATTGTCAGATAGATGAATATTGATAACTGCAGGACTCTGACACCCATTCGGCACTCTGGGAGAATTGATTAGACTGTCATTCCCTGTAATATTCTCCAGATTGAGACAGAGGGGGAATTGTCTTATTCCTCAAGCTATTATTGTGCCGCTGCTGTCCATAACTCTGGAGTGCGGAGTCTCATCGCCTGTGGAAAGTTTCGGGAGTTTCGCGCTCACGTGGAGACAATCGCTCCAACGTCGCTATTTCCCTCGGATTTGAGCGCTCGCACGTCTGAAAGATTGTTTCAAAAGAAAAAGAAGCGTTTCCGTGGCACCCTGTGTCTTTTACCTTTTGAATTTGTAGATTACAAAAACAGCCAGGCCCACCAGCACCACGGACACCAGCATGATGACTGCAGTGCCACTGTGGCCACTGTCACTGCTGTCCACAAGGGGGGCTATAAAGGAGAATGATAACAGCAATTAGTGGAGACAAAATGAGCAGAAGTGCATATATTCATCAAAAATTGATGCAAATTACATTATCTTAATCATAAGAACACATGTCAAATCAGTAGTCAAGACCGAATGTTACAACCAACACTCACAAGGAATGAAACCAAACGTAGAGAGTTAAAGCAACGAAAAAAAGAAAGGTGCTCGCAAAATACTTGGAGCAATTTGAGGCTCCGTGTTTTTTGCCAAAAGAACTTTCAGCACATCGAAAAAGGGCGAGAAGTGGGAATCGAACCCGCCAAGTTTCAGATTGGGAGTTGACCCATTCTACCAACTCCACCCTCTCCTGCCGTTTCAGGTTAAATTGTGTGATCAAGCTTCGTCTTCAAAAAAAAAAAAAAAAACTAAACCTGTCAGGGAGCTTCCGGAAAAACACGTCCGCGCGACGCGCCGCCTGTTGGGACAGACGTGCGGTCAAGGAGCTGGGCGGGCTCACCTGGGGACAGGCGCGTGGCGTAGACGTTCACCTGCACCCCTGGCTTGAGTGTGAACTGGATGAGGTCCTGGTTGAGAGCACTTAGCAGGACCTGAGAAAGCTACGAGGAGGAGTGACAGAGGCAAAGAAGACTGTTAGCAGCAGCTGTACAGCAATATTCCGCCGTCATCAATATTTCAGCCGCAGTCATTTCATCCAACAGTTTGAATTATGGATCAGAATTTTTGCTTCCTTCTAAAGAGGAGCAAATGTTGATATGACACACGGAGAAGCCCAACCTGCTGCAACGGAACCTAAAAGGCTTTTATGGCGTGGGAGGACCTTCCCAGGTGAGGGGACGTTCCGCTTTTGTGGGGTGGCACTGACGTTTAGGGGAAAAAAAATCATCATCTCTGGCTATCTGGATCACCCCCCCCCACCACCACCAAACCCTTATTTCTTTGGCTTTCCGTCCTTTCGGGCGAGCGTGATTTCCCCCATCTCAAAGTTCAGCCAGGCAACATTATTGGAAATCAGAGTATGTTCTAATATCACCAAATTGCTGTTTTAATTTTTTTTTGCCCCCCCCTCCCTGAAGAGCCTCGAGCCCCCCCCCCCTCGCTTTTTCACACCTTGATGAAGCAGTCATTTAACAAGAGACCAAAATGCCTTCCCCGGCACCCATTTGAGTCCTTAGCCATGCCTCACTAATTCCATCTCGCTCCTTCTAAAATCTTTCCACTGGTTAAAATTAGACTGCTCTACACAGTATGAATAATTACTTTTTGTTCTAGTGGCATATCAGGGTCAGTAAATCTATTACACATTTTAATAAGCCGCTCCACACATACACTCAACACATGCACATGTGTATGTGTGGGCACACGCTCACATAATGCCTTTCCCCGCACTGCAAGTCATCCACTGGAGATGAGAACAGTGAACTGAAGATTTATTACCCTATTGTCTCCGAGGTTCTGCCAGGTAATCAGACAGGCTTTAGATAAATACATCTCTTTAATTCCCAATCCAGGCCGCCTGCCCCAGTTTGTCTCCTTCCTCGGTGGTGCCAATTATATGATGCATCAATGTAATTAAATACCTATTAACTTTCGTTCAAGACTGACTGGGAGCCGGCAGAATTATGTTTACTTGTGATACATTGTGTTTCTCTTCTGCATGACAAATAAATGAGCTTGTCTCGCCGGCACTTCAGAAATAGCCCCCCCGCCTTTATGGTTTTGTTTACCTTTTTCGATGGCTTTATATAACATGATAAGAGATACATTTCCACAAATCTTATTTCGCAGGACGACAGCGGTAACAACCACAGAGCGTGGCGAATCAGGATGATGATGGTATTATCACCTGAAGCCCCGTGCAAGTCCTCGAACCCCTCGCAGGTTTCGACTGAGTCTAATGACACGTGGCTGCGACGACTTGTGTCGTTTCAGTGGCTGCAGTCGCGGTGCCTTTACATGGGAGGACATTGCCCTCTTGTGTTGACTTGTTGAATTACTCCATGTGAGTGCGGGAAGAATCTCATTTCAGTAATAAAGAGATTTAAAAAGTTTTCTCTGTGAAACAACGAGCACAGAAAAAGACAAAACATTTCTTTTATATTAAAAAAAGCCAAAAGTTTAATTTGAGTTTGCAAGATTGAAACTACAATAAAACCACAAATATGCTTGAAATTGAGAAGCGGCTCTTTAATAAGGCTCGGCTGCTAAAATCATCGACTGTGAAACAACACGAGAAGTAAAGTGTTGAGTTGTGATTAAAAGTATCAGGCGAGATAAAATGTGATGCGGACGATGCACACGGCGAGCTAATAACAGCGAAGCCGGAGAAAACACATTCCGCGACTTCTCTTCGTTTGCACCTAATGGACCACACCAGACTCTGAGCGTGCTTTGGCCCAATTACTACGACAAAAAAAAAAAAAGAAAAGTACAGTCCTCATTACTGCTGACCTTTCTCAAAGCGCAGCACTGTGTGTTTCCCTCCCCACCGCGCGGCCTGTTGCAACCACTCATTCCACCGCGGTATAAAAATACAATTACAAAGACTTTAAACTCGACTGACTCAGGTAATCCATCACCAAGAGCGTCATGTCTGCATTCATTTTCCTCAAAGTTCACCTTCGTGGAGCATGGCCGGCTAACTCCGGCGCTCCGAATCAAGCTGCACGTATTACTATGTTATTATGCGACGATAATGTAACTCTGACAGAGATAAACGCCGACGTGCGGGCTCATTGTGATGTACCGGACGAACCGCGGGAGTGTCAAGACTCCACAAGTCGGTTCTTCTTCCTGACTGAAAGGAATAAAAATGATGTCTCAATGCAGCAACGACAAAAGATATTCAAATGTTTGAAAAGTACAGAGGGGAGGTGAAAAACTGCATAAAGAAAACAAGGTTATTTCCCTAGTTTGAGTCCAGTGAAAAAAGCTTTCTCAGCCACAGTTGCAAGAACAGTGCAGTAACATCATGTGAAGTTTTTTTTTCGAGCTCGATTTCATGTGTGAAAATAAAGACGTTCAAAAGAATACTTTGGGAATTCACTCAAAATGCACGCAAGATGAATTGAAATCTACAGGCTGGCCATCCGATTGGGGATAAGTCCTTCAAATTACATTAAAATAATTGACCAGTTGGCATCTATGAACCCGAGTAAAACAAATATCTTTCGACTTTATTCTGTAATTCAATTCAATTTTGAGTAGGTCTCGATCGGCAGAGACACAGGAAAGAGAAGAAATACTTTAAACTTGCTTGTCTTACAGCATTATTGTCCGATATCTTTGTTTGTGGAGACTTCTTTTGGGAAGAAGATTGGGTCCCAGATGGGATCTGTCACTTAATCTCTTGAAATAAACAAAGTTAAACTCTGAGCTCTCGATGAACATACAGCATGGAACCACTTGGGGCGCTGTGGACGCTCGAACCAAAAAGCTCCCAAACCTTCTTTCAGTTTATTTGCCTTCACCAACAAGGATAAAAGAAGCAGAGAAACAAAAGCTTTTACAGGACATTTGATCGTTTTCTTTCAGTTCCAACGTCTGTTTCCATGACTGAAAAAACTGATCCATTATTATCAAGGTTTTCCAACTTCGAAACCTTGACATCACTGTAAAAACGTTGGAAGTCCTGCTCAAGAGAGGGCAGGAAGAGGTTAAGTAGCCCCGAGTAGACAAGAGAGATAGTTGTGGACAACGCCACTGAGAGGACTCAAATCAATGAGCTGGGACCCAGAAGGATGCTCCTATTCGGGAGACAGCTTAATTGTCTGTCACAGACGTTTACGAGATTTGTCCTCAGGAGACCTGGGACGAACTTTTTGGACACCTCTCCTTAGCCAACTTCAGTTGTAAGTGTTTCCCAGTTTATAGTCGCAGCTTTCCTGGTGCAGCACACTTCGGGTGCTACTTGCTCAATAAGTAAGTTTGTTTGATAGCGTAATTAGGTCAGCGTGACTGTTGAGTCATGACGGTGCTTTCGAGCAAAGTTACAGGCACAAATTGAAAGTTTGTAAACAGTTAAAAAAAAAAAGAAAAGAGAGAGATGTTTTATCCTGAGAACAATGCATGTGATAAAGTGCCAGCTAAAGAGGCTCAGAGTTAAGAGTGCCGACTTGGTTTGATTTTTATCCAAACTTGGCTTATAAATATCTAATTTAAAAAAAAAAAAATTGGGTCAAGTAACAGAAGTCAGATCTGAAAATTTTAGTACATGAGGCTTGTGCTGTTTTGTTAATGTGCTTGTTTTTCTTCTAAAATATCAATTAACACAGCGTGTGAAACAAGATGTGACCTTTAGTTGAGAGAAACATCAGAGGCGCTTTTTTCCCTCTCCTTATGACAACAATAGAGCTAAAAGTGAAATCTCAGGTGTGTCGTATGACAGTCTAAAGTAAAGGATGTGTTCCCACAGGACGCTCTCCCCGGAGACGTCCTCTTAACTCCTGCAGCTTCTTATCTGTTCTTTTTGGGCTTTTTTTTTTTTGGATCACAGAAAAACCACACAGTGGTGAACGCCCGCCAGGGGCCATTAGAACGATTTCCCGCGTGTCCGTACCTGATCGAGATGCGCCCACTTTTCATCCGCGGCTCTGCCTCTCGGCCGCCTCTCGGGGACGATGAACACCTCGGCTGTGGTGGGTAAACCTGGAAGCACCGTGACCAGCAGCTGATCCTCGCTGATGCCCGTGACCTTTGAGAGTAACAACAAAACCCCTCATTAAAAAGCTCCCTTTTTTCCCCAAGAAAATGGACACGAGTTGAGGTGATATTTGTCCCGACGTGCCGACGAAATGATCCTTGGGGGTGCAAAGGGGTGGGGGGGGGGGGTCGCCTGTATTAATGAGTAAATCCTCTGTGCTTTCTGCTTCATATATCATTTGCCTAAGTACCAGTCACTGTCAGGATATAATGCACGGGTGAAGTGAAACATGCAAGTTCAATTTGACAGTCTTTGGTAAAGGCCAGGGCTTTTAGTGCATTTATGCCATAACCAGAGGTCTGCTGTCAGCTTCCGGGTGTAAAGCGGGGTAATATCTGACAAGACAGAAGGTCAAAGTGAATGTTTCATACTGAGGGCGAGTGTCGGATATATATAGAGCTCAGTATCCAGGTCTTTTACATAACCTGCTGCTTTTTTGACATCCCCGCGATGTCTGAAAAGGGAAAAAAGCAGACACACTTAATCGCCATTATGCTCCTTTACCTTCAGGATTTGATGTTTTTCTCACCAGCATTCCGCACTTTACTAAGCTAATGGCAACCGCCGCAGCCGCGCTCCTCCCGCTGCCCTTTACAGTGTTTTGACACGTTCAGTCGCGGCTCGTACGGGGAATAATGATTTCAGGAGATGTCGGTGTCAGCGTGCTGAGGTTAGCAGCTAATTGCACAGCAAGCGAGGTTAAAGACACAGCGAGTCGCAGAGCGAAACACCCGACAAAGATCACATGCATACATTAGAGATGCGGCACAACGGAAATGTTGTCGCCTACACCGACAGACTGAAGTTCCCCCCCACCTCACCTCATACGAATGTAAAGCTGCTAATTGCAGAATCCAAGAGGCATTTTTCTAAAGTTCAAATCATTACTCACAACGTGGCAACCTTTCGAACACAAGCGGCCGAGGAACTTACCTGAACCATGCAGTGCTTCACAACTCGGCCGATGTCCTCCCTCCACTCGGAGACCCCCGGGTTCAGCTCGTCCAAATTAGAGGAAAAGGCCAAAACGTGTGACCGGAAATAATCTGAAAGACAGGCAGATTTCTACTTCTTGGGACGACAATCCGATTCTTCTACTTTGTGTGACCTTTACCCTGACTGTAAGGCCACTCGCACGGAGTCAAAACTATATTTTCCTGATTAAAAAGGAATAAACTGTCTGTCAGAAAAGGTAAAATTAGATAATTTCCCTTTCCTACACGTTTATTTTGTTCCTCTGACCTTCAAACGTCAGGCTGGAAATTAGGTTTGAGATTTATGAGCGTGCATCGTTACCTGGCAGTAAATTCTCGACTTTGTTTATCCGGTACAACGAGACGAGACAGTTAAAGTTCCCCTGATAAAACATATTGATCATGCACGGCTGGCAGCGAGGAAATGAACTGCTGCTCACTGGAGAGCTGCGAAACCACTTCATCAGCTTTAAAGAGCAGCCCCAGGATTTCACAAAGTTTGACATTTTCATTTGAATTTCACTTTTGAGAACATTCATAAACTATTTAAAAAAAAAAGTACCAAAAAGAAATGTGAATCCTGATGCGCAGCCCTGTGTGTGTGTGTGTGTGTGCGCGCGCGTGCGTGCATGCGTGTGTGTGTGTGTGTGCGTGTGAACACTTTCTACTTTTTGTGATTCCCTCGTGAATTCCTTTAGTCAGATTCTGTAGTCGGTGTTTTTGGAGTCTGAATTTTCCGGTGAAACGCCTCTTGGCTGGAGATTGAATTCCTCAGTAAGCTCGGTGATACGAAGGCCTCGGGTGTGTACTTTCTGTTCGGGCTGTAGGAGGTGTCTGAGCGCAACCTCAATTCTAAAAAGGTTGGAACAATTTGTGAAACATAAATAATAGCGCGGTGCAGTGACTTTCAGACGATACGAAAGCCACAGCTATTCTCGCTGCAGACAACAGACTGATGTCAGTCGTGAGGCATTTGACCCTCGACGTAGTGACGAATATTTGCTTAAAAGAACGGACAACAAAAAAAAAGCACTATCTAACCAGACAAACTTTGAATCTAAGAAAACTAAAGTTATGAAATTATTACATTGATGGCTGACTGTTGTGCTGGTGTTAAAGAAAGTTTGCAAACCAACAACAAAAACAGGAGCTCTTTGTATATAATAGTTCACAGAAGCTACTTCACGGGCTCCCCCTAATGCACAAAAGTTGAATTACTTTCATTTCAAGTACTGTGCCTTTAATTGGCAATCGATGAGCTACATGACTGGGTAAACTGAAGAGGCTCACCAATCTTTTAAAATAGTACATCTAAAGATTAGGGGTAAAAATTTCAAGGACTTCAACTGTCATTTGCCATTTGTTGCAACTTTTTTTTTTAAAATATGCTGCTTTCTTCTGTTTTGAGCTTTAATATGACAGTTTTACTGATATGAATCCACAGGGATCAGTTTGTTGTTAGTCCTTGAATATCTGAAAAAAAGTTCCTTTTTTTCTAAGTGTTTTGAAAGTTCTGAGAATTCGATTCGATTTGACATTTTCAAATGAATCAGGTAACTAAAGTGAAGGTTAATTACCGTAAACTGCCACTTTCATTCGGTCCTGATGAACGGTGTTGCCAACCGCTGCCTGCACGGTGACAGAGTGACGTCCTTCCTTGGAGAAGGTGAAGGACATCGCTCCGTCAAGAGTCACCACGGGCTGGAAAAACAGAGAGGCACACAACACACTCATCCAGCGACTGTTTGCAGTGTCTCAGTCAACATGTCGCAGAGTGAGAGGGTGAGGCTTGCCTCCGTTCTGTTGTCAAACCACCAGTAATAAATGACCGTTCCCACGTTCGTGGGATGCAGGACGGTCGTGAGGTTCACCGCTTTGTTCTTGACAACCACGGATGGAGCCAAAAGCTGGACCAGCTCGAGTTGACCTTCGGATGAAAAACACATAAAATACAAAATTGCAGCTCTTGTGGAAATGCAGCTGTATTAAAAAAAAAAAACTGTTTCCGTGGTGCTCGAAATTTGAATGAAAAAACCCAGATATTAACTCATAACTTGGCCCAACACTGACTGCTTGAAGCACACTGAGCATACTGATAGACTGCGCGGAAGCTGATTGCACTGCAGGAGTGGTTTGACGAGTGTCTGCGGATGCTTTGATGCTTTCTGCGTCCTGCAAAATGTCACCAGTGTGATTCATTATAATGAGTTGGATTCCAGCTGACCACCAGCACCCTCCTCTGTCAATGAGGAGACAACAAACAGCTGTCGTTTACACCCACGCCGGATGAATGGCACTAACAACTTTGGACGGCGATTCGGCATCGAGTCTGGCTTTAATGAGCCAATTTGAAGCTGCCAAACAGTCGCGAGCCTGTTTACTCAGGCGTTTTGTCTAATATCTTTCTGTCCAAGGATAAGGTAATGAAGGGCAAGATGAAAGATTTTGACCTTTTTTGTCAAGTATCGGGAGCCATACAGTGGCGCGGTGGTTAGCGCTCCCACAGCGCAAAAAGGTCCTGGGTTTGAACTCTCGAAGGGGGCCCTTCTGCAGAGTTTGGGAGCTACTCAAAAATACTGGCCAACTCGAACAGCCGATTTCCCGTGTTAGAACACGGGAAACCTTTGATACAAAATGATCCCAAAGCGAAGGGGAAAACTGCAAAGGTTTCTTGTTGAAACAGGAACTTGTTGGCAGTCTTTTGAGACTCACAGGTGACGTGGAGGTAGAGCGTGACCCTGTCGAAGCCCAGAGCGTTGCTCGCCGTCGCCGAAACTTGGTAGATGCCGACTTTATCGTACATGTGCTTGACCCCGTCATCGATGGAGCTTATGTTGACATAGGATATGGTCGTTCCGTCGCCGAAGTCCACCGTGATGCTCGTCATGGAGCCGAGACCCTTCACAGAGAGAACAAAACCCTGTCACTCACCGCGTAACCCCAGTCGTTTGTCATTGTCCTCGCTGACACACAACAGGGCGCTTTTTCTTCCTTAATATCTACAGCACCGAGGTCATGTTGTAAATCACGTCACTGAATATTTATTTGACGTGCTGGCACTTCGGCCTCGCCGCTACATTTCTGACAGCGCCTCCACAAACAGCACACAGGGAGAGAGAAAAAAAAAAAAAACCAAAGGCCCGCGAGTGTCACCGGCTGAGGCGCGCCACTGTTTCTCCGTTTCAAGTGAAGTCAGCACCTCTTCCAGAAAGACCAAGAAGGTGACGTTCCTCCCCAGGGTGGCGACCAGCGTTCCCTCACTGGTGAAGAGCTGGAGGCCCTTGGGAACCTGGCTGGGACACTTCTGTCGCCTGGGGCTGTACTTCAACAGAGTTCCCTCCGTGCAGTTGTTGGAGAAAGCCTTTCGATATCTGGAGTTCATCACAGAAGAGGCGCAAATGAGCACCGCATGAGTGGGAAAGCAGCCAAGCACACCACACGGGTACACCGGGGGAGGAAGTTGATGACATACAGCAGAAGCTTTCCAACATTTTTTTTTGTCTGTATTTTACATGGTTTTACTAATGCAGTCAGTTAAAACACTTTCAACTGGGGACCACTGCACCCAATTACTTAACACATTGTTTTGTTCACTTCATTCAAGGCACTGTTAACTTTTTGAGCTGTTTTTCACTCCAAATGTTTCTACTTTAAACACATTAATTACCTGATTTTGAAACAAGTGTGAATTTAATAGCCTGCTGGAAACAAGTTTAGACTGAAATTTACAAATGATAATTAAAAAAATAAGATAATTCAACATTTGCTTAAACATCAGATTTTCAAAAACATTGGAAATTGAAACTGAAATTTGAAGCAATTCGTTCTGCCGTTATTCAAAAGGCAACTTTAAACCGTTAAATAATTCTTCTCCGTGTAGCAACATCTCTTGAATATCACATGTGATGCTGACAAAAGACAACCTTGGGTTTATTTTGACGGTTTCAATCTGACACGGCAGTGAAAAATTTCAGGCTTTCTTTCACAGGCACTCAATCCAAAGGTGAAAAAGCCAAACTTGATAATACTGTTTGCGATAAGGAAAATTAGTTTCCATTCCAACTAATTCACGCAGACTTTTTTCCTCTCGAACGTTTTCAATTAGACCGACGTTGAGGGTCAGGTGAGAAATGTCGGTTTTTCACAAGCACGAACACAGATCCACGATACACTTCATGCAGTTATGATTACCATCTGTTTTGAAGGTTACAGACTTGTCAAGGACACTGAATTGTATCAAAACATTCATTTCCAGACACAAGGCAAGGCAAAAGAGAGTTAAACTGAAGTGTAACAAATCAACTTTTGGTGTCCACTGCTTCTTTTTTTTTTTTTTTTGGCCTATTTTTCAAGCTGCTGTCGATACAGATGAATCAAGCGTACCCTGTAGTGTTGAGGAAGGTGTCCCCTGTGATGCAGTCTCGGGACGTAGTCGATGGAAAGAACCAGAAAGCCGGAGTGCAGCTCCCGTCGCTCTGCCTCTCAAATCCATAGTCACTTTTTCAATCAGAAAAAAAGAAGACGCGGCGGGGCGTTATCAGGCCTAGTTATCATTTATTCGAATTCTCAAATAGAGATTCTCATCTCCATTAGGATGGATGTCGACGACGGACAGAAACACAACACAGCCACTCAGAGTATTGATGTCTTATGTATCGAACGTCTGCTGTTGTGGCGGGGGGAAGAAAAAAAACCCAACATTGTTTGTTTACGCAAGATATTATTGTACCTTGGCAAAAGCAGTTGTAGCTGTCAGGCTTCTTTTTTTATCACGATCAGGGAAAGAAAATGTCAGGAGCCAAAATGTCTTTCAGCGCTAAAGTGGTGTTAAGCTCGTAAAACAGTAATCAGTGCTATTCAATCAGCACCGGTGAGATAAGAGGAGATAAAAGAAAGTCTGAGGCCGGGAGATGTAAGAGTATTAAAGTAATACTTGTTCAACACACCGAAAGGCGCTCATGTTGGAGTTTAAAAAGAACCATTAGCGTCCGCTTTACGTGATTCTTGCCAAGTACACTTTAAAGATGCAGCACTGCGTTTGCCTTTGCAGATTCTAGCGATCCAAGATTTAACTTTTTCTCGGCGAGACTGCGATGTGACCATGAGATCACGAAACATTTCTGTGGTAGAAAAAGTTGCCGCTGTCAAGAAAGTTTCCGCTCATTAAAAAGAAATATTTTTACATTCAATGTTTACACAGTTTATCTGACAAGAGTCACGTATGACCACAGAAACAGCAGCTCGATAATTAGGATGTTTATCACGCCTTTGCCTTATTTGGATACTTTCAGAGACTTAAAACGACCAAAAAAAAGAGAAAACTTTTCTTTTCTTCAATTATGATGAAAAAACTGACGACTTTCTCAAGTATTTTTAACCCAGGTTGCATCTTAGCTGCACAGATCCCGAAGACAAACCAGAAATAGGAATAACAAGCTATAATCACAAAATACAACTCAGAAAACAAAATCTTCTTGTTGTGCCTTGGTTGGCTTCACAGACTCTGCCTGTGGAGATTGATAAAGTGTTGTGCTTTGGGTTTAATGAAGTGAAAGGAATGTAGCTGCGGAGAAGGAAACTCACCACTCAAAATCGGCCTCTGTGCAGGGGCAGGAATCTGACATCTGGGAAATATACTGATCTCTGGCCTTGACACATCGAGCGTTTGCTTTCAGTTTCTGGAAGATCCTCTTCATTCCCATGATGCAAACCTCACCCTGTGATGAATAATGGATCATAAACATTTCAGACGATCTTTATTTTTTTCTATGCGTTCTTTCTGCTTTTCATTGTAGCCAGAAATCAAAAGAAAATGTCCTTAATAAGCGATTGAATTTTTTTTCTTCACATCATCGGCGGTTAAGTAACACAAAGATCTCCTTAACCTCATTATGTAGCTGCCACGTAGAATAATCCTCAAACGTGCAGCGGTGTTGGAAAATGGATCGGAAGTCGATCTTGATGAGCTGCCACTCAGATCGATGACTGAAGTGGCCAAATATCCTGCACAAAACAAAGAAAGAAGCGGTTTAACGAAATGAAATGTGAAGCGGAGTCCAGAACGGGGGGATGTTCCTGTGAAGCCACTCGCTGCAACAGACCGTGCAAAAGAAATTCCTTCTCTCGGGCTCATAAAATAAAAAATTTAAAAAAACACACTTAAAGAAAATTTATGGACCCAAGTAAGTTTTTTTTCTTTGAGATAACACAAAGTATAATTAAACAGGCCAGTTATTAAAAACTGGAAACATATCATCCCTTCATGGATCCTTCATATCTTACGTCATGATGAGGGTGTCCTCTCCAGGCTCCCCGAGCACCCCATCAACATGGAGCGGAGAGGAGGTGAAGCTATATTTGTCCCAGTTTCTGCCCTCATCAAAACTCAGCCTGAGGGAGAGAACAATGGTTGGATCACAGACAGACCAGCCACAAATAGAGCTGAATTCAGAAAGAAAAAAAAAAAAAAAAGCCTCAGCAGGAAAGCAATCTCGCTGCCTGTTTTGAAGATTGAATGCGGTCTCTAAAAAGATGGGGTGCATCCTTGGAGAGCCTCACCAAATGTGTCTAATTGGCAGAGGTGTGTGTCGGATGGCCACCAGAGATCCTCCTTGATTCAGGAAAAACACACTGTACTCTTCCTGGAAAACCTGCAGAAACAATCAGCCTCACTTCATCACGGCAGAGAAAACCTGAAGTCTGCACAACGCGAGAGCCGATGCCAACATAAGGATTATACATGCTCACACCTACACAAAGAAACAAGCCCAAAAATCACGAATGCTCTTTACACGTTCTCAGATGTGTGAAAAAAAAAGAAAAAAAACACAGAAAGAACCGAGTGAGTCTTGTGCTCTCTTTAAATTTCTTTTGGAGTCCTTGGCAAACAGGCTGAATGCTCTTTTTTGGACTATTTGTTTTAAAGATGAGGGACACACAAGGCTGGCTGTCAAACCTCACTTCGACAACACCAACAAGTGAACAGCGAGGAATGAAGTTGGCACGGAAAACTCGAGACTCCTCGTTTTGTTCTCTGGTTCTGCGTTCTGATAAAGCCCGGCTAAAGTCGTCCTTCTTTTCACTGCAGGCCTGGATTGTATTGAGGGGAAGGTTCAAGGCGGACGCCTTCTCTATTCATACGAAATGAATCAAGGGGGGGAGAATCACACTGGCCGAACTAATCCTCTCAGAAAGCAGTGATGCAGTGTTGTGAGCAACGCGCAGGCACCAGTGTCACAAAGTGCTGGCAGTTTTCATTTACCTCTTTCCAGGTGTTTCCGGCGTCGGACGTGATGAAGATGCTGACGTTCGTAGTTGTCAGCTCAGGTCCGACCACACCTGTAGGCAAAAGGATGCGGATGTGCATGATATTTACTCCTCATGATTTCACACACGGCGAATCAGTGCAGCAGCAGCAGCAGCAGCTTTGTGAAAAGTTAAAGCTCATTATGGCCCACTTATCGTATTTTACCCTGAAATGATCTGAAATGAGGAGAGCAGATCGAATTCATTTCCCGATGTTAATTGTTGTCAGCTGAGAAAACGCGGCGCTCCGAACAGACCGTGTCTGTCTGCGAGTGCTGAGGGATGCGATCAAAGCGCCGGGCCGGGAGTAAACAACACCACGAAGGGTGCAAATTAAAGTGCAAATCAAATAATCTCCTCACCTGATGCTATTATAATTCCTGGAGCCGAGTCCTTGCTGACGATGTTGCCCGAGGTGTAAGGATTCTCTGACACATGCAGGTGGAGATGCAGCGAACAGTACGGCTGCGAAAAAAAAAAAAAGACGACTAATCTGCTCGAGTCATAGCATGAGAATGAAAACGTTGATACAAATCAGACTCCTGCAAAGAAACAGCAACATGATACCAGCCCTCACCGACTGCAGAAACAACAGTATTTGTGCCTTTTACTTTGTAGCTGTCAATCAACAACAAATACGTTAAAAACATGAATACCACTTCCACATGAAGACAGGAACATGCTTGTTTTAAGACGCGTTTTTTTCTCTGCCAAAACTACTGTATTTCAAGTCATCGAAGACCCTGTAACATATACGCCAGGCCTGTAGGTGATGCTGTGATGCAACACCACAACAGAGAAGAAGCCATCGCATCAAATGTAAACAGGGCACACAAACAGCCTATGAGCTCGCAGGGTGAGGCCGTGTGTCATTGGCTTGTCGTTTTCAGCTCCAGACAGTTTCACAAAAGAGTGGAATTTCTCCAGAACTGTCTCGGGATTCGACGGCCCCTCTGTGGACAGAACAATGTCAACACAGTGGAGAAAGACTTTCCTTGTGTGGAGGAGTGGTAAGTGAACAAGAAACTCGTCTCTGGTGTTTTCTCATAGTTTCAGTCTTGCTGTTCAAGCAGTTGCTAGTTATTTCGTCAATCAAATTCCATTAGGGGTTTGGGATTTGTCACGATAATGGTTATATATATACATCTTTAGAAATATGTCTTTAGAAATGTACTAAACAGCACTGAATAGAGACTATAGTCTGATGACACTTTAGTATGGCTGAATGGAACGAATAAAACTAAGGGAAACTTGTCGTGTCCCTGACATGTGCTCACTCCCTCTGTGAATCTATCAACACGTGTGCGTGTGTGTGTTTTTTCCAGTAATAAGCCTGGCTTTAATACAGCTTTCCAAATTAATTTGGAGGAGTGGAGCAGAAGGAGCATATTTAAAAGATCCCGTGTTGAGGACAGCATCTTTTGAGTGTATCTGCAGTAGATTAAAAGGCAGTTTGGATGATGGGATATGTACGTGGGACCTTTTGGTGGGACTATAAAATAGATGAAGTGCCCATATAGATTTCATTTATGGCCACTAATCTCCACTGTACAGGATTGTTGTCTGGGTCTGCCACTTTTGTTTGTGCTCATAATTACTTTTTCATTTTTTTCCCATCAGGTCTCTGATGGATGTTGTTTTTTTCTCTGCGGTCTGTAGGATAGTTTGAAGCTTTATGTTGTTATGTATCACATTTTCTTTTAAATGAATAAAGACGCAGAGCTTCTTTTTTTTTTTCAAGCCTCACTAAGTCGGTTTGTGGCTTTAGCTATTGAATAACTGTTGGGGAAAGTGACAATTTACAACATTTTCGCACAGTAATGTGCGAAAGTGAGCTAAGTTGCTGCTATACTGCAGTGCAGTCGAGCTTTATTGAGCTTTAAAATATTACAAATGAATGAATGTGTGCATAGATATGAAGTTTTATAATATATATACACATACATATATAGCAAATGGTAACTGAAAAGAAGGTAAGACGAGTTAATTCAAAAATGCAGCTCGGATCACTGCTATGATTCGATGACGTGTCCACGGTACGTTCTCTTTCGAGGTTCGTGAGCGCAGATAATGAAAATCCAAATAACCAGATCTGTTTCTCGTCAGTGGCCCACTTACTTGTTCACAATAGACCTTGTTTCCCTGGAGATCGGTTGATGGCGCCTGAAGAAGCCGCCAGTCTCTCCCCTTGTTGAATGTGATATAAGTTTTCACTTGGTTCTCAACAACTTTATTTGACAGGAACACCCCTTTAATCCCGGCAACCTGCGAACATAAGAGTGGGAGAGCAGCGGGGGGAGAAAAAAAACAAAAAGGAGATGGGGGGAAAAAATAACTGTAAATTATTCAGACTTAAGTAAAGCTGAGGGCCTAGTTCGGAGAGGAAGAGATGTCTGAGAGTGATAGTTTTTTGACATGGAGCACTATTTTGGACCATCTGTAGGACTGTGCGGAATCAAAACAACATATGGCACAGCCCTGAGATATTCCTTCTTCTTTGTAGTTATGTGCAGGAGCTGCAGACTCTCACATGCAGCTAACACTTCAGTTTGTGGTGGGGGTTTTCTTCCTCTTTTTTTGTCCTCCCCTTTTCCATTTCAGCAAATCTTTGTCAAAAAGAATGACGACCGTTTCTTTTACCGGTCACTGCGGCTGAAGGTGTGCGAGGATGAATCGTGTGTGGAGGTCAGCGTAACCACTGTTGACATTTTGTAACACCGTTATGCTTTCACTGCTGCCTGGAGATGAGAATAATCCAGAGTGATGCATGCATGTGCAGTCACTGCAACCTCACAGATAAGCCAGCACAGATGAGGACACATGTTGAGGTCACAAGTTAAAGCTGCTACTTTGCCTGCCTGGGGACTATGAGCCTCCTTTTTTGTTTTTTTGTTTTTTTCCCTGCTGAATGTGTGCTTAGATGAAGCGCTATCCAAACACTGAACCAGCCAAATGTTTTTCTGTGCACCAATAATGTCACATGAAACAGAAGATAATAAAAGCAGCCATAAAGTGGATGTGAGAGAGAGACACTCAGATGCTGCAGAATGAATGCAATGTACCGACATCTGTTCCATTATGGTAAGGACATCCGAGACATCTGAGTACAGGGTGCGCTTACCAAAAAAAAAAAAAAAACAAAACAGCGGGAAATCAAGAGTAACTCTGAGGAAAGTTTGGGGCTGTCAGTTGGTACTTTACTTGTCAGAGTCTGTTTTATTGTTCAAGAAAGCTCACAAACCAGGAATTTAAATTTGCATGGTGCTCTGAGATAAACTTGGTGAATAGGAGGCCTTTGTTTGCACGCACTGCTTCCATGTTGCCTTCTGTGTCCTCAAACAAGAACGAGACACACAGAGAAGGGGATTGGAGACCCCAAAACAGCAAGTGGATGTAGCAGGTTTATCAGTGAGGAGCTACATTTTAATTGCGTTTTATAGCTGAAAATTAGGCCTTTGGTAATAACTGATGAGTTGTAATTGACCAGTTTTCGAAGCAATGCGGAAGCAACAGCCAAAGCAAAACACCCAAAAAGAACACACGAAAAAACAATGATGACATTGTTTCCCATTGAGTTTCCCTGTTTGCAGCTGAATCCAGACAGTCAATAAGGTGCAATCAGCAAACAGAGCAAAATATTCGACTGAAACTACATTTTACAAATTAGGAAGAGAGGAGAGGGAACAAATAATACTTTCAGCGGTTCAGATCTTCCTGCTTTGTAATTTTTTTTTTGCCATCTTGTTAAACCTAATTTGGGGATTTTACACTGTTTGTGGAACCAGATGAAGCTTCTTATGCTGTCGTCTTGTCCCCTGAGAAATGACCAAAGCCTTTTCTTTGTACTCTTTGGTTTAAACAATTGATGATGGTGGCAGTCTCATATTGACAGTTTAATTAGTCACAGCTGTTGTCGCTTTAATACTGTACTGCTTAATACGTTGCAAGCACGCCGACAAAACTTAGAGCAAAATCAGCCAATCCAAAAACTGGAGTTTTACGAGAAATGGCGACGTCGTCGATTTGTAGCAAAATCAGAAGGAAACTGGGTGAAATCTTACAAGAATATGAGGCTCAAGTTTGCTCAGGGAAAATTTGTTGTTCTGACAGAAATTTTCAGCAAGCATCCTGATTTGACTAGGTCTGGCTCGTCCCAACTGACTGTTGTGACACAGCATCATCACATGAGAGCAGCAGCAGCAGCAGCAGTAGCAGCCACCTCGCAGCAGCTTCCTACCTCATAGAGATCTATCATGATGTTGCCCTCTGGACCGCCGCTGCTCATGACGTCCTCCAGCATCAGCGTGAAGAACAGCCCCCTGGACTCGGACATGTACAGGTTGTAGGAGTCGTTCTGGTGCCAGTCCTGGATCGCCGCCACCACCTGGTTATCATCCGTGCTGATAATCTGCAAGTCCTGAAGAAACGGAAGTTGCGAGTGGATTTGTTCTGCGGCGTGATTATCGAGCCTGATTTCTGGACCCAATCAGGGGAGTCTGCTCGTCGTCCCCTTTGGCAGGTGCAATTTGTCCCCTCTTGACATCATTCAGACAGGATCCACAGCAATTAGACCGCAGGCAATTAATGCTATTCACCGAAAACGAAGTCAGGTTTTGATTTTATTCCTATAACCAGAGTGACGCGTGGAAGTGTTCACTGTGTACACAGCTGGATGGACGGCCAGACAGATTTACCAGCGCAACGCTGTCGGCACTTAGTTTCTCCTGTTGTTGTGATTCAGTCTCTCAAAGCTCTAAGCCACCCTGCTGTGCTTGTAGTAAGTGAAAATCATTGCAATTCCGTGCCAATGCAAATTGACTTCTCTGCCTGAAAAAAAAAAGCCTCGTTTGGAGTTGAGGGGAACACTTACTGTGCAACTCCTTATTCAATCTCCTAAATAAACGTCTCCTCAGACCGACGAGGGGGCAGCTGAAGAAGTACGAGTGGGTCTCAAAACCAAACATCTAAGGATATAATTATGCATGACTGAATCAGAAAATGCCGTTGAGGTGAAAAAAAAGAAACAAACTGAGTGGATTTTTTTTCTTTTGTTTTCAGAAAACTTCAGGACTTGTTCTGCGACCTACAATCGTTTGAAAAATCAAGCCAGGAAATGTCTTCACGGCACAATGAAACAAGAAAATATTGTTCAGTTTGTTGAATAAACTCCACTTGTCTCTCTGCGTGCTCCCTGTTTATCTTACCTTTGGCATCGTGTACTTGGGAAGCTTCATCGGGTAGAAAGCGTTCCTCTTATAGGACACGTAATGGACAGACTGGCCACCTACTGGCACCTATAAAAGTCATAGGAGAGGATTTGCTGCACATCACACTTCAGGTAAATGTCTTCAAACATCACTGCGTACAGTAATTGCCACAAGCTTGTATCAAACAGTTCAAACAACCATCAAAACTCCGTGTTTGATACTAATTAGGATGTTGTGCATAATGGCAGAGTGGAGTTGTCGTGATGCACAATGCAGCGATTTCGATTTCACCCCATCCTTCCCCGGGATAATGGCCCCTTTTAGTTAATGAAAAACATGACTGTACATTAAGATGCGATCGAATGCATTGGTTTTACAGCTTTTAATTGTCTTTTAATGAAGCCGGGCTCCGTAATAAAAACCCACCTGGATGAAAACGTATTCATCCTGAACCACGAGGGAATTGGGGACGATAAATCCGGGGAAAGGCTTGCCCTTGTTTCCGTCAGAGCAGTTCTGAAGTTTACAAGTTATGTACTGTGACCCTGTGGGTAAGCAAGAAAAGGGATGCTAAAAATACAACAAAGACAGAAACAAACAACCCTCTGTAGTCCACGATCAAGGTTTAGCAAAATGCTCATGGTATTAAGTTGGCAAAAAATTTGGAGGCCAAATCCTTATTCTCACTAATAGATAAAGCAGAGAGAGCTGTCCCAGGATGTAAGCATCAGCCAAATGAGGCGGTCTCCCCAGGGATGGGGCATTAACACACAAGGCCTTATGGAAGTGCTCCCCTCTCTGCACTGTGGCCAAGAAAAGAGCCAAGTCACAGCCTGGCCCTTGAAAAATGAATTAGCTTAATCGTATGAGGAGTCTCCATGCAGCCTTTTCAGACGGGAGAGGAGTTCTGAGCACCGACAGCCACCTCTCAGCACTTTTTTAAATTCAGGGTAAGGATTGCAGCTAATTTTGCTAATTTGATGTGAAACTTGTCCTCGTTTCAAAATTGCCTCGCCGGAACGCCAAGGTGACGCCGCGTCGTGACTCACGTCCATCCGAGACGTTGATCTCCAGGTGAATCATCCCCTGCTCTTTGTCCAAACCCAGCCTGGACCTGCGACGTCATGAGCGGAGAAATATCAGGAGGACCAAGGTCAGTTCACGTAATATCACCGCGACCGTTCAGGAATCCCACCAGGATGAGGCCTGGGCAATACTCATCAAATACAAAACATCAATCGAAAGATGAAGAATACATCTATCTTTTTTTTTGCTTTATTTCTTTCTTCACTTATTGATCAAACAACAGTTTCTGACTGAAGGACAATTCTGCTTTGCAATTTTTTCCCTACTTCAAAATTCACAAGAACATTCAGAAAAGCCAAACTTTCTCTTCTGCACTGAAGCAAAAATGAGTGAATATAATAAAAAAAACTAATTTTGGAAAAATTATGAAAACTATGTTAACTGAAAGAAGTGAATCAATATAGGTAGAGCACAGTTTTATTTGTATTTTACTGCTAACCTTTTGAACCAAAAATTGACAGTGAAACACGCCTGTCAGATTAAAATGCTCCAACTTCTTGCTGACTGAATTGCGAGGAAAACATTCTTTATATCAGCGTTTGGAAATATTTAAAAGCATGGAAGTTGCAACTGAAGCACTCAAAAGTAGGCCCTGCTGATTTTTACCGAGCTGACTTAAGACAAAATTACAACCAGATGAAACGTTGGAGTCTTCGGCATCAAAACCACTAAACGTGCCAAGTTGGTAACTGTCTAGTTTCTCGTCTTGTGTTCAAAACAAGCTTGTCGTTGGCAGTTGCACAAGCATACAAATGCAGTCGTGAGCACCAGTGTCACCTTTCGAGTCAGCATGTCTTGTGCGTCTGAAAACAGATCGAGCAGCCCTTAAAGCAATTAACACTTTTATACAGCCGCCAGCTTTCCACTGTTGCGACTGCTGAAAGATTATTGTCGCAAAACATTAACAATGCTGACTGAAAAAGAGAGCAAACATCCTGAAATTCACCAAGGTAACCTATCAACAACACTCATTTTTCAGGTGCTGGCTCGAAATTACAGTCGTATAATTAAAGATCAGCCAGATCTGTCATCTGTAGATCAGGTTCAGCAAATATTTACAAAAGAGCTTCATGCGTTTGCTCGATGGCTCCTGAAAATGTTTGTTTCTGGAAGTTATCTGACTTTTTGGTTTGGTTCAGCTATTTCCAATCATCCCAGGGGGTCTCTAACAGTCTGTTGCATAAGTTAGAAAAAGGAAAGAAAAAAAAAAGAAGATAGGAGGCAGTATAATTAGCTTCATGTGACAAAGCAGCATATTTGTTCTTTGTTATCCCGTTAATTACCTCGCGTGAAGCCTTGGTTTTGTTTGGAAAACAACTCTGACAAGCCAGCAAGGCACTGCTGATGTGAATTATGACTCTGAATATATCTTCTACGGTAAACTCTGAAACTATTTGTTTTCAACATCAGGTGGCAGGAAGCGATTTTATTTATTCTGCCGCTGTCTGCCAAACGAATTCCGTGCAAATAAAAAAAAAAAACCAACAAAGATGAAACAGGGGGGCTTAGCAATAAAACTGATAACATTACCTGATAATGACACTCCTTTTCCCCTGTTATCAGATGTTTCAGATTGGTGCGTTTGCGATCGGCTGCGTTATTCCCAATAATTTTATTCCAAAAGGAGATTTTTACCGGTCTCTCGAGAGTCATCTTACAACAGCCCTTTCTATAAATAGTGGCCTAAAGGACGTTTGACCTGCGGCTCTCGTTACGTGCAAGGTGCACTTAGCCATTTCATTCACTCTCACTGGAAGATCCTTCATGGTAGCTGTTAAGTGCAGAACGACAGGAGTGACCACTTGTTGTATTAATAGCGGCTGTTGTGACAGAAGATGGGTTTCTTCTCATTTTCCATACTGTGTCTGAACTATAATATAAAAAGCCCCCCATCCTGCTTCCCTCAGCACTCTGTAATTGCCTCACAGCTCCATCTCTTTTAATGGACTTTCTGTCAAATACTTCATCCAATTCTATCAGTGAACAGCAGCCCTTGCTCTTAAATAAACCCCTGCAGTGTTACACTATGTTCCCCCATAAGTAACACGAGCAGCTCCCTCTGCATAGCGTGAGGGCCTGTTTGCTTGTTTTTTTTGTAAATCATCTTTGGAAGATGGCTTTGTTTTTCAATGAGCTGAGCTCTCTGTGTGCGTTTTTTTTGGGTCATTTTTTTGCTTCTTTTTGTTCATTCAAAAACAAAAAATCTTGGGTAATGGAGGGGATGAAAATGCTTTAAAAAGATCTAAAACGGACGTCTTTATCCACAGAGCCAGCCGAGTCCTAAAGATGTGAGGGAATTGTCTGAGAATGTTTTGGTCACTGAGAGAGAGCAAAAGTTTGGAAAGACACCCCTCTGACAGAGAGGTTAATTTTCTTTTCTTTTTTTTTGAAAGGGGGGGTTGTTTATCTTTTAAAACACACTGCAGTGCAGTGCTGAAGGGTGAGGGTGCTCACAGCAAATTGTTTGTGATGTGTTGGGAGGACCATCTGTTGAGGTTCGGTACAAATCTAAATTATGAACACATTTTTTTTGCAAGAAAAACATCTACAGTCATATGTGAGGCAAACTTTCTTCAAACATGTTGAAGATAAGACCTTTCTGCGCTTTAGATACAGGTTTTTTTGTAAATCTACATTTCTAAGCAGTTATTCTGAGGCGCGCCTTCCCGATCGTCTGGGACCCTCAGATGTCAAACTTGAATTTCCCATTTCAATGTAAAACTTTAATAAACTGTCTACAGTCTACAGCAGTCCTGAGAAATTGCCCATTGCTTTTATTTGAAAGCTTCGGGTTCCTGTATGTAGGTGAGAATGTGTATCCCTGCTGGCGTTCCCTCGAATGTTTTGGCAAATTAATGATAGCAGAGGGGGTCCACAGTCTTTCTTCAAGTTGATTTGTGGTAGCTGAAAGGAAAAAAGGGCCGGAAGACACAGCTGTATATCAGCCTCTAGGAACAGCTGCATGCCCTCTGGGTAAGCCGTACATTGCAGTGAAGCCAACCACTGGGAGAAACCCCCCTTTTTCAGTAATGTACAGAAGCAGGAGCCATTAAAAAAAAGTATATGGCAGATTTCCAGGTCTACTTTTGATTCCACCAAGTGACATGTGCAAATTTCCTTTTCATTTGCCAACCACAGAGCCGATGAAAAAAGTGTCTTTGCTCTCTCTACCCCCCCCCCCCCCAACATCACCTCTTCTCAAAGAGGGTCCTTCAAGCCATGTAAGGTGTGAAGCACCTTTCTAGCGTTGAAGTGGTTGGATATTAAAACACATTTTACGGTGCGAGCCTTTTAAAAGGAGCCTCATGTATAATGGCCACCAAGTTGTGTTCATGTGTTTCCCTGCTGCATTTTTCATTTTGGTTTCTTTAAGGTTCGGCCGAGCACTCAGGGCAAAAAATAGTCTCCATCAACACGCCTGCACGGCCACAGAAAAAGACGCTGGCAGACGCTAATATGTTCTGGGTTTCGCATTGTGCAGTTTTGGGGATATGCTAATCTTTCAAGAAAGCTGCAAACCGCACAACCATTAACCCCAAAGTTTACCCCAGAAAACACATTAGCAAGTTATAAAGTCCTCCGCAACCTCCATGAGAAGCAAGTGTCATACGTCCCCGCTTCCCTTTGAGGATAAAAGTATCTGCATCATTAAACAAGACAGTAAACTGCATTTTTCATTGCTTTCTCTAAAATCTACTGAGTCATTCCCAAACAGTTTTTATTTACCGTAATATTGTTCCGACTTTAGCGCATCTAAGACGGAGGTCCGGAATCGTGGAGGTCACACTAAAAGTCCTTGATTAATCTGCGGTTGTGTGTTTTATTTCTCCGGGCCGAGAAAGGATTTCACAGCCAAAGACTATAAAGACTATTATAAATTTAACGTTTATCCCGGGCCACAATCCCAGTACCGGCTCCCATAAGCTAATAGCACTAAAACAGTCAAGGAGCCTCCGGAAAGCTCTCCAGCCCATCTTCAGTTCTCATCCAGGGCAATAGATGTCAGGTATCGTCCTGAATGAATGCAAAACTGATGGATCTGATTTGATTTATAACACGCTGTGGTATCCCGACTCTCTGCCAACAATTTTTCATGAGGAGGCATTCGGCGGAATCAAATATTAATCAGTGTGTGTAAACCAGACACTTAGTACATTATGAAAATAAAAAGAGAAAAGAAAACATGCATTATTTATCAATACCAGATCTGCCTTGTTTGGCAGGAGTTTAAATGTGTTGAGAGTTGTTTTCTTTCTTCTTTTTTTACCTTTGCTGGAATTATAAATTGGCTCTTTTTTTCGGAATAAATAAATGAGCGCATTTCCTAAAAGTACATTTGGGACTCCTAATGTCGGATTTGTAAATCTGTTTAATAACTTTTTTCCTCCCAACTTTGCTTCAAGTGATATGCTCACTGATCATTTTCCCTCTTTTACAACTGTTTTGGGTGTAAAATAAGTACAGTTTATTGAACACATTTTTGCAGGCGTGCAGTTTCCAGCCAAAAAGATAAACGCCGTGGAAATGACTGACGGTGGATCTCACCAGTAGAATCTGTTGGGAACGACGTTGTCGTGCACGAGCTGCCACCGCCTCCCAAACTCAACGGAGACATAGAGCTGAAAAATGGGAATGCGTTAATCAAATGAATATCCAGCGAACAGCGGTGTAAAGAGTTATTTTTCAAGCGGGAATTTCCCAGATAGACGCTTCCAGATTTATGTCCAACTATATTATCAAACAGCCGTCAGAAATGTGGTGTTTTGTGCTACTGAGTGCATATTTTATGTGAAAATGCATCCGCGAAGAGAGAATCCATCAGATTCTGTGAAAATGCAGCGATACTTTGAAGCCAAATAGAATAACCGAAAGAAACTCCGTTCACATTATTTTTTTCTGACATCTTGGATAAAAGAGAAAAAAAGGACACATAAACTGCCCTCAGTGTTAAAATCAAAGTGTCTTGTTCCTGCTCCAACTCATTTGGCTGTCATTGTAATTTTTCTCCGCGAAAACCGTTTTACTCGTGTTCGAGCACAGGGCCTGTCATCTCGCCTTAATGATGGAGCACAAAGCATCCAAAGCTCTCAGCTTTACCGGGATAAGCAACATCATTTTGACTCACACAAGAACTTGCAACTTTCAAAAGACATGACAGCCAATCAATAAATGTAAAATGAAGCCCGGGCTCAGATTCGTTTAACTCGGGCGGCGGTAAAAGGAAGAATGAAATTTAGCTTCACAAAGGCGCGCGGAACGACCTGAAGGCAGGCTCCTGCAAAGCATCTTTATTTTGACCCATCGATGGCTCTCAACTGAGCTTTCATCTTCCTCCCTGCGCCATTTATCTCACTTCTCAGACCTTGACTGTTTTTCTCTGGGAAAATCAAGTCGTCCAATAGCGGGGTGTGCGGGCCAAGTTTGATGTCTGCAGTGTTGAGCAAAGCAGACAGCGGGGAGCTCACTCAGTGTAATGAAGGCTGTGTGTTTGTGTCTGTGTGGGAATTGTGGATTGTCTGGGCGTGTCCTCCTTGTTAACGCTCCCCCTGTGCTGTCTAGGACACGTCCATTCAATGCTGTCTGCGGCTCGACCTTACGGCTTGTTTATGGGCTGGAGTTGTTGTGGCGCCTCGGCCGCGCTGGTTGGAGCCTTGACTGAGGTGACTTCGGCCGGTTAAAGCCCACAGCCTCAAACTCGCTTCTATTATCAAAATTAATGCTCCTCAGCATGACGACTTGCGTTTCGTGAGAGTTTATTTTAGTTATAATGTGGCCCCACAATGTCCAGCGATCTGCCAGAATCCCCAAGCCGAAAGGCATGAAGGGCAGCGAGTAAGCAACCCACCAGCAGCCCACATTCTCGCACAGTGCAGTTTATATGTCACATTTTTCCGTTGTTATTCCGGCTATTTCACGCCATCTGACAGCTACACGTTACCTTTTGGTCATGGCTGTAAGCCAGGATCCAGTCCTCCTGCTCGGGGTGAAAAAGCAAGCTGAGAATATCAAAGGCTAAGCTGTGTTTCTGGTAGGACGCCCCCTCGTCAAGGCTAATGAGCAGGCTGCTCTCCACCTCTGGGTCGGTCAGTAGCATGATCTGAGACGAGACGGGGAAAGAGACAAGGGAATCAGCAGCCCACCTTGACAGCATCCACGCTGCAGGGCTTAAGTGTGTCTGTGCAATGTGCTGCTCGGAACGGACACAGAGTGCAGCCTCCTGCAGGGCTGCAATGTGGGGGGAAATTATAATAACTCGGCCATAATGTGATGATGAATGTCAGATTTATGCAACACGTTCAGGATTTTCCCACATCACGCGTGCTGAGACGTACCTTCCTTTTGTTGTTGGGGCTCACGTACAGGTAGCTCAGGATGGTTTTGGGCCCCACTTCCTCGTTGAGTTTTTCGTAGGTGGTCCCGTAGTCAGTTGACCTAAAATTCAATTATAAGAGAAATCTGATGGGTTTTTAGCGGAGAGCAAAGGAGAGCGGAGCAACACCTACTCGTTGAGATGCTGATGGTATCATTAAGCATATCAGGCAAGCAGAAAATTGCAACAGCAGAAGTCATGAAGCAATTTACTAGATGAATGGAGATTTTTTTAATTATCAAAATAAACAAGAATATCCTGTGTGATATGCATGGCTAAGGGATGAGATGCTATTATTTTGATACTTCTCAGACTGAAGTTTTTACATTTTATAAGTCGAGCAGAGGCCCAGAGGACAAGTTCACCTGAAGACTCGATGATGTCGAATTTTTCATACTTTCGGAGAAGCATTCAAACCTATAATTATGTATTTTGGTTTTTTTTCCTTTGTGCTTTACTGATTTCATTTTGAATGCGATTCTTTTGTCACAGAAATAGACACTGGTCTCAGTTGCTTGGCGACATTTCAGGATAAAAAAGAAGAAAATCCTGTACTGTGTTGAGGAAAGCACACGGATAGATTTCATACAGATTCTCCTCCTTTGGGTGTGTTGGAGAGCACTTGGCTGATGTGTGATTGTTAATATTATTTCATTCCTGTGTGCAGTTGACACCGGCTCCACAATGTCACCAATTTGTGAAGTCGGACAGAAGCTGGTGTCGAAATAATGATAATGAATTGCAAAAAATTCAACATATCGCACACTCTTTTTACGTCGTGTTATTCTCTTTGGTAATAACCTTCGCTGAAACATTTAACTTTGAAAAGATACAAAGTTGCATCCTTCCCCCTCATCACGAACTGACACGACAGCAGAGTGTGACTAATTCTGCCGCATATCATAACAGCGACAAAGAAAAATGACAAATGTCAAGTGAATGATTCACCGCAAAGAGTTTGGTACAGGTTCGTCTCAAACATCCTGCCCGCAATTAATCACAACGCGTTGAAATGCAACAACGCCGCGTTCTGCTGTCACTTCCGCGTCTTCCGTCTTACCTCCATAAAGAGCTCTCCGTCACTCTGCCCGAGTTGAAGTCGTAGTATTTTGTCAACATGAGAATCACCTGCAACACAGATCAAACAAATTACTGGCTTTTGAAGCGGCGTGGCGTCAGCTCTGAACAGCAGCAATAAAGTGTCACACAGTCAAGCCGCCTGTGCGGCGCGTCTATTAAGCTCCCTGACAGACCCTGCTTTATTAAAACCCCCAGCAAAAGTGTGATGGCGTGTCACCTCGCTGGCCCTGTTTGCAGGGGAAAGGGAAAAAAAAGAAGCCATGTGCATATTCCCAGGGGATAATCCCACCATGTATGTGTGCTGTGATGGCTTTTGAGACCCAGTGGACTACCAGCAAACGCTGGGACTAAATGAATAAATAAGTCAGCGGTGCAATTTATTGCAGGCACACAAAGGCAGACCCTCGTAAATATCGGGGACATCTTTTTGGTGTGGGGGGGGGGGCCCATAAAAAGTGTCATTGTCATATGTGGTTTACAGTTTGCAGGCCTTTACTTAATGCATGAAAAGCGGTAGATTTCAACATGCCCTGTAAATT
This sequence comes from Malacoctenus gilli, assembly GCA_032164315.1. Classification (NCBI taxonomy): domain Eukaryota; kingdom Metazoa; phylum Chordata; class Actinopteri; order Blenniiformes; family Labrisomidae; genus Malacoctenus; species Malacoctenus gilli. The sequence continues at coordinate 13,320,511 of JASSRZ010000014.1, forward strand.
ACGACCAATTGATGGCCCGCCGCAGACATTTCTATTCGCCTGTTTTCCACCGAATCACGGGACCCTAAATCAAAACCAACTTGTTTGTATTTGCATGCAATTTCTCATGCATGAGGTCCTGTTTACAGGCTTTCAACTTGTAGTTTCCCTTTAATCCCCAAAGAGTAAATGGTAGGAGGAAATGCTGCTAAGTTGAGTGTTTATAGCATTAGCGTTAATGAATGCAATTTGAAAAAGTAAAAAAAAAAAAACACACAAAAAAACAGACTTTTACACACAAAAATATCTGTCCTTCATCTTGAACAGAAATGAATGGCCTCCAGGCACGCACCACGCAGCCATAAAACCTGGAAATCATATTACTCTCTGAGGACGAGTCACTGGGCATCTTGTGCTGTTTTTCATAGCCGCCTCCTAATTATCAAGTGTTATGAGTGTTTGGGGTAACGTTATTCATCACGGGTAAAAACTTTGCCACATAAACAAGAAAAAGTCTGACTTCGGTGCAGTTTTTACCAAAGAGCCCAAAGAGAAGTGTCTTCCCAGGCAGGAGTCAAACAAGTCAATCGATCTCAACTGATGAAAAGCCCCCCCCCCCCTTCTTAAATCTCATTGCTGGAGAGAAACAGAGCACTCAGACACTCTTCCGATGCACTTTGGGGGTCACTCGTCTGAAATCAACTTCGGAAACAAACAGTCAAATGAATATAAATGCGGAGGAACTGTTAAACATCAGAAAAATTCAGGACGAGAGTCAATCCTCTTCTGAAAGAGCTCCACTTTTTTTAATTCTCTTTTTAGAACTGGTGAAGATCAACTTTTGATTTCTCATGTGGATCCAAATTCCAGCCAAATGTAAACTAAAAACCCCTCCAAATGTAAACACTTTCCCTTCTCATGTCTGGCACAGGAACGCGCGACCCACCAACCAATTAGTGTGTTCTGTTTTACAAAGCGGTTTGTTTGGTACGTCGAAACCATCAGCGATTTCCAATAACATCGTGTCTCCACCATCTCTATGATCGAATTGCAGTATTGCGCACTTATATCACCGCATCCATCTCGATCTTGTATTGTTTTTTTTGCACAACAATCTGGTGCATATATATCTATATTTTCATCACCTGTTTTTGATATTGCTTAGATCTTTTTGAAGCATTATCATATAGACGCGATTATTTCAAATCACTCCACAAAAATGATGCATCTTGCCCCTATGCCGCCCGCTTACACCGTGAATATCAAACGCGCCGCACCTCCTCTTTTTCTTCTGCTGTTAATAATGTGCTCATATCCTCTGTGTGAAGAGGCTGACTAAGAAGTATCTGACTCTGCTCTTGCCTTGTGCTGAATGTATGAAAATTCTCTATAAGAGAGCTACTTTGGACATAATTCGCGCGGCTTGTTACAACGTTGCTACCGAGTGTCCGGACTGGGCTGCGGAGATTTATGGTCTAACAGTAAAATGGCCTTTATACCTTCCAAAAGTCATACCCTCATGGACACTGTCATACACAATAAAACAACCTGCAGCAGTCTGAAAATTAGGAAAAATTACATCCACCCTCCCGCACACACACACACACACACACGAACACACCCGCTTCTGTATCGCAATTAACTTTATGCGTTTGCTTGGGAAGACTCCAGCCTCACAGTGAGATATACTGTAATGTCCGTCCACCTTTTTTTGCGGCCTGAGAAGTTTCCCTGTGTTCGCAGTGATATTGAAAGCGTAAGGTGAAGCTTTATGGCTGCAGTTAACACACCGATACAGCGATTCAATATTCCCTTTGTAGATTCTCCTGTGTCAAACAGGTGTTTGAAGCTCAGCGTGTCACAAGTGCCATTAAATTGCTATTTGAAATCACTGCGTGGAGGCTCTTCTTTTAATGACTGCACGACAGACCGCGTGATGGAAACTCGGGTTTCAAATAATCGCAGCATATGCCTAAGCACCTCTGTCACCTTTGGCGTCGGCGACCATGTAGCGCGTCGCACATTAGACCGCAGTTACATCTCCAAACTGGATTACTCGACATCCAAGAGCAAGCAAATTGATTTTTCAACTCTAATCCTTTGTAAATCTTAAACCTTGGAGGTGAATGGACTGGGATGAATTCGATCATTACGTAAGAATGAATAGGGGCTTAATGGTGACTTTAAGGGCTTAGAGTGAAGAGATTACTGGCGTGAAAAGGGAGGTGTTGTATGAAGAGGAGTAGCGGCGGCGGCGGCGGCGCACTATCCAAAGAAGCGCGAGGGAGGAGGGAGGATTCTGTTCTCAAAGGATGAACACCTGAGACAAATGAAACAAGCAACAGAGAATGCATTGCAATTCATCCCCAGCCGCAGCAAGCCGATGATCTGGCCTTATCAGCTGTTGGAATTAAGTTGCCTCATCAATAAAACTGTCATCACATTTAGCCACAGCAATTAAACAGATGGATGATTCCATGAAAGCAATTGTAACAGGCGTTACTGACTGGAATATTAATAATAAAGACAAATATCACACATCAAAACCTGGTCATGTTTTCAAGACTTTTGCCCTTTTCAGAAAAAAAGCTCCCTCTTCCTCCTTGAAAATGCAAGGAAACAAACAGGTGTGCATTAGAATGTGGATGTAACACATTGCAGAGCAAGTTTATTATGGAAATTTAATAATCACATTACAAATAATCATGGATTTGTTACCTCGCTGCCTGCATTACGTAATTTTTTCCTCTTTTCAGCCGAATAACAAGCAGATCAGAACAGCCTTTCATGCACATTTGTACTGCAACCATTTGACATCAGATCGGAGAAAGAACTTGGCAGAACTTTGTGCAGAAAAACAATAGCCAGAGATTATATAAGGACCAAGAAGTGCTGGTAAACTAGAAGCCACAAGCAGCTGAAACTCAGTTACAATGGCGCTTACAACCAATCCCCTTTGGTGATCTTCTATATGATTGCACTGATTTAGTTAAATATAGATAATCCTGTGTGTATTTCAACGAGACAACGTCAAACGTATAGAGGCTGATTTGATTTTGTTTTATTTGTTGGATCAGAGAGTCGGTGCGGGTTTTTTCCTTTCTCTTTGGCGCACGCGGTGATCAAAGTTCTCCACGCCAGGTCAAGCAAATAAATAATTAAAGGCAGAGACAAAAGCGAGAGCTCTGACTCACGCATGTCTCTTTCTGAGGTTTAGACTTCATAAAGTCACGCGGTGCGCGCGGCTGCGGCTAGAGTGCAGTTTCCCAGGTTATCGGGGTTTTACAGAGTCTCGCAGCACCGCGGCGGCAGTCTCTAAACAACTCTAAACAAAGGGCAGACACAACAGCAACAGGAAAGTACAAGGTGTATTGTTTACGCAGCCTAAATGGAAGAGACAAACAGCATTAAGGGGAATGTTCCAAGTGGGAGTGAAGTTGGGCCTGAATATACGTATGTAGCTGCCACAATACTGGTGGTTTTGCTGATCTACTTTGATAAACAGCATTATAGGGAAAAAACTGACGTTTTTTATCAAAAGATAGTGTGTGCTGGTGTGTGTACATTTGCAAGGTTGAAACGTTCTATTTCCTGCAGTGATGACGAACGTGCAAATGGTCACTTATCCTAAAATGAGACTCTTGCCGTGAAATTTGATATTTGATGCACTTCAATATATTAATTTTATTCAAGGACACATTTTTTTTCCAATCGTGGAGGACATTAACTGTCACAACTTAGACAAACTGATTGCAAGCTGAAAAGGTGAGAACACCAGCTCGCAAGACATCAGCACCACAGAAGTGTGAGCAACGTGGCGACGAGCGGCTTCCGACAGAACGGGCCCGCTTTAGCGAGCGGAATCGAAGCCCTCCGGAGACTTGGACGGCGCAAACTTCACCGGATCAAATCACCACATTAAACAGCATCAGTTAACATCTTTAATAAAGCAAGATTCGCCGAGCTCCATTACCGTGTTTATTATTGCCCTGTGACTCGCCGCGCGGCGACGAAAGCCTGCAGGAGGGCCCGCGGCCGCACACTTCAATACCACCTGAGTGAGACACATAATGTACAGAGGCTTTTGTGTGTCACATCAATTTATATCACTTCATTAACAAAGGCAACATTTCCTCGTAGGCCAGCTGCTGCGCTGGTGCCGGGTTGTTTGAAGTCAGAGCTGCTGGCTCTCCGATGGATAGCAGGTCACTGCAGTCATGAATAATAAAGCGACTCCACAATTTCACTTTGCACAAACATAAACTATGGGTGTCCCGCTAAAGTTGGTATAAACACCGATAGGCCATAACATTACAACCGCCTGCCAGACACCCCGTGCAGGCCGTCCCCCGTTGCTCCTCGTAAAACGCCAGGCCCTGATGGATGATGAAAACGCCGTCAGGAGCAGCTTTGGCTTCAGACTGCGGCAGTTCCTCAGTTAGATCAGCCTTCAACAATGAGCTTTTGAATTAGAGGTCGGATGATTCATCGTTTTGGCCGATCGAGCGGCGTCAATGTCATTATCGGCAAAACTCGGCTCCGTTAGGGGCCGACAGCTGCAGCTGGCTTTTTTTTACTTCTTATTTTACAACGCCAAAGTCAAAAGCCGCTACTCTGTGCCTTCTCTTTGCTCGCTCTGGTCAGTGAGGGGTGGGGCCGACTTCTCACACACACACACGCACACACACGCGCACATTTACAGGCAATTTAGAGTTATTACTTGCCCTCCGATGTACGTGTTGCAAGAGGAAGATGGAGTACTCCTAAAGAAGTGGCACATGCGGACTCGAACTGGACATCTTCTCTAACACACTCTTCTTCGTGAGTGTGTTAGAGATCTAACCACTACACCAACACAAACAGATGCCACGATCCCCTTTGCCAGTGGCGGTCATAATGTTCTGGCTGAACGGCTGAACGACAAGCAGGAGTGAATTTGCAGGAAAACAATGAGCAGAAGATCAAGGAAGGCAAACACAACATTTGGTCTGATTGACACAAAGCTCTGCGTGGGACACTAATATGACTTTGTGCGATTCACTGTCATTCTTGAGGCAATAAAGTTAAGCTCTAATGTGACTGATGACAGCACTTTGTTGCCTTGGCAGACGGTAATCCAACTGATCTGTGAACATCAAATAAACAGTGTTTTCATTGGTTCAGGTACTCCGCGGTGCAGCTGTGTCTTTCGAGCAAAACAGCGAGCATCTGACTTTATTGGACTCCTCGCGTCGAGGCAACAGCGCCGTGTCGGAGAAGAATCCCGCTTGATAAGTCGTCCGAAACAACTTCCTTCTTGTTTTTTTTTTTTTTTCGCCCGGCGCTCTCGCATCATTTGCTTTTTCGCCATAAATGAAAGACCCCGGCTCGTTCAGCAGCGATGGCGAAGGCGGCCTGCTGAGCTTGGAAGGCTCCGGCGTGTGAGAGGAGGGGGTCGGATCAATGCAGGCGAGATTAGACAGCAAGTGGGAAGGTTTTCCAGCCCAAGCGAAAACTTGTGCTCACTGAGCAAACTTTTTATTTTTGTTTTCTTTTTTCCTTGAGAAAAAGAAAAAAATAATGTTTTCAACGCTCTACGCTTGTTTTGAAATTTGGGAGCGCTGGGCGAGATGGTAAAAGATTAGTCACATGTTGAAGAACTAAAAGCTTCCTGGGCGTTTTATGAAGTGCTTTTCTCCGACATAAATAAAATAAAAACAGCTGATCAGATAAATATGCCAGGGAAGGACTTCTCTCACCCATATGCCTTATTAGACTCACCAACTGTGTTTGACACCTCCTGTTTGCCAAAATGCATCACTATAAATCTGAAGCGCAAGAACTTGAGCGAGTGAATCAAAGTTATGGTTTTGAATGGACGGCTTTTTCTGCAGCGGCCAGATGGCATAACTCATACGAGCGAGTGATGCAGGTGGCCACTGTAAAATGAAAGTGTTGCGAGGCACAAAATGAAGGGTGCCAACCGCGCAATGACCAACTAGAAAGGAAAAAAAAAAAAAATACATCGGCGACAGCAACCAACTGGGAGCGAGCGTCTCGCGATTCATCAGTCGAGCACTCGGGCACAATCAGCAGCCGAGAACTGAGGATGCGTTTTACAAAAAACGGCACTATTTTCAACATTAATTGTCCAGACATGATCTCAATTAAACAATACGCGTCGCAAATGAACAAAGTGAGTGTTTGCTTAACAGATGCTACAACAATTACTCTGAAGCTTTAGCAGCTGTTCCTGAAGCAGCGGTGAGTCACGGCGAGAGCAGGCGGAGCGCAAGAAAAACCAAAATAAGTTGGATTTTGGCAAGACTCTGCAAACTCCGAGACAAGGCCGTCCTCTAAAAACGCAACCGATAAGAGGTGAGACCTTATTATAATAGTGTTCCTGGCAAATTACCTTTATTCTGGACTGGAAATAAAAATCTTCACCTGATTTGGAGTTTTCTGCTCTGTTTGACTGCGCTGTGTGGAGAAGAAAAAGGAAACCCAGGAGGGGAACACAGCTTGCTGATAATAATAATAAAAAAAAAACCCACACTCAGCAGGATTTCAAGGCGTGAGAGAACCTCGCCACAGGAAGGCATGGTGGCTTGGCAGAGCTGAACCCAGCCTGCCAGTAGTTTCTGTGTATGATAAGCTTACAAAACAAAACAAAATGCTGTCCCTTTTGTTTAGCCATGCAGAACAGAAAAAAAAAACATCACAGCCACAAATTAGTCAAGAGGAACTAACTCTTTGTCTTTGCATGTCTGAGATCGAGTCGAGGTGTTGCGATTCGGACGATGGTTGGTTGTTTTTTTATTGTTTGTTTTTTTTCATGTCATGAATTCATTTATGCGTGCGAGTTTCCACTCCCCGAAGAAATGCTGCGGCGTCCTCCTCCCGCCGTCCACAGCCCGTCCATCATCGCCACCCCGGAGAGTGTGAGGGAAACGGGCGAAAGGGGGTCCGGCGAATACATCAGCGCACTTTGTGAGGCAAACGACACATGTCCAGCACGGCGGGGGGGGCTTTTTGTGGAGCAATGCTGAGGCGGCAGAGGGGAGGCGGGCGAGCCAGCCATGATAAAATAGACGAAAAGGTTTTTAAGTACTAAATTGAATTCCGCAATCGACCATATTGAGTCTCCTTTGTGCTCCCCTATGGAGAATCAGGAACAAAAGGTTGGTATAATTGCCAAGACAACCCATCGTCAACCAAAGTAAGCGCCGCTCCAGCACGGCAAAGCAGCAATTTCTGCGGTAATAATTTCCAACTGTGTTTTCCTCACAGTGGGAAAAGAAATATTGGCAGATTGATGCACCGAGACAATCAATATTTGTTGTGGATTCAACAAACTAAATAAGCATCTATTCATCTTTATATCCAGGAGGTTTCATCCAGTCACCTGTAAAAGAACTAAAAAGGTCCACGCGATTATCATCGCCAGGAGCATTCATCCAATTAGCTCCTGTGAAGTGGTCATTTCGCCCGACCTGCTCGTGTTAGCTGGTTTAGGCAAACTGGAGCAAGTGTTGCAAACAGATAGACGAGTCTGTGACCATGAATATATAAATAAATAGATGAATAATTTAAAAAAAAAAAAACAGCACAGAAAGGTTGAGATCTGGTCACGGTGAGTTAATTGTTAATATTACTGAAGATGACTTTTGACTGTTTCTTTCCCAGAGATAGTTTTCGTTTAATTACCCCCCTCATAGGTGATTGCTGGGAGCCAAGATATCACTCGATCACGTGGACGAGTCTATAACTGTGGGCGTTTTTGGGTTTTTTTCTTACATTGAATATTCAACAAAGCCCAGCAGCACAATGCTGCTCAATGTAGGAAAATACATAATGCTGCAAAACAATTTCTATGAGCTCCTGGCGAAAAGCCCCCCCCCCAACATGGACACGTTGTCCCCTGGTCATACCGTTGAGCCGCATCCACGCTGTCTCAGAGCGGTCTCAGTCCGACGACTGCGCTCACATTGTGGGGGAAAATGATCAGTCTCTCTCTTGCCAAAAGTTAAAGGAGGCGATCGATACGACTCGTGTATCTCTCTTTCATCTTTAAATTACTTTGGTTTCCCTCTGCACACACCTGTGTTCCTCTCCTCTCGCACGGTTGGCCGCGTCTGTATTTTTACTTCGGAGCCCTTTAATGGAGCATGTTTAATCACATTCCGCATTATTCCGACATTTATTATTTGTTACTTTACTTCTATGTGGCCTGTATCGCAAATAACTTCTTTTTTTTCCTTCGTTAGGCCAGAGTTATGCTTGAAATATACCACGGCATTCTCACTGAGACTCCAGGACAATTGAATATCTAACTTCAACTTTTACTTTTTCCAACACTGGGGCCAGACATGCAAGGAAGTGCAATGAGTTTGCGTATACAGACCACATTCATACATATTCTTGGAATAAGTTTCGTCTAAAAGTGGGCGAGGAGCCGCTGTCTCCGCGCCACTCTCGGCACAACATATTCCGCATTAAGCGTTTTTCGCTTAATTTTCAGAGCAGACATCAGGAGAGTCAAGGCAAACGACAAAACTCATAATGAGCCCGATTTATTTTTTCCCTCATCCTGAAATACTGCTGGCGCCGTCTGATCATTAATTGATCATTTACTTGTTTGCCTCAGACTAATGACACTGGTGCACACAAACGAAAACGTCTCTGGGTAATTACAGTACTAACAACTTCACATTCATCTTTGCAGCTCTAAGTTTGGTCCTAAAGACTTTTTGTCAATATTGGGAGAGTCTAAGTATGGTTTGCGTTCATGGAACAGTCAATGAATTGGATGCTTACTGTATTTGCCTTGAAGGAGCAGTCAATTGAACAAAGTCGCCGCGCAGAAAGTGAGTCCGAAGGTTCGCGAGCGAATACTTTCCCCTCCCATTCTAGCGACTGGCCGCGTGGCGTGACTCTAAGTTGGCGAGGGGTTTAAATTTCTTAAAGTGTGTTCGTGATTATGTGGACGGCCGGATGGATGGATGGATGGATGGACAGTAAAACGCCCTGACAGCTTACTCATCTCGTAGCTCTTATCGTTCGAGCCTAATAGGCTCCGAGCCTCGGCTGAACTGAAATATAAATCATACAAAGCTCAAATACACTGAAGTGGAACTGGAGAATGACACTTAACAGAATATCCCATCCACAAATCAGTCAGCAGAAGCAAATACGAATTCAGAAAACGGGGACCGCGCACACCTGGCCTGCCTTCAGTTTGCAGAGTGCAGATATTACAACTGTCTAAGAGCCCAATGAAGCAGATACGGTGGAGCGCCACACCCGACGATTAGGCACGAGCTCCATGAAGACGATGGGGCCCTCCTGCAAAAAGGCGCAGAAGCTAAAAATACGACAAAAACACGGATTGTGGAAAGCTGAGAGGCAGCACCTCGAGGTTGCTCAAGGCAGAGAAAAGGGTATTTCCCCAAGTGCAGCGAGCTGATGGTGAAACTCAACAAATGTTCCCGGCATAGTGAGCTTCGAGTACCCACAAGCAGAGCATTCAGCTTAAGGCGAAAAAAGATTACGAGGGCCCGTTTGCCAACAAATGGGGAACCAAGGGGGAAAAAGTAATTCAGACTAAATACCCGAACTACTGAGAATCAAACTAAAAGCCCAAGTCCTCTGCAGGCGGGGCCTCGGAGTAGAAAAACAAGCTTTATTCATGGTTGTAGGTACAAACAAACATAAACACCAGGGACCGTTGTGATCCAAAAACCAGGCAACGATGCAAAGCCCCGAACCAAAAAAAAAAAAAAATTCAACACAGGAAAACAGAGCTGGGATACAATGTAACCCACGAGGACGTAAGAAAGACAACCTGGCAGGGAAAGTAGAAAACTTTGGGGTATATACTCTCACGGTGTTGACCAATCAGGAAACCAGAGGCAGAGAGAGAAACATAAACATTAAAAAGTAAGATAACTGGAAGGAATGAGGTCACAAAATGAAACACGTTCCAACGGGGAAAAAATGAAATTAAAGACAGAAGCAGGACACTGGACTGAACTCTAAATTAGTTTCTTTTTACAATTTATTCAATTATGCATTCCTTTGCCAACCTACCTGAGATTATAAAATAATTACTATAACACGAAGCATCAAAAACACCCGGGTGGACCGAAAACACAGCAGGACAGATGTGTTCAAGGTCACACGGGGAGATGAAACGACCTCAGCACAGGCAGGACCGAGGACAGGCTGACAACCTGACGGGGCAAACAGAATGTCAAACACATCCACACCTACGGGCAATTTGGACTTTCGGATTCACCTTGCTCAGGTCTGGACTGTGCGAGAAAAAACATTGGAGTGCCAGAAAAAGAAAGGGGGGGGGGGGGTCACAATAAAACGCAAGGACGACATGCAACCCGAACCCGTGACTTTCTCCAGGGATGAAGTTCAGACTAATTCGGACCGTTGCGTGGCTTCTACCGACTAAAATATCTTGAATCCAAATGATTCTAAAAAACACGTCGTCCTCTGGCTCTCCTCATAAAGATCAGACTGAAAACGATGCTACTGAACCGTTTGTGCATAAGCTCGCTTCTTGTGAAGTTGTGATTAATGGGGGGAAAAAACATTTAAAAAAGGGAGGGTTTGGTTTGGTGTGTGAGCTAAATAAGATCCTAAATCATCTCAAAGTTAGAACCACAGTCTCAATGAAAGTCTACATTTTCATGTTCGTGCCATGAGCCAAGAAAAGTTTGCTTTGCAACCAATCGGAATCGCTTGGTGCTGATCTAAAGATGGAGCACGAAGGGGAAAAAAAAAACCCAAAGTTTTATCTCGGATCCAGAGCCAGAGATCTATCGGCTTTGTTTAGATCCACAACTGACATGAGAGTCAAATCGCATAGAAGAGTTCAATGGTTCCCTGGAGTGCAGCATGGAATGATTTTCGGAGCCAGAGACCTCAGCTTCACCTTCATCTCGTCCCACAATAAGGAACCAGAAAGAACCATATTGCGGAAAAAAACACAAAATAGAAGAAAAAGCTACTTTTGGTGTCTCAGAGTGGCTGGATTGTCTGTCTTACATAAGGGTGTTTTCGGACCAGCAAGGTGGATTTCTTGAGACCATTGCTGACAACGAAAACATGTCTCAAGTGACTCTTCTGTCTGAGGTTTCCTGGTGGAGTCTGCAGCAGCTCCAACATTCCATCAAATCCGGGAGCGCCGCTGAAGATCCGGACAACTCCGCAGAGTGAGCAAAGTACGTGCTCTTTCAGATGCACTTGGTTTATTGCGGCTGTGTTTGCAGTACAGGAACTGTTATCAGCACCACTGCTGTGCCTGTTGGCTTTACTGTGATGGCTGCACTGACTTTCATTTTTTTCCCCCCCCTCTATATCTATTTTAATAACCTCTTTCGAATCATTTCCCTGTTATATTCTTAAATTAAAAAAAAAAATAAACCCAGTCGATTTCTGGAGGGAGTTTTCTTTCTTTTTTCGTGCCATGGACACCGGCATGTATTCACTGAGAAAAAAAAGCAGTAACATGACAAATTGTGAAGTCCCATGCAGCTGTAGATGCTTCCCACCAGCAGTGGAGCCTTCTCCGGTGTGATTTGGATGTAATGACGTGCAAATACTTCACACAGTGAGATGTTCGCAGAGCAGAGAAACAGACCTGTTTTGTCATTCTGTCATGAAGATGTGTTATTTTCTAAGTTACAACATATGTTTCGCGACACGAAATTGTCTCAGAACTACATAAGCTTCCCTGTCTCGAGCTTCAGGATTTGCTGTTATTTTCGCGACTGAATGTGTCTCTCAGTGAAATTTGAGATTTTTTTCCACCAAGCCGACTGTCTTTCTGCAGGTAAACCTATTCACAGCCCTGATGGCATGAATGCCACATCAGAGGAAAACACTGAAAATCTGTGTACTCTGATCAAATCCTTGAAGTGTGCCAATTAAGTGGGGCAGTCGAATTGTTGGAGTCCAATGTGGAGCCAGTTGGTACTGAAACGCTAGATTTGACAGGCAACGACAGTGCGAGTTGGTGCGGCAGCAGCTTGCGGACTGAGCCCTCTTTTTTTTGCATTTTTTTCCCCCTTGTTTTCAAGTTGATTGAAAAGCTGGAAGGAACACAGCGGTTTCAGAGCGTAACATTAGGAAGAATGATAAAAGGAAAATGAGATCCAACAACCAGGTTTTAGCAGCGAAATAAATCTGTAATTGGACAGGAAGACTAAATATCAAGGCGAGTCGATAACAAGCTCAGACAGTGCGTCTCACAAGCCGTACAAATTGGCTGATGTCCTGTAGACCGGATGCTAAATCAGTTATCAGACTTCATAATTTACAAACAGCAACAGCGAGCGTGAATTACTGCGGAGGAAAAAAAGAAAAGAAAGCAAAGCTCGCCTTAAAAATTTGGTGTGAAAAAACTCCACACGTGAAGGCAACTGCCAGGAGTGTTAAAACAGTCTCCCACACAAAGGAGCTCCGAGCCAGAGGAGACATTTCACGTGCAACAACACAGAAACACTGTAAGCATTTCGCAGCCCTTGAGCTCTTCCTCGTTTCTTTCTTTGTATTTGTAGGCCAATGTGTCTACAGACTGTCTCTTTCTTATCATCCAGCGAGTGAGATAAGGTCACGTGTCGATGTGCAACTGGCTCCTAAGCGCCTTCTTGTATGCATGGAGGCTAAACGTGAACCCCTCTAAAACGTGCAGCTGCAGCTGCATATAAAATTCCCAGTGACTTTTAATTGGGCAACGGGACCTTCGTTAATTTAGAAACACGTTGCACTTTGAATAGATTTATTAAAAAAGTACGCCAGCTGGAAAATCTGCTCACTTCCTTGGTGACCACCTGGCTTCCACTCGTCCAAAGAGAGAGAGAGAGAGGGGGGGGGGGGCACAGAAGTGGACACACACACCGGAAAAAAAGACTTTTATACATGAATGTTGACGATTTTCTCTGTGGAAAGTTTCTTTTTGTTCACAAAAGGACATCAAGTCCCTGCATTGTGAGCCTGTCAACAGGTTGATGACACAAAAATTTGCCATGTAACCCTCAAAATGGATTTCGTAAGAAACAGGTGAATATATCTTGGGTGAGAGACAAATATGGTCACAATACTACAGATTCCTAATTACTTATTTCCTAATGACTTGCAGATTTTCCCAATACTTCCAATATATAATGGTATTTTTTTCCCTACATAAAACGAAAACTGGTTATTTTCTTAACATTTTTTTAAAATCAACCTCTGAGCACTGCAGTTAAACTGATCACTTGCCTTGAAAAGCTTTAAGTAGTGGACCGAAACAGATTAATTTGTTGAAAGCCGAAGTGCTTTTTTCAAGAAAGTGAATACTTTCGAAAGTACAGCTTGCCTGAAGCTCTTGTTGTTGTATGTTTTGGAGCCTTTATTGCTCTTTGCTTCCGTGTCAAAGAAATATACCATTTCTGGTGATAAAAGGAACCTGCTTTGGCCCTGAGCTCTATCAGTGTGCATGCAGCCCTCATGTAATGTATTCATAATGTGGATTTGCACAGTTATGCTGATGACACAGAATTATACATATCTGTGCAGCCAAACGATCCAAACTCCCTCCCATCCTCTGTGCACTTTCTATATATGTGCTCTCTATATATATAAATTTCTAATACTCAGTCAAAGACAAACAAGATATAAATACATTTGCTTAGCCCAGGGCCAAAGGAGATGTACTGTTCAGAAATCTTAAATCTGTGCTCCCCCAGATCAAGCCGAGGTGTTATATGGCTTTGATCAGGGTATTAAATTACACCTCTAAATCAGCATTCTTTCATCTCTGAAATATAGCCGCGTCAAAAACTAAATTCATGCATACATCTTGGGCAGACTACCCCAGGACATATTCCACTGGTCTCACGAAAAGGATCTATTTAATGATTGCAAAGGAATCGAATTCTGCCGCAGACTCTTGACCGAGACCATGAGAAAGGGAGACAAAGAGCCCACTGAGTGACTATAGTCCTAGTTGGACCTGACACGGCTCCACATAGCTTTTAGAATTGATTTTAAAGTCTCTTTGCTGGAATATAAAGACCTAAATGGCGTGGGACTGGCTTACATGAAGGCTCCCTGTTGTTTCAACTGCCTTCACGCTCGCTCACATTCTCCACTCTGGGCTGTTTGAAGTTCACAACCACAGAAGACATTAGAAAATTGGATCCTCCCAAACTGCAGAGAGAGACGATCCCCTTGGATATTAGGGAGACAACCACAGTGGGCATTATTAGGGTACATATCTATTTCTGTTGGCTTGCCGCTTACAGACCTCAATTTCTATCCGTCTGCAACTCTGCACCGACTTCTGTGTAGCATGACAGTCATTCTGTGCCTTTTTTTTCTAACCACCAGATGCTCTGCAGCAGTGTGGAACACATCAAGTTCATATCTTTGAAGGGAAAAAATAGCACTATAAATATTGAGATTTCCTAATCATCAACTTTATCGTTTTTGTTTGAAGAAACATACACTTTAGGCTGGAAAGGGGGTCGTTAAATCATTAAATCTTTACCCATGTCGACAGCCAACTCCCCAAATCATGACTGACCAATAAAGAAACTGCAGAATGCGCCTTCCTATGAGTCAGACAGTAAATAAGTAGGAAAGAGACCGCCAGAAAGAGGAGAGGGCATCATTTTCTATCAACACAACATTCAACTGAGATGATCTGTTTTAGGCTTCCTCTCGAATTTTACCCCATACTTGCCAAGTCAGCTAATCAATAAACAATAGCGCCGAAAGTCTGTGTATGTGTATGTGTATGTGTGTGCGTGCGCGTGCGTGTGTGTGTGTGTGTGTGTGTGAGAGAGAGAGAGAGAGAGAGAGAGAGAGAGAGAGAGGTTGTAGCAGGGCAAGAGAGACACGCAAGATTGATTCCCTCAGACTCTTCAAGCCCTAAGCAGTGTCACATTCAATCTCAATCACGTTATTCACGCTCAAAACTGCAGCTTTAAATGCCCTAAATTACCACGCAACATCTGTGAGAGAGCGCTGGACACACTGCGTCAAAGGAGGTCCGTGCGTAAAATGTGGAGCACTCAAAGTAGCCTACTTACGCTGCTGTTCTGTCCGGACCAGTGCACCATCGCCTGGTTGTGAGCAGTGTCTCCGGTGAGCTCGAATGTGGAACTTGCGAGCAGAAACTCCTCCGGGTCCGACGCCGAGTCGTCCTCGCCGCCCTCGGCTCGGAATTCGGACCAAGTCTCTGCGCTCCTCGCACTGCGTGTTCGCCTCCAAGTGTCCACATCCCCGTCCGCTGACACAGCCGGGTCGCCGTAAAAGCTGTTATTTTTACCATCCGCAGTGCTATTCTCGGTCACGTTAATGGAAGAGGGGGCATCAGTCTGGGCGAACACTTTGGCTCGGCAAAGTTTCTGGTCATCGCGGGCGCCGTCCTCCTGCAGGCAACTTGCGTTATTCTCTCCGAAACGCGGCTGCACTTTGGACGAACTTTCTTGGTGCGTTCGGTCCCCGGCGGGCGAGCCTTCGCTAAATCCCACAAATTCGTCGGCTGGTGCCTCGCCAAAATCGGCCGCATCCAGCGCCGAGAGTTCCCGGGGAAGAGCCCCGATGAGCGGCAGCTGGCACGAGGGAATGCACCTTACCTCCGCTTTTGTTCCGCCCAGGATGGAAGTTGTGGTGAGGAGCCAAATCCACTCGCAGAAAACGACAGAAAGGCAGTGACCGAGGCGCGTCTCCATTCTCCGTTGATTCCGACTTCAGGCGTGATTAGAAGCGTCTCATCCTGAGTCTGGCGCGTTTGTCCGTCATCACCTGGTATCGCGGAGTCCGTGAATGCACTGTGGGGAGGTGCAGCAGAGCGCGGACAAGTGTTCCCAAGTACTGATGCAAACGATGCATCAGAGGAGGAGCTGGAGGCTGACTCCTGCTGGAGAGGGGAGCGGGGCCCGCACACCCGCATCCTCGTCTCAACCTGAATGGAGCACGCAGCAAGGGCGGACTCCTAATTAAGTTATACCCGTGCAAAAGCCGCGTCCCCTCCTGTTTGTCTTTATTCTTCGGAAGTGTCTCATTATGTCAATTTGAAATATGTCTCACGATAATCATTTTATAGTTAATTATGCACAGAACTGGAGCAGCCTGAGTGGTCTCCAGATAATGGGTGGGGGTGGCGGTGTGGGGGTCCCTTGGGGAAAAGTCTCGAAACATTATCGAGTCTGATCCCGGACTCTGCGCGGTGACGTTACTGACAGGAGGCTTTGCGGAAGATACAATGAGGCTTTGCATTTCCCATTAGCACGGGTCTGCGTAATCAATTAACAAGATTGCCTGTGTTCACTGTCAATTATGCCATGCAGGTAATGACTCTGTTGTGGCCCGCCTGCAAAATGGGCTGGAAATTGTTCCATTTAGGGCGCTCTCCCGAATGTATCCATTCATCACAGCGGAAGAGAAAAGATGCCGTGTGAGCCTAAATTTTGGTCCGTGTTTTCGGTGGCCTCCTCTCAGGTTAATGGACGCCCCGTATGAATGGAAATAATGAGGAGCATTCAAAGCTGTGGTCGGGAAAGCAATCATTCCCGCGACACTTCTCTTCTGATCCCTGCTGCCGTGTGTAAGTACAGAGGAGTATGTGCCATGGCAGCAATCGGCAGCCCCGCCGTTACCATGCCGTGCGGGCCCCTCAAAACGTATTGTTGCATTTCTTTCGGCTTTGTTCCAGTCAGCTAATGGTAAACCATTAGAAGAACTAGAGTCCGTCCAAAGTCTGTGATTAGATTCTATTTCTGGGCAACATTTAGTCAATAGGATGAGGATGCTGTTGACTAGTGACTGATGCCGAAGAGACTCCCTATATTGAGCTGTGTTCTCCCCATCGCTCTGAGCTGCGACGTGATCCTGTTCCACATACGGGTCAACTGCACAGAGACGTCTTTCATTGCCAGCCATTAGTGATGCAGTGAGCAGGAGCTGTCTCAATCTGTTTCAGTTAGCCCCCACCAGACAAGGGGAAACCAGTCTATAATGCAGATTGATGGCTGACTGAGAATTTCAATCATGGAGGAGACCGGCTAAAAAGCTCAAGTCTTGACTGTAATGCAAACCCTGAAGCACAGTCCAAGAATTACAATGTCGAGCACCTTTTCAAGAAAGTGTGTGACTTCCTGTCCAACTTTTTTGCATGTATGACAGTTTTTTTTATTGTTTTTAGACTCGCTATTTTTCAACGGGACTCATCAGAGAAGACAGTCGAGCGATCATATGAGGTTTCTGTCTTACCTCGGCTTACTCGACATGGATCATCGTCCAAATCCCGCTGGGGGTTCCGCTTTACTCATTACATTTCTCTGACTCCCGACATTACTAATTGATCTACTTATCACTCAGATCACTAACAGCTTAATAGGAAAACTGCGGGAAACAGACGCGGCAACGCTATCAAATTAGTGACTTCACCTGAAAGAAAGATATTACATTCTTCGGAATATCAACAAAAAAGAAAGCGGGGAAAATTGTCACGATTGAGATACTGGAATCAAAGACTGCTTGAAAAAGGACAAACAACAATCAAATATCATCAGTTTCCTCTGACTGACAAGCAGTCAACAGATCATTTGAACTGAAGATAAAAGACCTATTGCATTTTTTTAAGTGTAACAGCAGAGTCGCTCTTAAAATGCACTTCTCTGTTTCGTCGTCATCATAACTTCCGCAGAAGTAGGAGAGTGTGGCAACCGGGCAGCTGCACCCAAGTGTGGTGACACCCTAATGTGACCCCTCACATGTGTCCTTAAACCGTGAGAGGAAGCGGGAACATCGGGAGGAAAAACCCACGCACAGACTCACACACGAGCTCAACAGAAGCACAAAATAGTCTGTGTAAAAGTTACTCATTCTCAACGAGCTCGTTAGAGGCTTAACCTCAAAAATTGCGATCGTGAACATAAAGCGTCATTGTGCGTATTGATCAGTGGCATCCACCTTATTCATGCACTCATGTTCACACCAATGGCGGAAACTGTCTTGCAAACGAATTACGGGAATTTGGTGAGATTCCAAAGACTTCACAGCACAAACAGGACGAGACGGGGAATCGAACCACCAACGTTGGGAGCCATGCATACTTGCATTGTCGTGCAGATCCTCCTTTGATTCGAGAAAGAGAACCATTCGATTTCTGCGAATGGAAAAAGTACATTGACTCGGATTTCAATATTGAAAAAGAAGCAACAAATTAAAACTGACATCACTGACTTATCTGCTCATCACCCTCCCAGAATACTAATCGGTTAAATAAGAAACAGTGTAGAGAATGGCAGCACCACGGGGACTAAGTTGTCATTTTCAATTACTACTTTCATCTGAAAGTAAATTAAATATTATATCCATGATGATAAAAGTGTGTGTGTGTGGGGGGGGGGGGGACACACTGAAGACCTGTCATGACTAAAAAGCTGCGATCAAAGAGGGCTGCATGAAACAATCAATCAAATATCACTGTCTTTTGTTGACTGATGTGTAGTCAATAGAGTAGTCATTCTAATGAAGATGCAACTTCTAAATTAAGCAATGAAGGGACACAAAAACACAACTTCTGGAGCGGCGCAGCAACTCACAGTAGTTTGAATTTTCTCGTTGTCGAGTGACGTATGTGGTAAACAGTTGTATGTCTCACTTCTGAGACCGTTAGGCGATACAATTTCAGTGAGAGATTACAAAATCCACTTAATAATTCCTGACAACACAAAATTGATCCGCTTCTCAACCCTTCGGATGACTAGTAATTGCCGGTTGAATAAGAAACCCGTGAAAAGCAGGCAGAGGAGCAGCGCGGCACCCTTACCAAATGTGACATTTTGAAATTGCAGACGTTATCTGGAAACGTGTCCCTAGTCCCAGATATGTAACAATCACAGAGGTGTGAATGAAAACAGACGGAAAAATGGTCCCGATTGAAAAAAACCCCGCTGTCACAGATGAAGAAACGACAACGACTGATTCAAATATCAACATTTTTGCTGACTGACAGGTTGTCGAAAGACCATTAAAAAATTGGAGATGAAAGTCCCGCGACTGTTTCTATTGATAATTTAGATTTTTCTTTCCGTCCACAGTGGGAGGATGAACTTCTGTAAATGTCACGCAATGTGAAAATATGCAATTATTTTCTCAACCGAGGCTTTTGAAATCACATCAGAGAGTTAGGAGGGAAGCAACACAGCCCGCCAACTCGTTGTGTAAAGGTGCAACATTTGAGCCAATCAAACATTCGCAGAGGATCCTTTTGACTTTGCGCAGACTTCGCATTTCCCTTCCCAAGGTGACAGATTTGAGGAGCGATGCGGTATAGCACATTTATGTGCACAACATGGCAGCTGAGTGGAATCATTGTCTTTCGACAGACAAGATTGCTGCTTTGCTGCCTGTCACACTGACTGAATACAAACTGCGCTTTGCTCCCCGAGCTCCTGCTTCTATGATGGGAACTTGTGAGCAGGCAGTGTGAAGAAAAAAAAAAAAAAAGGCGCACAAAAGGAGCGAGGCGACAGCTATCTATGTTGTTGGATTATTCTGTGTTTTTAATTAAAGAGAATTCAGCCCGAGAAGAAAAGAGCGCCGTAAAGACCATCTCTGAAATTAGTCTTTTCCACTCGGATGTCTGGTTCACTTTCACAACTGTCCTGATTATTCCCGTCCTCGTAACAGTGAAAAACTGGGGAGAACAAGAAGCAAGGACATTGGTTATGCTCCGTATTGTCTCACCCTTCTGCTCCAACTAAAGAGCCAACATCTGCCCTCAATGCAGCGTGGTGCTGAATATAGGCAGCAATATGCACGCAGGACAAAAGCTGCAGAGCGGCAACTGAAAATGGGGATTAAAAAAAACACACCCACCCTGATTTTTCTCCCTCAAAACCGAAACACGGAAAAACAAGTGTGAGTCCAGCGCAGCTGTGTAACACAACCACTCGTGTTAAGTTAGGGGGCTTTGGGGGGAGTGATAGCACAGCTCAATTTAATGATGGACACCTGAGACATCCACTTCAATTAATGTTGAACACACCTCTGGGGCAGCAGTGGAGGAAATCACCTTTTCAAATAATGATTTCAATTAAATTATTGAGAGATACGGTGAAATACAATACAGGCAGCGGGTTAAGTGTTCTGACCCCGATGAAACGCTGCAGGCTGTTTCCATTCGATACCACAAAGCCCTTCAGGTACTCTTTCAAATATGCGATGCTCTGGAAGACTTCTGCTGTCACTGAAGTGGTGAGATGCCCCCCTCGCCTCTTCCAGGAAGGCCTGAATTGGTAAAACAGGTCTGTAGTGTCAGGCTACTAAATAACTAACAGAAATAGACCAGCTGCTCGCTGCTCTGATGCATGACTTTGGTTTTATTTTTCTGTTTATTTTGATATATGATCGGCAAGCTCAGTTTCTCAATTCGAAGCACCACACGCAGAAACAACTTTTGTTTATTCGGTACAGATACTTAATTACGAAATAGAATGCTGCTTCATGATTTAGTAAATCTTCATTATTCCTAATATGGAGTTTAACCTTCAGTGGGCAGAATTTGCCTCAGAGTGCAGCTCAGGACAACAATCACAGAGTACAGTGTTTCTCTGCTGCTCTGTCTCGAAAAGAGCTCATTCTTCACACACTTAAAGGAAATGCTCAGGAAATAATATCTGAGCCATAGGGCACGCATTTTTCCGCATCCTGCTCCTGCCACAAAGTCAAACGCATTGTTATTGCCTGACCTCAGTTCAACTCTAATTTATTGCGCTTGATCTTTGCATATTAATGGCTGACCTGCATGCGGACCTGAGGAAATTAGACTATAGCTTCGGGCGCCAGGTATCAACATTTTCTACCAAATGCAATTACGAACAATTACTCCAAAAAATGAATTTTATGGTAATTTTTCACAAGTGGTTCCTTTCATTTCAAATTATTCTTAAACCTTTTAAGCCACAAATGACACCTCTATACATTATAATGTTCTGGCAGACACATATTTATATTTTATTTATATTTTATGGTTCACACAATAATAATACTATTAGAGATAAATATTCAGTGCAGGTGAGGACTTTGTAATCACTTAGTGTCAAAAGCTATAAATACCGAAGGACAGCGGCTGTTTCATCAAAGGTTTTCATTATTCACTGCATCATTTCAAACTTATTGTTTCACCGCTACGTCTGCTTGCATAAACCATCACCTCTTTCACTGCAACTCAGAGTTTTTTTTTCAGATTAAACCATATAGTGAAAACACCGTCACAGAGTCGTTTTGTGTTCAGGATATTGCTCGCTGTCTGGCTATTAATATGATGTTCAGAATATGCAAATAAGGAGAAGTGGAAAATGCTCAACTGAAGTAGACGTACTTCTCACCTGTACTTCAGCCGACTGTGAGTGAATACTTTTGAACCGCGACGGCTCCACGAACCGAACTTTGCGTCAGGCGGACGACTCCGCTCGGTCCCGACCGCATTCCTCCGAAACATGCAAAGCACCAGAATGCGGACGTTTCAGTGTGTTTTAGTGGTTAAACTGCCCCCAAGAAAGCATCACATGCAACTGGGACTTTACAGGTTTTCAGTCTCAGTCCAAACAAGGATGTAAACATTGTGATATCTACCATAAGTTTTTTTTAAGAATGCAAATACCCTGAAGTCATGAAGTCGTGTTTTCATGGACTCGCACACGAATGTTTGAAGAATTTTGGACTGATAGTGTTTTCTGCATGAGTGTGCAACCTTCAGCAAACATAATCTTTATGTGGCGCACCAGATAAAAGCAAGACAGAATTCATTTGCGAGAGGAGGCTTCTCGACTTGAGGTAATGTTGATTTCAGGATAACAAATTCATAGATGAAGCGCCGTGTGTGTGTGTGTTTTTTTTTGTTCTTTATAAAAATGGACACCTTGGGAAATGATGGGGAGGTGATTCATCCCGCAATTAGATTAACAAATTTGATTCCTGATGAATGGCTTCAGGAGGTCGGAGGAAGCAGCGGAGTGGAAAAAGTAAAATAAACCTGGACCTGTAGCCGACTACACCCTGGCGGTAAACATTAATATCTGAGAGAAATATTGAGGAGCTGGCCCAGCAGGGCTGGAGTCCTCCTGGAGGAGTTTGTAATTAAAACTTTTAGAAGTCCTTCATGTCCACTTAAACACCGTGTGGTGGTGACAGAAGTCTGGGCACCCTGCTGAATAACCTTATCTTAAAGTATCTATTTCACCCTTAACCTGCTCGCTCCCGGGTTGGATCATTAAAGCCATTTGTGACTGGAGGGCAAACTCCTAAGTAATGGGCTCACAGATAAACATTAAAAAATAAACAGGGTAAACATTTGGAGGGGGCTCCTGCAGGATGCATGTAAGGGGGGAGGGAAAATAGTGGATCTTCTCCAGCAGGCTAAATCAAACTAATTTTCTCACATCGTGGGAGTTACAGTTATATCAGCCCTCCTTTGGTCTCCAGCTGCAGAACCACAACCATGGCGCTCAGGCAAGTAATTATCTTATTATAGATGTGCCCATTCAAACTGTTTCCTCCATTTAAAAGTGACAGGGGCCATAAAAACTTGGTGCCTCGTGGCAGAATTGATCACAGAATAATGATGAGTGTAACTACTCCTGTCTAAATTTGCTTGACATGTTAATAGGATGCATGCTCTCCGGATCCATTGTCTCCGCTGAGTAGATCCTAATACATATACACAGTGCAAACAGACTGGCTGAGATGTCAATTGGTGTTACTTGCAGGAATCAAAAGGGCAAACACATTCAAGCATCGAGTCCTTTGACTTCCTGCAAATGATAAAAACGGATCCGTGTCAATGTTTATGTCCTCCAAAAAAGCACGAGAGCAGCATCGTCACCTGATGAAAACTGCCCATCGGACTTCAGCAAGAAACTTGTTTCCTCAAGATGACACGAACAACAACAAAGTTTGTCTTCCATCAGTTAATATCAGCCTATACAATATTTTAAAGTACAGAAATCCTGGGAAAATTATCTCTCCTTCAACTGATTATCCAGCTGTTGGCATGGCCTCCTTAATGCCAAAAAAAGAGGTAGAGTTTCGCCAAGTAAATTCCCGACAAGACTGTGGTTTGTCTTTGACCTAATGACGCACTGGGCCTGTTGACATGCACCAAAAAACCCTAAACCTGTCTAGGTTTTGGAGTTTCCAAGCATTCCAGCGATAATGTCAAAAAAGAAAAAGGTTGTTTACATTTGTATTTTTCCACGATACTCCGATGCCTTTGTTCATGCGTGCGCATAACATTCTGACATTGTCCTTTTAAATCCGTGCATGTGAAAACAATCAAATCCAAAGGAGGGGACATAATCACCATGCAGGCATAGGATAAATAAATAACAGACTGGACTTGCAAACAAAGGACAGCAGCAATATCGAAGCTGTTTACAAGGCGATTAGCTCCCTCATTGGGACAGTCATGCGGAGACGTTACGTCCGTCGTGCGTCTTACGTTACTACTTATTTACTCCACGAGCCCTCTGATAATGGACTGAACATTGTAAACCCAGGGGGATTGTTACTGGCGCTGTGAAGTGCATGTGAACATGCCGAACTCAAGATGTAACTAAGCCCTGTCTTCAACGGTAAACAGCCATCGCCTCTGCTTTTCCATTCCACAAAATGTTGAACGAGTGGGAGCTCAGACCCAGTCGAGACTCGCTCTTGTCGTGTCCCATTCAGCGTTGCAGGTAACTTCTGACGTTCCTTCCCCTGATCTAATTAGTCACCGCGAGACACGTGCAAATGAGAAGGTCATTTCCGTTGTTTAGCATACAGATAGAAACCTAAATCAGTGGCTCCACGTGCTCGCCAATAACCACTAATGAGGTCATCTCAACCTTTCCTGACTCATCAAAAGGTCGTGGCAAACTTGAAAACACTGAACTCTGCACAATAATAAGGCAGGCAGGAAGGGCTGGGAACTCCCACACAGCGCATCAGTAATTCACAAAGTGAAATATTTCATCCTGCAGAAGACCCCTCTTATTTTCAGGAATGTCATTTTTGAGTCATATGAAGGAGCTGGAGAGAGACATCCTTCCAGACATCAATTATTAACCAAAGCTTATATCACAACCTCATAGATCAAAACAGCAGGCTTGTAAGATACTAGAGGGCATCTCATATATTTAGTGCTGCCAGAGAAACACAAACCGAAAAAAAACCCGAAAGGTTAGGCGTTTGAAATTTGACGCGAGCTCACGAGTCTTTGTAATTTCCCTGACAGGTACATGATACGGCAGAGGAACACTGTAGGGTATGCGAGTCTATCTTTGTACTTCTCCATCAGACGCAGAGGATTTTGCACCACCACAGAATAGGGTTCCTGTGAAAATGAATATTTTATGACATTGCTACCAGGCTATGATTTGTAGCATAAGAGTAGATTTGCATTCCAAACTGCCTGTTGTGCAAAAATTCATCATTACCAACCTTAGACACGTCTAAATGTACCCAGCAGTCCAAAAGCATGTTGTATGGGCTTCTCTGTTGTCTCTCCCGAGGTTAAGAACACAAGACAGGTAAAAATATTTACCCTCGGTTAAAAGCTCGCAATTCCCTGAATCATTGGAGTCATTTTTAACACGGGGAAGCTTGGATTTCAGCTCCTGCCCCGCTTCAGTCTGCATCTGCCAGGGATGATGAAAGGACTCCTTGTGGGTGATCCTAATAATGATGGGACATGGTTGCTGTTGCACATTTTGATTGTATACTTCCAGCTGACAAAACAAATCTATTTTTACACTTCTTAATGCACCGAATGAACTTCTCCGAAGCTTTTCCGCAGCTTCCCATTGGTGGTTGGTACATCTCCGAGCGAAGGTAGGGATCCTCGGCCTACCGAACTGTTGCAAAACAAAGACATTAGAGGTGAAATGAATAATGTAGATTCGTTTCTTTGTGAGAAGTCTGGACACTTGCCCCAAGAGGGGGGGGGGGGGCGTCATTCTCTAAGCTCCTGTAACCTATATTTGTTTGAGTCGGTTTTAAGGGCCCGTCGGGGGGGGGGCGGAACTTTCCAGTACGACACACTATTCATCTTTGTCCTTGTGCTGTGATGCGGAAATGTGATACAGCATGCGTACCTGCACAACATGGCTCTGAAGTTGTTCAAAATTTATTTTTATATGTGTTTTGGTGCAGTCCCAGATAGATAAAGTGCTTTGTAGCTGAATGTGGGAGAAGCAAAGTCGATGCATTCCTATCTGTTAGAAGTCTCGAGCAAAAATAGCCTCCTTGCCTCTGCATTCCCAAGCCTGCTCCATCCTTTCCAATGTACCTGTCACTCTCCACCTTGTGACACAAACAAACTGGAACCACCTCAGGTACTGGCTGCTGATTTGCATTTTGTATCAAGTTCCTTGGTCCGGTGCCAGCACCGGCATAAAAAGCCCCGCTCGCCAGATATGGAGGCCCCTGATTGAAACTGTAGGCAGAGTGGAGGCTCTCTGTGTGCTCTCTATATAGAGAGCTCATTAGCTGGAGAGACCTGTGTGCATTGTTCCAAGTCTGCCGAGTCAGCGAGGGAGCCACTCATCACTCCGCACAATCCAGACTCCTGCACATCTGGTCTGGCAGATTCAGGGTGACCCGCACACACTCGCAAAACAACGTACACATGCACATGCAAATGTCGCCGGAGAAGTAAACATAAACATTGCACTCTTGAACAAAGACTACCCTGGTACCTGAATGCACCTAATCTCTTGGCTAATCATGCATGCATTGTGTTGCCAAAAGCCCTGCGGATGAACCGCACTGAGACGTTAGACTGCACAAGTTCTCTCTCTCTCTCTCTCTC
Source organism: Malacoctenus gilli (assembly GCA_032164315.1). NCBI lineage: Eukaryota > Metazoa > Chordata > Actinopteri > Blenniiformes > Labrisomidae > Malacoctenus > Malacoctenus gilli. Next base: position 13,346,336 of record JASSRZ010000014.1, read on the forward strand.
TCTCTCTCTATCCCTCTCTCTCTCTCTCTCTCTCTCTCTCTCTCTCTCTCTCTCTCTCACACACACACGCACTTGAACACAGCCACTGTCCTGTACAGCCTGTGATTTACAGGCCATTTTACACTCAGCTGAGGTGGCCACCTCCAGCGCTGACCCTGCACTGCAGCTCAGGGAGGCAGGTGCAGCATTTTGCAGCACTTCCCCAACACTCCCAAAGCACAGAAGGCAACTGTGCTGTCAATCTCCACTTATGAAGGTTTTAATTTACCAGCACAAGGCTCCGAAGTGCACCGCTCCTTTCACATGACTAAGTCCCCTTCATATCATTTCCCAGCTCTCAGCAGTACAACGAGGTGGTCTGCAGTGCAGCACTGGTTTACCCCAGCGCTCTGGCTGAACAACAGCAGTCTTTTGGCACCCAGGCAGGACATCGGCAGCATCTGGGTGACTCGTGAATGGCATGCGAATAAAGATGAAATGAAGTCAACCTTTTCAAGGGAGCGGGCACGTCTCCACAGAGAACATGCCGTCGTGCACTCTATTGACAAACTCGTTTCATCTGACGACGTCACTTCCAAGTCGCACTGAGCAGAGGAAGAAGTTGCCTCAAAAAGCAGGACAATAGTGCAGAAGGCCACGTATTGACTCGATGTACCAGTATAAAAGAAATATACTTACTGAACCCGCAGCTGCCATTTCAAAAGACGAAATCAATCAATAGGGTTCATTGAAGCAGCTTTCAGATAATGGCACTCACAGTGAGCTGTCATTTAAGATTAAAGCCGCCATTAGAAATCAATACCTTTGAGTCTTTTTGTTTCCGATGCCAGTGGCGAGATGTGATCGCGGCTGCCTCACAGCGCGGCCCGCGCTGAGGTCACCTTCATGAGTCAGACATGGTGTGGGAAAATATAATCCACCAGGCCCGTGAAGCCCAAACTCAGCACAATCACAGCTGCTAGTCATGCTAACTTTTGATCCCGCTATTATTAGAAGAAGAAAAAAATAAAAAATAAATAACAACAGCTTGTGAGTGGGACCTCTAACGGGATAATGTGCTCACACCTCTGCCTTCTTCTGCTGACAGAGGAGGACGGCCCAAGTGTCCCCAGATAACATACAGCGGCGCTTCGGAGTCGGCTCTGCATATTGACTCTGTCAGGAACAACAGCGTAACAATAAGCAATCTGAGAGAGGCCAGAGGCTTATCGGGACCTCCGAAAGTGGAGCTAAAAAAAAGTCGGCAACATTTTATTGGAGGAGGCTGTACAGACTTTTGCCTGTCCTCCAGCGTGATTTGAGCCAAGTCCAAAGGTCCCTCATCACCACTTTACCACGTGAGGAGTGTAACTTTAGTTTTGGTTTGTTTGGGGGGGGGGGGGGGGGGTTGGAGCTATTTAAGGACTGCAATCCTTTCTATTTCTAAGACCTCAGAAATGTGATGACTCTGTTCAAAAAAAAGGAAAATTTGACATTTTGTGAGATGAGCTCATTTTCTTGACTGCTGATGAGAACACCCATTCCTCCCTCTCGTCTGTACAGTGTGATAAAAGACAGAAAACAGCCAGCATGTCCAGGGGCGACTTCGTTCACCTGAGGGGAGCTCTCACCTTGAATCTTATCCCAAATGCATCTACCAGCAATTGATTGTTATTCGGCTTTGCTTTGTGTCGATCGTAGGATTACTTCGCTCTTCTTTCCGCTTCGGTTTCACTCGGCAGAGATGAGAGCAGAAGACTCTTGCATCATTTATTTTCCAAAAATCTTGATGAAAAGGAGAGACACACTGCTTACCCTCCGATATAGCTTCTCATTAAATTGAAGGACTCGCTGCTTGGCCAGAAGTGTTACACCACGTAGAGGAAAATTAAAGAATAAAGCCACGGTTTTGTACCTAGGACACCCATGATGAGCTGCTGTTTAGAGACACGACTCTATAAGAAAAAATAAAGGTTTGGAGCTCCGTGCAACTGCTTTTTTTACCCACACGCTGTTCGTTGTCTCCTGGCAGATAATAATAAATGGAGCCACAGCACTTCTAGGAAACATCAGCAGCGATCTCACATTCTTTTTCCTCGTCTCCCCACTGTAAAAATTCGTTCCCTGCTCGCGGCTAAGCTGCGCAGGTCTCCAACCGGCTTACAATAGGCAGGACTGATTTTCGACTGGTCTACATTATCTGCAAGCAGGCGGCGATTTCAGGGGGGTTTGTTTAAGCGGCTTGGACAGATGCACTGCAAGGATTAGAGCACCTTTGATACGGACGTGTCCTATCAATCATCATAATGCTCTACCTCATTGATTTCTGGATTATTATCAAGCTTAATATTATCTTTGTTAGACACTGACAGCGACTTCAGATAAGCTTAACAACTGTAAATTGTATTCCCTGGCTGTCACAACACCTCTTCAGAAAACTGCTAATTGGGAAGACTCAGCCTATTCTCAGTAGCCAAGGAAGAAGGGGAGGTTAAAAAGAGAGAGAGAGAGAGAGAGAGAGAGAGAGAGAGAAAGAGGAGGGAGGGAAAAAAAAGTGTGAGACTTCGACGTATCAGGCTCGACTGTCATAGCACAACGTACTGCTGCTCCTCTGAGATTTGACTCTGTGAAAAGCACACACAAAGGCTTGCAGACTCCTCAGTCAAGTTTTATCGGAGGTGTGAGAGAAGAGAGAGTTGTCAAGGCCATCAGAAATGAATTCGCAAACCTGGTGTAGGTTCACATTAATGCGCGCGAGGAGTCTTGCTGTGACGTCAATCGGCACTCTATTTATGGATGCACAGGTATTCAGCGCGAGGGCGACGGCGCGGGTACCTTCTGCGAGCTGCGTGACCTCAGCGTCATCCGGCGTCATTGTTCAGGCTTTGTTGGGAGGGCCCGAAATGAGAAGCATGTCACAAATGAGGTACAAGCATCTCACTTGGGAGACGATCAGAGTTCAGTGGCTGCTCAGAACATTTTTGATGTGACAGCATTAGAGATATTGCTGGCATCAAAGGTACAAATTTTTAGGGCAAAGTCTCGCTAATGAGAAATCTCGGCGTTGTCTCTTTTTAACAAATTGATCGGTCCACATGCTTGTGATATAATGGCCGCGGTGCTTACATATTTAGGCGCACCTCGCACCAAGCCCACTGATATAAATTCATCTTGATTGGTTTTCCGACTTCACAGGACTGCGATGTGATCCGAAATCCAGCCAGAAGTCTTCCGAGACCTGTTATAGCTGCAAGTTTTAAAAACGTGGTTGTGCTGCACAGCGTGACTCTGAAGTAGCCATTTGCTCCTGCGATGAAAAACACTGGTATTTTTTTTTTCTTTTTTTTCCCCCCTTCTTCCAATTCGCAGCGAATTTGTTCGGCGAGAGTCAGATAGTTAGCGTGTAATCACATTTGCATCAAGCGAGGGATCTGATCTCAAAGAAAAAGCCACTCGGATATGGTTACTGGGGCATTGCCAAACTTTCTGACATGTATTATGAATGGAGAGAGAGGGTCCAGAAGGGGGTACCCGTGGAATGCACTGAGAAATATCCCCCCCATTTTTGGATATGCAGTGAATGTTTTCCAACTTTTAATGTGAAATGAAATAATTAAAGACAACATGTCTGAACTCTTTCATTCTGAAAGGAGATGAAACTTTTATGAGCACCATCCAGTTTTTTGAAGCCTGACGTATAAGGCGAGCCTTCTCCGTGGCACACTTTTCAGGCTTTATAAATAAGATATGACGTTCACATGGGTGTGCTTAAGCAACAAAAAGAAACACTGTCTGCGTTGTTCTACAATGATTTCAAACGGATCTTTTGCAACCGAAAAAAAAAGAAATAAATATATAAAAAAAAAAAAGACGACACAAACAAAGTCATTGTCACTTTCAAAGCGTGGAGCTTTTTTTCAGAGCATCTGTATATCCCAGAAAGTTGCAGCTCACCTGGATTTCTTAGAACACATAAAAGCACCTGTAAATATATCGTCGCGATGAAAGGAATCCGCCTCATTGAAAGCTTCTCAGTGTTCCCAGTTTTATAATTCTGCAACTTACTCTGTTTTAATTGGATTGCGATGCAGTCAAATTTGATTCAATTGTTCATTAGTTTCCAGTGTTTCTTTATAGAATCATAAAAAATGTGGGAAATGAACGATATCAGAGTTTCCATCACAGCCGCTGTCACACGCTGGAAGTCCTGACGGACACTAACAAGTCGAACGCTAATTCAGTCGCTGTTATGAGGCCGACTTACAAAAGGCGAGGTGAGTTCTCATTTGAGTGTGAGTTATGCATAAAGCTGCATCAGATTACACCCATACGCCGTGGTAAGTGGTCTGTTTAATTGGGTTGTTAAAAAAGGAAAAAAAAAAGGCCTTCTTATCCTGCTTGTAATGAAAATTTGGGTCTCTTTTTAATGCGAAATGAGGTTGATACGGAGACTTATTAAAAATGCACAAGTCCTCTTAAAAACTTTGTCTGGTGTTTAAATGCGCAGCGTGTGATACTGTCTAAAATACTACATGTAAGCTAATCAACACCACGCAAAGAATAAAGAGTCACCTCAGAGGTGCTACATTGTGCTGCGGGGGTGCAGTGACATCATTAGGTGCACATGTATAATCTCATGTGCGCTAGAATTGGCCACAATAAAGATCAGATACTTAGTCATCTGCTAATGTCACGGGTTACAATTTTACAGAGAGGGGGGGTCCAACCATTTATGACCGCCCACTGACATATTACAGAAAAACAGAACAATAGAAACATTTTGGACATGTGCGAGTAATAAGCTGGTGTAGGTACGCACGACATTGATGCAAATGAGCGCAGTGACCCTGGAAGGTATTGAGTGCAAAATGCATCTGTCGCTGAGCATCTGCGTATCTTTGGGGTCCGCATGTGTCCATTCACATTTGCATCACGCGTGAAGATGCGCGCACATCCTTTTGGAGTCCTCTGCCTCCGAAACGCAATTAACCACCCGCTCGCACAACACACTGACTGCTGTAACCGCTCCGTATCCCCTCGGCTGCAGATTTTCATCCGCCGCGCCCCGATCACGACCGTAAAACATTTCTTGCCACTTTCTTCCCCCCAGCTGCTGACAGGAAAGTGAGAAGCGGCGTCTGCGACGTCACGTCTGCGTTTGGTGGGAGAAAGCCTGTTCCAAACAAAAGAGGTCTCATTTTCAGTAATCTAATTAGAGTAATGATTTCCAAACTGCTGTTGGGGTTCGGGCTCCTGCACAAATAGGACTCGATAATCAGTGACCTGGATGTAACTGTTTAGCAGTGTTACGGGGTATGAATATTTCTCCAAGCTGCATGAAATCTCAAATACGATCGGCATTCCGATGATGCAGTTTGAAAAATGTTTACAGACTTGTGATTTGGAATTATGTAATGTCCTCCAGAGAAATTCAATGCATCTTTCCAGTCAGTCACAATATTGCGAGACGGAAACAAATATAGACGTCAAAGGGCGATGCCTGCTTTTTGTGAGTAACACTAACACAGTGTCCTCCTTGTTGCGATAACAATGGGAATGCCTCGAAGTGAGAACACTGGCGTCGATAAAGATGCTCTGACTCGCTGTCGTCAACCAGCAGGCAAAACAAGGGATACCAGAACTATTCAATTTCACCCTTAAAAGGATTTTTTATTTTTTTTTGCCACAACTCGAGGTCAACTTTTAAAAATGAGCTCCTCAGCCGCTGAAGTGTCACATCACCAAGCGACAGGAGCCCAGAAGACAAAACTATAAATTTGAATCCTTTATTAGAAAACATATTTCTTGCTCTTCAACAACCACCATCTGTCTTCTTCTCCTCTCCAAAACAAACCGCTCCCGCTCTTCTTCTGCCTCCCTGTTGGGTTTCAGCACCAGCGCTCAGGCTCGTACATAAAAAAAAATGAGCTTCGCCCTTTTCTGTCCCCAAACCCCCACCGTAGATAATATTCCAGCTGAGAATGTCAGCCTCTATATGCAGGTGACCTGCAATAATGTAAATATGAAAATCATTTCCTTACTTCATTAAAAGAAAAGAAAGCTTTGTGGGAATGATTTTACACTTTTATACAATCACACTTTGCAAACACATATAACTTATATGCCACTTCTGCTCTGCTAAATGCCTCCAAGATTACTCACTGCAGCTTTAATCCATGATGGGCAGGTTGTTACTGCTGATACCAGCATCAGCAGTTTGACTCCCATCGCTGCTTCTCAATGTGTCAAAGGGTCCTTGAGCAAGACATTGAAGTCCCCGTTGCTTGGAGTGGCTTTTGACATTGGCGTCATAGTGTGGGTGAGCGCACGTGTATAAGAATGAGTGAATATGACGAGTCATGAATCAAATACACTGAGACTGCTGAAGCGCTAAAAATGCACCGTAAGTCCATTTACCATTTGCAGGTGACCTGTCCAGGCTGTACTTTGGCTGCAGTGCCTGCAACCCAACACGAATAAGGGAAGCATGAAAAAATAAAAGGAGGCATGGATACGTGGCTATATTGTAGCTCGGGCTGTCGGCATGGCAGCGTGCTAAATTACAGAGGCAAGATGATAAACGTTTTTGCTTCATGTTTTCATGTGAACATACAGAGTTCTCAGTTCAAAGCACCACTCCGTCAGAGTGCAGCTTCACACACTCGCTTGCATTGCAGCAATCTCCTAAAGGGAGAGTACATTCAAAATGCTTGTCAGATGGTGAAACAGCTTCAAAGACGCCTGTTTTCCCTCTTCCTTTGTGTAACTTTTAGAGGCCAACGATTCGACGCACGGAATCACTTCACGCTGTGACTGGTCAGCCGGGCAGAGGTGGGTGGAAAAAGGCCAGTATTTACTCTTGATATTGCGTTTTCCTTCTCTTTTCATGCAAACAACTGAGTCTGACAGCGATGATGCTTTCCAGGAGAGACGCTCCGAGTGGGTTCGCCTCTTTTGCAACTGATATCAAATCTCGCCATACCTGGCTGATTTTTTTTTTCACCCTGTCTTTTAACTTTTAGCGTTCATGACTTCCAGCCGAACCTCCGACTGAGTGCATGTCAGCCTCCAGTCTTGATATGGTAATGACCCGGAGCAATCGGCACCACTGTACATTATCTTTCGAATTTCATCTTTGCCTAAAACCAGCATGCGAACGGTGTCTCTAACCCTCTGCTTTCGTATGCCCGCTGATCCGCCCGTGCAACAACCAATGAGGTTGCTCGTCCCTCGCTGGAAAATCCATTGCCTGAAAGCATAATCCAAGTATACCTCCACTAACAAAACGTGTCAGGCAAAAAGTACATGCACATAAATGGGACTCTACATGAAACTGTGCTTTGACAGGCTTCAAAACTGTGAGAAATTCCACATAAGCTAATTACTTTCACGGGGAACAGGAGGTTGTTTTGGCGGGTACCAGAATATAGGCAACGACTACCATATTTAAGGGATTTATGCCACCTTTAACCTATATATAGCCGTGTAGGGTTTGCGCAGCCCTGTGGACCCGATGTGTCATTTTTTGATTGCCTCAGAGGGGCGAGGTGGAGACCTGCATCATTAAAAATGAATGTATCAGAGAGGGGAGAGAATCAATGGATGCAACAATGGAATACATTCAGCGCGGACCTGGCAGTGACATCGGGGACATCACAGTCAGCCACGTTGTGATGAACTCATTAAAATGATTGAAGTTGGTCTTCAAAGGACCACGGTTCAAATCCCAGGACGGGCGGACTAACATGAATCAGAGCGAAGATACCGAAGTCACGACCTTAATTCTTTCGTTTAACCGTGTTCTTCTTTGATAATGACGATGACAAGCACGAGCACCTGCTATGGCACCCAACCCTGGGCTATATTTCATGAACCAAAAGGGCTCTCATTTCCACCTATTGCATTAATTATGGCGAGTTGCAGGCGAGGATCGCCTCGGGATCCAGCTAAATCTTCTCTTACACGCCACTCTTTGTTCTAGTAAGTGCCAAAAAAAAACAGCGGACGGAGTGGTCGGAGATGGGGAAACAGGTTATAGACACTGGGTTGGACTGAATCCTGCTGCAGCGTTCTGAGGTGAGTCAGTTAAAGGGGAGAGAAGCCGTATACACATAGAGATGCGCGAAATGTCAATGAAAGCCCGGTCTGCAAAAACAGGCTTTCAGAACGTCGATAATACACCATTTACCATGCCGACCGATCCAATATCAGTTGGAGAGCTGACCCGAGGTGTTGTGTTCAAAGTTTTCGCAACTTCAGCTTTTACCGACTGTGGTGTTTTAGATCACTGCGGAAGGAGACAAGCAGGTGTTAAGTGGATTACGGCTCCAGAAATCGCATTCCTGCTCTGTGACAGGGAGACGGTGAGCTTTCACAGGCTGTACCTGAATCCATTTGCAGAGTTTTAACATAAGTCAAGTTCATTTGTTTAGCACATCTCAGCAAATTGCCTTAAATAGAACACAAAAATGGATTATGACGGCATGTAAAAGAAGAAGAAGAAGAAAAAAAAGGCTTTCAAAATAAAATGAGCTGAAGACGCAGGCGAACAAAACGGATGTAATTCAAAAGAAACGAGAGTTGAAGTGGAGTGCAAGTTTTCGGGAAGTTTATCCCAGATGCACAGCTCGCAGAAAACGAGATGCTGCCTGTCCGTGCTTTGTTTTGGCTCTGGGGACTTTAAGCAGATCTGGGAGGTCCGGACGGTGCGCAAAATAGCAGCGGATCAGAAAAAAATATATATCCTGGCCTTAAACCATTCAGTGGCTCACGAAACCAGTGGTGGTATTTTAAAATCAACTGTTTGACACACAAGGGTGGCGGCGCAAAGATCTGAGCGGCGCGGCTCGGTGTGTCAAGGTCTTGGACGACTGAAGCGGCTGTGAGCGGCGTGATGAAGGTTTCGGGAAGACCTGTGGCAATCGGGTGTGTTTGAAAAAATGTCCGGAGGCGACTGTGGAGGAAAGGTCGAACACTAACTGTGTCCTAATCAAACAGGAAAATGAACAGCGGCATCACAGAGATGATCTGAACGGTCAAGGTGTTGTGCCCAACCGAGCCAGCTGCTCACATTGTAGGAAAAGTAATTGATTTAATGTTCATAAAAAGCTTTTTAACATTATTTTTTTGTGCTGTTGTTACCTTGGAAAATAGCTGTTGCTCAGTGATAATTGAGCTGTGTCCAATGCTGCGTCTCACCCGTCCTTTCACAGTGTGTTCTAATGCATTGTCTGGGTTCGGTGAAAAACATCTTGCACTGTGCTTCTTCGCAGTGATAATAATATTACATCCTCCTCACTGAGCAACAGACTGTTGCGTCCACAGCTGCCTTGTAAATAATGGAAATCTTTGTGATATTCACATTGCACAGTTTCACACATCGTTAAAGAATGGCATGTAACATGAAGGGGGAAAAAATCATTAGGCCAATTTTCTCGTTTCCACTTGAGTGGGAACTTTGTGTTCAGTGATGAATCATATAGGAGGGATCTAAACTGTCAGCCGAGTCCAGGGTTCAGCGAGGTTTTGACGTGCAGAAGCTGTGATTTCTGCATCCCGCATTGACACCGCCAACCTTTCTACCCCCCTCCCCTTGGAAAAGGTGCGCTTCCCTCTCCACCCTGCATTGTTTTAGTTGCGTAAGTAACATCAGTACGTGTCAGTCAGTTTGAATTTGATTGCAGAGACCTGCCAGCAGCTCTGGTTCAACACAAAAAAAATCCGTCTTATTCTGCTCCATCAAAAAAATAAAAAGAAATCCATAAATCTTTTGAAATGTGCGTCGTTCTGAAACATATTCATGCAAACCAACACAGGTGAAGAGCAGGACACACACAAACACGCACTACAGGTTGCAAATCAATCACAAGGCGAAAAAGGAGGGCTGCAGGGGGATAGCTGTCAGCTGCTTTTTTCGGGAAGACCCTACTTCAGGGGCTTGGGTTCTTTCATGTTCTTCTTATGCCTCTTGGATAGGGTTTGTTTCCCCCAAGTACACCAACTTTTTTACCCCAAACTAAAGGCATGGTGGGTTTTTTTTTTTGGTAATTGGGGACTTTGAGTCAGCAGGTAACATTGTGTCCTTATCTCCCTGTGATGGATTGAACACTTGCTGATGATGGACCCTGCATTTTTTTTATCAATTTAGCTGAAATAGGGTCTGTGGAAAGAAAAGAGAGTATGTGTTGTGGGAAAAAAGTGACATATTTCTTGCATTACTTGTATGAGTTTATCAGTTCTGGGTCTCAGTGTTGCGTTGAGTTTGCTTGTCATACAGAAACTTTGCTTCACCCAGTGGAAAAATCAGAAATCCACTTAAGTTTTGTAGAAAAAACTGCAGTCAAAGTGTAGTCATCAGACCTTAGCCTATTGAGGTCAGCAGACCATTACAGAGCCTATCTTCTTTGCTGCGTGGTCTACATGGAGTCAGAGTGGCCAGAGGGAGAGCAGAAAAGCCCAGACGTCTTTGTTCTCTGCATTGTCCCCTCAGCTTCTTTGGGTGATACCCAGACTAACCAGGAGATAAACTGTCCCCAGTGTGTCCTGCTTGGATCCCGGGCCTCCTCCCAGTCAGCGACGGTGGGGCCTCTTCATCAGACGCTCGGTCAGCCTCAACTGACCTCTCTTTGATAGTTTTTTGCGGGGGTGAAATAAGTATTGAAGTAAAACCCTGTTTTTCCACATTAGAAAACTGTAGTTCAACCAGTAAGTCATAATCCTTGATTTTAACCAACTCTTCTCAGATCTTCTCACTTTTAAAGTCCTAAATAACTGATTAGATGCATGATTGTGCGTTTGTAAATCTAGTCACAGTCAAGTCAGCCTTAGCTGTACTTAAACATTGACAGACCTGCTGGACACCAACATGCTACTACTATGCCTGTGAGCACATTAACGCTCGGAGAGTTCATGAAAGGAGACATTCTGCCTTGATAAATCATCAACAGAGTGCTGTAGCATTAGTGGGCCTGCTTGACACCCCGCAAAAGAAAAATGCAGCCATAATCGTGGTTTTCGTGAAAAAGCAGCAGTCTGATGAGGGGCGACATAGCACAGCATTAAATTAAGGTTTGATGAGCTATAAATGTGAGCCAGAAGTGAATGGTGCTGCTTCGGTAATGTTATTTCTTTTCTCGCACAGTGAAAAAGCCTGAAATATTCAATGATAATCACATCAAGGGCCACCCGGGGATCAAGTACGGGCACAAGTTTGACACGCGCTGCCACGGCGCGCGCGTCGCTGGGAAGTCTGAACTCCCTCTTCGAGGATTTTTTCGAGAGAAAATAACCACAAAGACAAACGCGGCGGTGTCATTGCCTCGGCAGGAACACCTAATCTGAGAAGAATAGATGTGTTTATTCAAATCTTGGAGGTTGAGGGGGGCTCCGTGATGCAAACAAGCCTCAAATATTATTCCCTCCATCAGCCGAATGCTCGTCGAAAAACAGTTTTTGATCTCTCAGATCTGAATCCAAATGACCGGCTGTGGTACTCGAATAACACAGCGTGAATCTTAAGATCACAACTACTTTTGTTCCTTTGAAAGAGCCCAGCAAGATCAAACAAATAATTGAGCACTCTGGGGACAATAAAAAAAGGTAACAAATTACTGCAAGAGAGCCGGCTCCGCACACCCTAATATCGAAACTCCTTCCTGACATTGCTTTACATTAGAAAGTTCTTGTATCACTTTTACGGGCAGCTTATATGGCGAATCAAAGCATTACGGCTCTCAGAGGAGTGATCATCCACATCATCGTCTCAGTCATTAAAAGTCAGTGCAAGTAACTTTTAATGACATGTCCCCTTGTTATTCTACTAGAAATAACTAGAATATAATTATGTTCTGAAAGCCAATGGTAGAAACTATCCGCTGACCTAGAAAATAAAGTTTCTCAGTAAGTGTTAAATATTTATCACAAATCAACTTGTTCATTACCTGCCAAGGTCACGTCTTTGCATCCATAATGTCCTTATTTTCATTAAAATCATTTTGTAACGGTACTAGTATCCAATTAGGTGCTTTCATTATCTTCCATGACTATGAAGACGGTATATTTATTGTTATTATGACTTTTTTTGTGTTCTCCAATATGCGTGACGGGATTTACATGATATTAGCTTGAAGGCCTTGAGCCAGAGAACAATTGATTACGTTTTGATGGTGCTCCAAGTCTATTAATTTTTCCACCATCGGACAGTTATTGTTTTTAATCCAAATCAATGCATGTAAGGCATATACAAGTTTGATTTGAGATCCCAGGGTTGTTTTTTTTCCAGGGTCAGGGAATCAATTTAAAAGTGGATGTATAAATAAAAATGATCATGTTCCGCTGCAGGATCCGCTGAGCCTTAAGTCCCCCTCAGTCTGGTATGATGAGGTCTGATGCCTCCGTGAGTCAGAGCTTCAGCCAGGTTTGGTTTGAGAATCTGCAGAACAAGAAATAAGACGAGTACATGAGGGTGGTGGGGGGGGGGGGCTGGGGGGGTTGCTTTTAATGCTTTTCATTTTAATGAAGTTTGCTTTCCTTTCTTTACCGCCGCCTCATGATTCTTTGCAGAAGTAGTAATTGCCTCACAGGGATTCGGAGACAGCGCAGCACTCAGTGAGACGCTGTCTTAGATATCCATCTCTGCCTCTGTTCCTGGGGTAATTAAGGTTCGGAGTCACCTCAGGAGATATTGTGGCTCCTCAAACTAGCTGCCTTTGGCAATCTGTGGCACAGCGTGTGTGTGTGGGGGGGGGGGGGGAGTAAGATATGTATGAGGGAGTTTTTGCGTGACTCTGCACGTGGGCATGCATGAAGGTAAGGCCTCCTATTAAACGAGAGGATTCGGAGGGTAAGCTCCTGATGCGAAGTGGGTGATAAAATGAGGAGCGCTTTACCGAGTTCAACGACGGGCTAAGTCAGAGTGCTGGAGTTTGGGAAAGTGCCTCACGTCCTCCTGAGTGAACCTGTCTGAGCCCATCGGTATTGTTTGGGATGACTGAAGCATAATTGTTTAAAGAATAGAGCTATTTCTGTCTTTAATATGGTGCTGCAGATGGAAATTACACTATATACTCAACAGCCATTAAGCTACTTTGAGTCTCCCAATGAGCGACTCCTCGGCCATTCAAATATTAATGAAATAGGTCTGTGTGTTGTCAAGCAAATTACCCTGAGTACAAATGTAATGAATCTCATTACCGAAGTGAATGAAAGAGTGGATTTTTTTCAAGTATTTTGAGGATAATCATAATGCAAGCAGCAGATATAATAGAAAACTAAAGGACGAGCATCGTTCCACCAGTTATGATAATATCAATAAAGAAGAGAATCCATCTATAATTGAGGAAGCGGCGCATCCCAGTTGGCTCCACCGCAACCACAACAGCATTTAATTGCTTTGTGCCTGAGACAGCTTCTTCAAGTAGCTGGAAATTTGGTCTGACAGCGGCCTGTCCTTCCTCCAACATAAAGTAAAAACCCAGCTGGGACTTTGCCTTTTAGATCACAGCCGAGCCTCTGTGGCGAGCGGGCGGCCCGCAGCGAGCCGAGAGCGGCCCGGTCAGTCGGCGAGGGCGGGGGGGGGGGGGGGCAAGGGGGGGGCCCTCGCTCGACCCTTCCAGCCGATCCGAGCGTTTCCATCGGAGCACTCGGTGATGTTAATGACCAAAGCGCGTGGCGTGAGTGACACCAGCGCAACACAGGAACGGCAAGCAGCAAAGGCTCCAGAATAAAAAGCGCGCCGGCCCTGCAGCCCCCAGAGAGCGGCTTTGATTTATTTACAAACTGTTGAGCTCTGCGATAAGTAACAGCAGCAGAGTCAAGCGCTGGTGGTGCATGCTCGCGTTGATGCACAAATGAAAGAAGCTCCAGAAAGAACCAGATCACCCCCAACCCCCCACCCTACCCCCAACCCCCCCCCCCCCCCTCCACTGACACGAAGCAGCTCATTTGTCCCAGAGTATCTGCTCCACTGCCATCAGATCGTCACCCGCTCGCTGCTCGAGGTGACGCTCGACACCAATCAGCCCGTTTCAAAGGTGCATGTGATTGGTTACATGTTTTGAAGTGACACTGAGGGCTTGATGCCAGTGTTTCTGAGTGTTTCTGACAAGTCACGGTAAATAGCGTTCCTCACTTGAATATTGTTTTTTTGAAGAGCCCCTATGTGCAGCTCTTGGTTTTATAGTTGGAGCACATCGCAGTACATTTTGTCAGCTCTAAAACCTCACTGAAAAAACAATAATGCAGAATTTTTTAATGTTAGTTTTCTAAGATGCTACTTCCAAATTCATTTTTTAAAATGAAAATTTTAGCCTCTCCATAAAACTCCTCAAAGATCTTTGATTTCCGCTGCTCCTATTTTCATTAAAGGCATTCCAGGTCCCTCAGGAAGCTTCAATCTGACGGCATGTCAACGAAAAAGAAAAACAAGCTGTTTTTGTTGTCCTTTCTGTCCTGTCGTTATGGTTGACATGTTCTCTTCACATCCCGCACGACGTCCTGATGCGGCCAATTCTTGTGATCATGTCACCGCTTTTTCAGTGTGACCTGGAGAAGATTCTTTCTGTGCGGAAGTTGTGTTCATGATGCAAAACTCATGAATCTGATATTCACCTGTAAGCTGCTTATCGCAACACAAGCTGTCTGCTATGATAAAGTTGCAAGCCTGGATTGTATTATGTGCGAGTTCGACGCGTTCGTTCACATTTGAAGCACATTCCTGGTGCGGCTGTGCCAATATTCAGCGTTCCTATTTTCACCGAGAACCAAAGGAGGATTTATTAACCATCACTCATGTAGCACAAAAAAAAAGTATGAACACATAAAGTTGTGTTTCAGACTCAAATATCTGAAAGACGCTGCTCTCTCAAGCCCCAACTGTGAGCCATTTTTTTTCAACATTCGCAGCACGAACCTCGCAGCTCGAAGCGACCAGCTCACAAATGTGACGTTCGGGGTCTCTACCGCTCCGAGCTCCCTATTTTCTTGATTTGGCTCGAACGAAACAGAACGAGACAGAGAGAGAGGGAGAGAGAGAGAGAGAGAGAGAGAGAGAGAGAGAGAGAGAGAGAGAGAGAGAGAGAGAGAG
>JASSRZ010000014.1:13364365-13385898 GCA_032164315.1 Malacoctenus gilli
GAGAGAGAGAGAGAGAGAGAGAGAGAGAGAGAGAGAGAGAGAGAGAGAGAGAGACTGGGGGAGATTGTGACAGGAGGAGAGAGATACTGCAGCAGGGGGGGGGGGGAGGTGATGTCTTCCACTGTCATTGTGTCTACCGAGGCCTCACTAGATGGCAGTGTAGTGTAGGAATAAGGCTGGACAAGTCCCGCCACATAAGGCACCAATTTAGGAACTTTCTCGGCCTGGTTCTCCTCCCCCATGTGTGAGATTGTGTAAGTGCAGCTACACTGGGTGCACGGGGGTGGGAGAGTGTGTGTGTGTGGGGGGGGGGGCAATAACTGCACACAGTTACAGTCACAGAGAGGAAGTTTATGAGCCTCACCAGTATCTGTGTTTATTTTAATAACTCGCCTTCATCGGGCCGTGACCTTTGACCTCCCTGGGCGCGCTCCCGTCCTGTGGGTGTGGCTCCGTGATTGTAGAGAGCTCAGGAAATGAATGTTTTATCAGCCTGCGCAAAGACAACAACAACAGCAGTGTAGTGGGTGGGAAAAGAGAGGGAATGTCTAAATTTAACCCGTCAGCTTTTGCCAAGTCAAATAAAATCCAGCAGCGAACAGTTTCCTGTTGGTTTCACTTCGAAAAACAAGTGGAGGGATCATATATCTGGTTATTAGAAGTGCAAATATGGCCGAGGCACGTTACGGCCATCACAGGAGCGCTTTGTTGGCTGGGATGAGCCGTAATCTGCACACAAAGTGAGCATATTCATGCACTGTAACTGTTTTTCTTGATATACTTCCAATGCTCTTATGATCGTGCAGATCCTACAATCTGTACCCGGAGCCGGCGCTCTCCAGCGTGCACGCGCCTCCGTCTCCCAGTCGCCGTGTGATCCTCTGTTGTTGCAGTGCAGGGAACACAGACTCTCCGGCATTTAATTACCTTGCGTTTCTATCATCTCCACGCTCTCTTCAGATGCCTGATGTATTCAGGTGGTGCGGCAAAGAGGGAGAGCAGCACATCCTACTCATTCACTGCAAGAGAGTATGTGGGAGGAGGTGAAAGCAGGTGAGCGTTCGCTGTGCGCGATGCCCTCCTCGAAAGCAAAATTTAGAACATGAAACGCACTCAACATGCAGAGAAAAAAATATGCTTGGAAGGAGATTCATGCGGGGTTTTTTTTCTCCTTTTGTGGTGGAACACACACATCGTGAGCAATTCCTGCTGCACAAAAAGACTTCACAATTCCTTAGCAGAGAGCGCTGATGAAGTCAATCACAAAAGATTAAGGGAAATTAGCCAGCACAATACATGCGGCGTGGGCGGAGGCTTGTTTCAACTCATCTCGTGTTTTGTTTTTTTTTTTCCCTCTGCCTCCTGTCTCGTCCCGTCCCACCTAAAAGCTCGTTCTCCCCAACCTCCCCTGTGAAGTTCTCCCGGCTTTCCTCTGAGAATAGGCAGCCGCTGTCACAGAGAAGCCGGGGGGGTTCAGGAGATCAGAGGCGAGAGCACCAGTTGACTCTCCGCTGAGAAAACCAGATGACCCTCTTCAAAGTGATAATGTAAACAGCTATGTAGCGGCGACAGGAACCGTGGGAGTTTATACATAAAACGTGAGGAAATCGGCTGCAGGAGAAGTGCAAAAACCGGCTTCCTCTGTAAGTTGAATTTATTTATCTTTCTTTTTTTAAACTTAAAAAACTAAAAACAAACATGGTAGATATAATTTCTTTGAACTGAAATGTTGTGACAAATAGATGTTGAAGGTTTTTGAGGGCACGGGACATTTTTCAGGATAATGATGAGATATGAGAGTGGCTTTGCTTTCCTTTGGCATGTTCTTTTTTGATGAAATATTTCCCTCGCACACAGCAAACTAAGATCAACGACATGATGCGTTCACTTTGCTGTGCAATAGGATTTGTTTGTGCGTGTCCCCTGCCAGATTTCTCCGATTTATCATTGTTGTTGGTCTCCATTCGTTGCCTGACCGGCCTCTCTGCAGCTGCACTGTCAGCTCCAGCTGTGGAGGCTTCAAACAGCTGCTTTCAATTAATGTCGCCCCGTAAGAAGCATGACTCCAAACAAGCATTTGTTGACTTTAGATGGCGGATTTGGGGGCGGCACAGGATTTCACAATACGTGTGCGTCCGGTGACGTGAATTATAGGCAGCCATAAAAACCTCGAGTCGTGACCCAAAGCCTTTCACCCGTGCAATCGATTACAGTTTACACTCTCACACAGGTTTCGTTTTATGAGTTCCACGTTAGATTAAGTTTTATGTTGTCATCAGCTCCTTGCTAAATTCACTTTGTGATAAATGGCGTTCTCTGACTGCAAAAAAAATATGGATATTTTTCATTTCGTAGTGAATGTCAGGATCGAGCATGAAATGTAAGAGGTTTCAGGGACTTTAAGGCTTTAGGAAAACCAAAAAACCGCAGCTTCGTTTTTCATCGTTTTGATTTGAACGTGACAACCTGTGTGCCCCCCCCCGCCCCAAACCAGACCGCCACCTCAGTGAACCTCACTCTAACCACTGGATCTCCAACATGGAGGCCGTCCAAAGACAACCACAGAAGGATCGGCAGCCAGACCCTCCACTTAACAAAACAAAGTCTGTTCCTTTTCCACCCAACTGCAGTGCGTGCGTGCGTGCGTGCGTGCGTGCGTGCGTGCGTGCGTGCGCGCACGTGCATATGTGTGTGTGTGTGTGTGTGTGTGTGTGTTATTACCTTCATGTGTGCACAGACGCAGTGCTGCACCCCAATGCTGTTTAGGCGCCAATCCAAACGTAACAATGTAAATTGTTTCAGGTTCAAAGTGGGCTCTGTTGTTGCCTCCCACCCTGCTGAGAGGGGTGTACCACCACCACCATTTTTAGCAAGTCGTGCAGTGATATATTCTGTGTGAAGCCATCAAAACAACAGCATTGTTTTGCAGCGAAAATATAAAGCGAGCGGTTCTGGTTCTCCTCTGTCTCCGCGAAAAAATCTTTGCGCGCAAGCTCCGACTGAAAGCTCGTGGGTATTTCATCGTACAGTTTACCTCGAAAACTGCAGAGGGGAAGATTTTGTTTCTGGTTTGGAAATGCGATTTGACCCATTTTGGTGGAAGGGAATGAAACTAAAGATGTGTAAAATCACGGAGAAAGAAAAGTTTGAGAAATCTTTGTTTTTGGGATTCGTGTTACTAAAATGTTTCCCTTGACTCAAATTTAAAGTTTGACGGGGGGTCTTTTTCAGTCAAAATCTACATGAATACACTCCACAGTGAGTTCTTTGCGACACTTGTATAACACGTGTTGTGACGCAGTTCAAACTAAAGCAATCACGCTCACTAATGCTGTAAACTCTGTCATCAATCAATCCATCCAACAACCATCTATACACCTTTTCAGCTTGGGGTCCAAGTTCCATCTCTGAATAGACCATGCGGTCATGTCAAGAACAGGTTTCTCTCTATAAGGGCTGAATTAAAAGAAAGAGGGTTTTTTGGGTCACAATACATGATATGAATGTACGTTATAAAGTGGTTAGTCAGTGGCGATGGACGTGGAATGAAATATAAACCATCCGCAATCACCTTGCTGTCCACAACAGGTATATTTCCATTCGCATTCAGGCTTGGGGATGATTTAGTTGAAAGTTGCTTGGGAGAGAAATGGATATCTGGTCAGGAGAGCGGTTGGCTGAGCGGGGGCTGCAAGGGTGACGGGCAATATTTCAAACATGTCTGCAGTCGGAGGGGAAACAGTTGTGATTGCGCTCCTCCAGCGAGTCAACACAGAACTGGGTTCGGCTAACGAGGGAACACGGCAAAAAAAAAACCCCTCCGCCCGTGATTTAATGACAGGGAACAATCAGTCAAAGCAGGCCGGATAATCAGTGTTACATTTTGTTTCACAATGTGAGAAAGTTCCCCTCAGTACATTCCCATAAACTGAGCTGAGTACTGCTGCAGTTTTCTTTTTTTTTTTCTTTCAGGCCGTGTGCAGATAGCACCCTCTTGACTGTAAAAGTGCACGTTATCTGGCAGCCATTCACTGCTGTCTGACTAATTTTGCCTCAAACTGTATCAGCTTTGGTTACCGTGGCAACAATGCTCAGACCAACCGAAGACGAAGTTGTCTCTCTCTCTCTTTTTTTTTTTTTTTCTTGTTATCCCACTAGATTACTCAACATGAGGGAACAAAAATGTTCATAACTGAATGGTCACGGTTTTTCAGAGTGCTGAAGAAAGAACGTGGACGTGGACTTTAACAGACTGCCCGTAATGAACGTCCCACTTTGCAGCAGTCTTTGTCAGAATGGTTCACTCAGAGCTGCTTCGCTCCCGTCCTGCAGTGCAGCGTGTCGGCAGCTGAATTTAGACAACCAGCCTCCAACGACAGCGGAGAGGTTCAGCGAAGACTCACTTCCATATTTACCGCTTTCAATCCACAAAAAAAGGGAAAAACTCTTTAGAGGAGAACTCACGCGATTCAAACGGGAAGACACTGCATAACACCGTGTCCCATAAATCCACACAGCTGCATTTATAGTCTGATGTATTCCAGAGCTAATCGGCTGTGATATAAGTGATACATTTAATGATTCGAGGATAAAACAGTCTATAACTATCAAATTTATCCTCCAAGATTGAGTGTATTGTGAAATGCTCGTTGAGTTCTGTGAAAATATGTGTGAGGATGGATGTTGTGCAGTCGCTGAGCAAGTGGCTGCAGTGTGGAAAATGTATTTTGCCATATTTGTGGTGCTTGAAACATTCACGGGACTGAACGTTTAGATTGCTTAACTTACAGAACTGTCTGTTTTTAGGCCAATCTGACAGAAATAATAGCTGGGACTGAGAGACACTTCACCCTTTTATCCTTCACTGATAACACGGTCCAGTTTTTTTGTCCATTCCAGTTGTGTAAAAGAGAGCTGTAACTTTTTTTGGCACTATTCTCGCCGCCTTCTGTTGTTTTGGTTTTTTTTGTATCTGCCATCCTTGCCATTTACTATCAACCTCTTAGCATCACCAGCCAAGAAAAAAAAAAAACCCTCTAATCTCTTTTAACAGCATGAACCCACTTTGAAACACTGCTTGGGAAAGGTTTCCCATTTCAGACCGTTTAAACCACATTAAGAAGACAATTCGACAGTAACAACCGGCGCTCTGAGAGTTTCCTTAATAAGAGCAAAGATACTGCGAAACTGGAGTCTGTCTTCTCCGGGGTGCACAGGGGCACATTCCTGTTGATCCAACATGCTGCACACATAAACGGCCTCCTGTGCCATCGCTCCACAATGAACTCTTTTATCATTAGGGCTGCTGATGAGCAAACGTGTGAATCAGAAATAGCTGGAGCCTCGGTTCGATCAAAAAAAAAAAAAAAAGCCTCCTCTGCAGTATGAGAAGACCGAGTTTCTGTTCGACGCAGAATTCCCAGGTTAAAGGCGACTTCGTGTATCCCATCTCTTCGCTGCAGGATGCTCGGCCCACCACAGTGCCAGAACTTTTTTTTTTTCCCTTTTTTCTCAAGCACAGTCAGAGTTCAACCACAACACTGGCTGCTGCAGCCGCCTTTGCGGATGGCACGCTACGTTTTGGTTCAGACTCACTCCGGTTCACAAATCGGTTCCTCGCCTGGCTCGACGTTCGGGTGACTTTCGCCTACTCTTCCCCGAACCTTCACAGCGGAGGATCGGCTCGGACATTTTTCCCCCTAACATGTTGTAGCTTCTCTGCACTTCAGTGTTCGTGGCCAAGTTTTTCTCTCTGAACCATCCTTGTTATTTGAGTTTCACCTCGCTGCTGTTTGTCATCAACCAAGTGAAAGCAGATAGCCAAAGAAATACAGTTTTTTTGCACCCTAGAAAGCATAAAAACTTCTGAATTTCGAAGAATAACCTGTTTTTATTGGGAAATCTTTGAAGTCATATGAACAGATTTGAAGTGAAGGTTTGTGTTTTTGCAACAAAAATTTGAGTGCGTCCACTTTTGTCGGTTTCCATTTTTTTTCATGCCATACCTTGTTGGACATGCTTTTCAGCACAAGTAGTTTCATCCTGGGAGCTTCCGTGCATGTGGCTGCTTCATGACGTGACAACGGTGCTCTTTTATTTCGAATTTTTTGACCAACATCATTCGCCGCACTAATCTGTGCACTCGGTCAGCGCTTCAAGACAGACTGCCCTCGCTGAAAAGTTCAAATAGTCGGCAGGAATGCGGGGGCTGGAAGGTGGGAGGAGGTTGAGCGCAGACGTTTTCGCCAAAGCTCGCATGTGGTTTCGTTGGGAACTGTGCCAGAAACGGGGAGGCAGGGTTTCGGGGTTTGAGGGGGGTCAGCCTGCTCCGCAGTGAGAAAGTTCTGCTTTTCATTACATCAGCCCATATGGCCACATCTCTGCCCCACCTCCCAGACTGCACTCTGTTTCCTGGAATTGTTATATCAGTCAGTGATCCGGCCCTTTCTCACTCCTTCTCCCATCGTCTACATTTTAATGTGAGTGTTTAAGATTGTGCGCGCGATTGTAGGGGGGGGGGGGGTGATAACTCTGCAGGCTGGCTGAGGCCATGTGCCGAGAAAATGTGCAAATCAAGACGCGTTCATTTGAGTGCATTTGGACATTGTTACGATATTCTCTGGAGGGCTTGACCAGCAAAGCAGAAAAGAGAGGAGAGGAGCGAGGAAGAGGACGGATTCCTGCTTTTTCCATAATAAATCTGCGCTGCTTAACATTCACTTTAATCTCTATCCTGTTTCCTGTTAAGGGGAAGAGAAGCAACTCAATTTGCTCAAGTTGTTTTACACCAGCCTGGCGGGGGGGGGGGGGGCTCGCGTAGCTGGAGATATGATCATTAGATTACCATTAGAGCACAAACACAATGCAATTATCAAGAAGGCAAAGCCAGCACATTCATTGATGGTGAATTTACCACTGAAAGCAGGGGTGAGAAGGTGCATTCTCAACCCGAAATGGGAGAACAAATACTTTAGAGGAGATTCTTCCTGACTGAGCCTTTTTACTTGAGTTAATCTACAAAAAAAAAACCCTGCAGGAGCTGGGAAAAAAAAGCTACGCAAGTATGCTGCTGTTTCACAAACTTGACTCGCCAATGTAATCTGGTTCAGTTTTCAGATATGGCACAAGCCCTCATGGACGTCACATTCAGCCAGGCTTCAGGTCTGCCTATTATCTGCTCAATCTCTCCTGTTGCTCCATCCTCTACACCCACTATTCATCCACCCACCACACACATACAGTTCCGCCACCTTTAACCCAGCAAGGTTGTACACTGCATGTGGAGGAAGGTGGATTCCCAAATGAACACTGAAGAAGGCAAAGGGGAAACATGCAATCTATGTCCAAAAACAAGAGAACTTTTACAAAAACAGCACTTTATCTCTGCATGGCAGGTGTGCAAACCCTATACATTCACGCATTACGGTCATATTTCATCTGTTGTGCGAAGTCCACTGGAGAATTGTTGTTTCTATGTATTAAACTTCCATCCAATTTGGCTCATTTTTTTTACTGATGTATTGTTGGTTTTTACAGAGGTGCTAAAAGTAAACTGATGATATTTCCTGCGAGACAATGTAAAGAAAAAAGTCTGACCTCAAGTTAAGTTCATAAACTGGCAAACACCACTTGAGTTTAGGAAGTATTTGTACTGTACTACTTCCTCAACTTGGCAAAAAAAGGGGGATGTAGAGGATAAATAATTCATCATGCATTCCTAGAAAAAGTTTGCTCATTAACGTGTAAGTAACAGTGAAGTGATTAGAAACATCAGAAATAGTTTCTTCTTCTTTTTTTGAGACCAAGTCTGTGATTCATTCCTCACAGTGAGCGAACACGTTTCATTTTAAGGGAAGTTTTCTTTCTTTCTTTTCGGGAGAAAGCACTTGTTTTTAACTTGGAGCCTCTCTGTTCTGGCATGGCTGGGCCACACAGGTTTGAAGAGGAGCCTCTGCAGAGCTGCAGTGGGAACACGGGCGGTATTTGTGAATCAAAGTGGCAGGAGGTAATGAAGCGCGCATCCAGGCGTGGGGAGAGAGAGAGAGAGAGAAAGAGAGGGAGAAAGAGAGGGGAAGGGAAAATTAGGGGAATCTAAATAAAAAATCGCAGAACTTCCGTCTTCCATCCTCGCCGAAAAAAAAACTTGAAGAAGTTCCTACACAGGCATCGGGGAGGGATATAAATAAAACCGCGGTGATTATCAGCGGAGGATTCCGGCGCGGCAGTAAAAAGCTGGTCCTGAGTGGGGAATCTTTTGTCCCGCTGAACGCTGAAACGAAGGCCCGGTGGGTGGATAAGTGAAGTCACATGGTCACTTTTCCTTTTTCCCACACAAACACACCCACACCCTCCTCCATGCAGCCACTCTTCTCTCCTCAACTCACTACTACCCGCAGCGGGCAGTCTCGTCCGCTCCGTCTGGATACTGTAGCGGCACCAAGTTGCGCGTTTTTTTTTTTTCTCCCTCTACAATGTTTCCGAATCGGGGCTGATCACATTTCCAAGCGCGTCTCCGAAGCGTCCGCCGGACTAAAAAGCTTCATCCCGCCCGTCGGCAGGGAGTCGGGGCTACTTTGTTTCAGGTAAATCCGGCAACTTACAGTAACAGTTTTCTTTTTTTTTCTTTCTTTCTGTAACTCGTGGGTTCATGTGCGCGCTTCGTGTCTCTCTGGGAGCCTGCGCTCATCTCCAGACGCGTCCCCTCCATCGTGACTTTTTCTCCGCGCAAATAGTTTCACGTCGCCATCCGACGCGCCGTGCATGGAGTGGTTAGATAACAGGCTGCTGTTAAACCAACAAGAAACGTGTTTAGTTTGGTGGAGCCATTTCATTTCCAGGCCCGGTTGCCCCCCCCCCCCCTCTCTCTCTCTCTCTCCCTCTCTCCCACACACACACACGCACGCACACACACATCCAGGTAACCCTGCAGCTGCAACGATGTTTCACTTTATTTGAATGAGGCCTGGCTTTTTGTTTACTATTGACCATGCTTTATGGCTCCATGCTGCTCTACAAGAGTGGAGGGGGGTAGAATTGGTGGTGTGGGGGGGGGCATAGCTGCTTTCATCTCTCACCCTGCATGAGTCCCCCCCCCCCCATCCTCCTCCCCCCTCTGTGAAGCCTAGAAAGAGAGACTGTAAAGTTTATATCCACTTGGCTCAGGATGAATTCTTCTCACAGTTTGCCGAAAGTTAGTGGGATGCTGAGAGGCTCACGTTTCCCCGGTTGTGTTATTAGGGTTGTGCTTGTCTCCGGATGAACAAGCTCGCATTATCTGCTAATATTTTAACACAAGCGGTGACTAAGCTCTGTACTTGCAAAGCGACATCAGTCACAGAACAATGCCGGCCTCTCTTTTGTCTCCATCACTGTAATTACATGAGTCACCACTGCAGCCATACAATATCTTTCAGGCAGAAAAAAAACCACAATCCGTTGCCTTGACAGCCCGAGTGTGAAGCTGCGATGCTCAGTCGTCTTCTCTCTCTGGCACAGGACGAGCGCGAGGCCGCCTCTTCCTCTTCCTCCTCCTCCTCCTGCCTGCCGCGGTGGGGGACATGAGCTTGGTGGACGTGAGGCCGTCGGCGGGGTCTCTGACCCTGTCCCTGTCCGGCAACGACTCCAAGGACCGCTACTTCGATCGCGTGGACGAGAGCGACCCCGAGTACCTCCGGAGCAGGAACATGTCGCCGGACTTGAGGCAGGACTTCAATATGATGGAGCAGAAGAAGAGGGTCACCCAGATCCTGCAGAGTCCAGTATGTAGCCTGCAGCTCTATATAAGTGCCTCCTACACACACATACGCACACGCTTTCGCAGAGTATGAGTAATAAATGGCGCTTTGAAAGCCAGAGAGACGAGCAGCATCTTCACCCGAAGCGGGCGGAAAAAAAAACATCGGGGGGGGGGGGTTGTGTGTTTGTGTGAAGGTCACTTCATATGCTATGCTTTGCTTCGATATGTGATTGTTTCTAATGTTTCTCTAGAAAAAAAAGAAACATGGCCACTCTGTTCACTTATCACACACAGCGGAGGAGGAGGAGTGATAAGCTGCATCTGCACATAGAGCGAAATGTACTACAAACACAGATAAACCTCAGAAATCCGGCGTATGTGCAACGTTCGTCACGCGACAGATAAAACCTGCTCGGAAATCACTTGGAACTTGGGGCAGATTCTTTTCCCGAGTCATTCAGCTGAAACAAGCAGTGCTTCGGTAAATGTTTACATATGTAAGGGTTTTTTTTTCTCTTACAGCAAAAACAACAGACATTCTGTGGTTTTGGCTTCGCTGACGATGAACACATGCGTGCTTCCTCCGTCTTGTGCAACATTAAACTACATATCTCATCCCGTACGTTCATTCTGATGCACAGCGTTGCTTCCCTCTCGCTGATTTTCATGTATAGCTTGTTGAATCTCACGCAGCTGAATCCGACTCCCACTCAGGAAGTTGCAGGAAACGTTTTCTCACACGAGGCTGTTGATCCGAATGGCATCAGACGGAGGGGTTGTGTTTTACCGCTTCGAACGCCTGACACGAGAGCAATAGATAGAATGGCAGAAATGATCCGTGTAACAGCAGACATTACATCAGTACAGTATAAATAAGATGGATTATAAAGAGGGGCGGCGCAATCTGGTTCGATGAGGCACCAGGAGGTGCAAATAAACACATGCCAATGAAGTGCATGGAAATAAGTCGAGCCCACACTCAGCTGCGATTGCATAACAGACCCAACAAGTGAAACTCATCCCATCACCATGGGAACTGTGGTCGGATGGAGCAGAATGCCGGCGCTTAGCTGCAGCTCACAGCGAAATAGTGCTGTTTCAAGATGCACAGGCGACTCGGGGTGCAAGGATTGATGGCCAGGTTTAATGCCATCACACACACCCCCCCCCGCCCGCTTCTAATGAAGCGCCTTTTCACAGACACACAAAAGGCTTCTTAAGTAGTCTCCCAATGATTTGTGTGTAGTTGCAATAAAGGAAAAGTCTGACAACAAGCTGGGCAGCCTCGCACAACCTCGGGAGGTGCTGCACCGGGGTCACAGTTCGCTTGTGTGCACGTTGCTAAGTTAATGGAGGTTCGTGAGTGGGCTTCGTCTCCGCCGGTCTTCCCTCGCTGAGAGAAAGTTTTTGTTGTTCGTCTTTTTGCTCACAGGTGTTTAAGGACGAGTTGGAGGGCCTGATTCAGGATCAGATGACTAAGGGCAACACCCCCACCGGCCTGCTGGCGCTGAGGCAGATTGCTGACCTGGTCATGGCCAGCACCTTGGGAGGGGCCGGCCCCCTGACTTCGCCCATCAGTGAGTGGCAGTGTGTGTCGGTGTGCCGCGAATGCATCCCTCCGTCCGGGCGTGATTGTCATTCAGCGTGCAACCTCCGTCTGTGTGCATTATTCAGGCTGAATATCTTCATTGTCAGAGGTTTTGAATTGTCAGACTCCTGTGACACTCAACAACCCCCGAAACAGCAGAGAAAGCAGAAAGCTGTTGACAGCATTCCCTCTGTCGTCAGTGTTTCTTGGAGGAAGTCCTCCTGACCGCCTTGAGTACCGAATCATAGCCGTTTGTCTCTGATAATTACATCGTTCTGCCCTGTGTGTCTTGTGATTTCTGGAAAAGGTCACAGAACTCTATTGAAAGTAGACCCAGAACACCCAGAAACTCTATTGAAAGTATGACAATCCAAACAGGAGGCTGTGTGGTTGATGGTTCAGTGGGAACAAGCTTTTAAAGTCAGTGACTCAGACCGTCTCTTTTATAAAGCTTGAGTGGCTGTAAAAGATCCTGTCCCGTATCAATGAATGGCCTTATAAGGTAGTAAAGTCCCGAAATACACTAAAGTTTCACGATGGGAATCAGCGAAAGGCCTTTTTTTTTCAATGCTCAGCTTTGGACACTCAAGTTCTCCGAGATCTTTAACTCTTTGCGCGATGTCAACAAACCACGTAAACACTGTCAGAGTTCCCGTTTAGAGTGACGGCGTTGTCTCCCGCGGCAGGCTTGGGGACGGTGCCTCCAGTCAACGACCTGTTCGCCGTCGAGTCGCCCTCCTTCGCCAAAGGGGAGAAGCAGAGTCGCTGCAGGCTGGCCAGCCTCTACAGGCTCGTTGACCTCTTCAACTGGGCCCGTTTTACAAGCTCCTACATTACTGTGAGTACAACTTCGCCACCACGCTCCGGCGCACACCTGCTTAAGCATGCAGTGCGAGGGGTGTTTTTTATGTCTACTCGCAGGCGCTTCAAGTTCTCTGGCTCAAGCGAGACTTTGGCTACCTCTTATTTTCACATCCAATATCTTACTTATGGTTAAGAAATGTGGCACATCAACACCAATTTCCCATGTTTCCATAGTAAAAAAGAGGGCTTTTCGTTGTGGTTCAGAGTTTCCTGTCCTCTTGTATAGCTGTTAGGTCTCTGTTTTCCCTAAAGAACTTCCCAAGTATCAAGTATAGAGATTCCGTTTCCCACAGCATTAATGCCATTTAAACGACTTTGACAGAGACAGGAGTGAATTCGCAGGAGGACGTCGCAGTTTACTCGTGCAATTGGTCTCATTGTCACTTTGATACAATGAGCCTCGCTGCTGTGTTCATTGTGTTGAAGGTGCGTGTCAGTAAAGAGCAGGATCACGTCCTCATCTGCCCGCGAGGCCTTTCGTTTGCCGAAGTCGCGGCGGGGAATCTGGTAAGCGCTCCGACGGCACGCGTTGTTGTCTTCCTGTTTTGATTGGAGTTTATCTTTGCTCATTTCGCAAGACGCACGTTTTTGTGTGTGCGTGTGCATGTGCGTGTGTGTGTGTGTGTGTGTGTGTGTGTGTGTGTGTGTGTGTGTGTGTGTGTGTGTTTGCGAGAAAACCACCGGGGAATACTCTCTGCGAATGCAGCAAGACGTTTTTCTCCGTCCCTTTGTTTGCGAGGTCATTACCACACACTTGTTTGTGACGTTGCTGTCAGCTCCACCTGATGGAAATTCTGCCTGTGCATTCAACAAACATTAGATCTGTCAGGCCGGTTTTCAACAGATGTTTCACAGCCTTCTAAATGTAGACGACACAATGCGCTGCTGCTCAGTTATTTTCAAACAAAATATCTCATTGCAACATATTGATGATTGCTATTTTTTATGGATTTAAATGGCATTTAAATCCCAATTGGTGGCTCGAAGATACACAATTTTTATCACGGATGATCCTCCCTGACAACTCAACATGTTTTTATGTAGTTTAGTTGTCGCAAAATCAATTAACAACTTGAGTTTCTGTTGTAATTATTTACTCCGGAACACATTCTTCTTTCAGAGGTGTACTTGACTCTTCCGAGTTGTTTACTTTTGTATGAAATCCTTGCTAAAATATAGAATCTAAAAAAAAATAAATAAACATTCTACCCTGTACCAACACACAGAAGCTACCCTGTGAAGTATTTTTTGCCCTCCAGGTACTCTGCAGTGTTGTGATACTTGTAGCGGTACAGTCATTGTTTCTGTGTGTATGCCCCTGTTTTGCAGTCAAACAAACATGTGGGTGGTATGACGCACACCTGCAGAACTCAGGGAACGAGCTCTTTAGCTCATTTGCAAACAAGAACATAGACAAAGCAGAGTGTAAAAATGTTAGGGTTTTTTTTTTACAAGGGCTTTTATGAAGATAAAGTAGTTTGTGTATGTGCAGTAGATGCGATACAAAGATATCTTGTTCCAGACTCAAACACCACAGGGTATTTTCAATGTGATTCAGGCACGCTGCTTGTACTTCACTTGCGGTTTTATTCTAAAGAGACAATAGATCAATTTTGGATTCCGAACTCCTCCAAGCCGGATGGTCGGATTGACATTCGCGCAAACACTCGCAGTGGCAACTTTCTTTCGGGAAAAAACCCGAGGTTTGCTGAAGCGAGCGTCGACCCGCCGACGGTGGAAGCTTGGGATCGACCTCTGACCGCAGAGGACTCGCCCCACCGCCGGAGCCACAGCTCCCCCTTCCCAGCGACCCCCTCCGAAAACAGCACTCATCGAATTGCTCGCGAAAACTGTGGTTTTTCGACAACTTGCAGGTCAAAGTAAACATCATCGGTGAAGTGGTGGATCAGGGTTCGACTGAGCTGGGCATCGACCACTTTGGATTCGCTCCTCATTCGGCCATCTACTCGATGCGCCCCGATGTGCGATGCATCATCCATATACACACCCCGGCTACGGCTGCTGTGAGTACACTCCGGGAAAATATCAAATGAGCGTTATCCCAAGCCACAGCACGGAGGCTTCAGCATCCATATGTTCATTTTTCGCCAGAGGGAGAAGCTACAATTAAAGAGAGCTGTCTGCATGCCTTGTTATTTTAAATGCAGACACCTTGTAATGCATTTTTTCCACTCTCTTTGAAGCCCGGCTGTAAAAACGCACAGCAAGTGATGAACATCGCCGTGTCAAGCTTTAGTTGTGCCTGACAGCGAAAAATGTGCCTCTATTTAGACGCCGGTGCGTCACAGTCTGAGCTGCTTTTATGTCCCGCACTAACAGGTGTCCTCCATGAAGTGTGGAGTCCTGCCCATTTCCCAGGAGGCTTTGCTACTGGGAGACGTGAGCTGCTTTGGTTACCATGGCAGCCTGGATAATAAAGAGGAGAAGGTGGAGTTTCAGAAAGCGCTGGGCCCAACTGCCAAGGTACTGTCAAACCCGGGCGCTCCATCAGAGGCCGGCCGCCTTTCAAATGGGACCGAGCACACTTGTTGGATTTATATGTGGCTGTAAGAGGTCGTTTTGAATAAATGAATCAATATAAATATGTTAGAAGGCACTGCTGCATGTATAAAACATGTTGGCACAAATTTATAGAAAGCATCCACTGTGTTTTTACATAGAAATATCACATAATCTTTTAAAAAGTGAGAACTTTGAGGAAATAGTTTGGTATCATGGGACATAAACCTAATTGCTTATTGCTTCTGCATTGGGAGCCAAAAACAATAATAGTCCCTCAAGTTGAACGCAAAATTCAAGGAGAAAATTAGCTTTGTATCATTACAAAGATCTGTTGAATGTTTGGGTGCGATTATTCAGTGCAAAAACAAAACCAAATCTGTCTGACTGTGGAGGAGGAACTCGACGACTGCTCTGAAACAGGCACCAAAAACTTACATCATTCACCAAGAACGTCAGACTTAGCCTTTGTGCATGAAAATAAAATCTAAAATGTAAGTGAATTTAGAACCAGTTTTTATTTTGCTCCAGAACTTATGTTTCGGTTTGCAAATAACTCAAAAGGAGTTCATTAATTCTCCGGTGAATTTGTGAAAAATTGCATTTTCAGCCTGAAGGTTTTTTGCTCTTTTAAAATTTGAAGATTGTGACTCAAAGGAGTCTTTACTTTTTACATGTTCAAAATACTTCTAGTGACTTTACTCTGCCCCAGTCTTGAGTTAGGTTGCACAGTGGCTGCTGCTCCTAATCCACAAACTGAGAGATAATTTTTGAGGTTGCACATGTAAATGTGTGTATTTTGAGCTCCTCCAAACAGCTGGACACCATCTTTGAACAACCGCCATGTACACGCAGACGTCGGTGCTGCTGCTTTGCTGACTATACTGATCACGTCTCACTGAGTAACTGGGACTCTCTGCACAGTTTTATGCCTCTTCATTCGGGACAACTGCTGCGAAGGCGTGTTCATACTGGTTGTGTGGAAAATCCTGATCAGTTTGAGTTATGCTGATTTTCTATTTCGGACGAAAATTTTAATTCCAGGAATAGATTCCATGTCTTGCCAACATTAATTCGGCTAATAATTGTTTGTTAAAGCCTCCTATTTCTTTTCTGTCTGTGCGGTTATGCTGAAAGTAGCTCTTGAGTTAGTTTTTGCAATCACGCTTTAAATTAACACTAATTTCACACTTTTGATTTTAGCTCCCATGCTAACATTAGCCATCATGCTAACGTCAACTTTGTCCAAAGCAGTGTTGGCTTTTTCTAAGTTAGACGACACGTTTCTTCAGGATTCTTCCTTTTCTAACAGAGAATAACTTTTCTTTTTAATTGTGTTTGATGGATGGATTATAGATTTAATTACAGAATTCAAATCGAAACCCAGGGGAATATCAAGCCAAGTAAACACCAAGCAGTACATCCTGTTCCATGCCGTATATTTGCTTCAAGATGTAACACATGTTGGGAGGCGCGGCGTTGATGTGGGAACATTTGATAACCAATGTGTGCATGAATGTAATTAATGCACATTAGCGCGTCTGGATATGGTAATGAGCAATAACTAGACGGGATATGTTCATTGTGTGATGGTGGTTATGGAGAGCCATCTGGCAGCTGAAGTGTCTTGTGTGTTTTCCAGGTGATGATCCTGAGAAATCATGGGCTGCTGGCTCTGGGAGAAACAGTCGAAGAAGCCTTTCACTACGTCTACCACTCGCAGCAAGCCTGTGAAATACAGGTACTACAGCTTGGGCTTTTAAGCCTTATCCTCCCTCCGTACGGTAATAAAGTGTAATTGCAACTTTCTGGTTGAAAGACTTTGAAAGGTGAAGTGTTTCCTTGACATAAAGTTGTTGGTTTTAAGTTAGCTTTTTTTTTATGTGCGCAGGGATTTCATTTTACATCTTCCGCTCCCTTTTACAAATGAACCAGAGCCTCCTTCAGTCCCATGTGGGTTCCTACAGTGCTTCTCAGAGACTCCTGTAGCTCCGTGCGGAGAAGCAACCGCGGTTTCCAATTATCTGCCGCGTTTGAACTATATTTGTGCCTCTGTTGTGCCTGACTTATATTCACAGTTCACTGATGATTACATTACATACCGTTCAGATGTAACACAACAACCGGTTACAGTGTGGTATAGATTCTCCCGGCTTGATGTTTGAGAGGCAGAAAAATCAGTGAGTGGAAAGCCGCGTGCACCAAATTGTGGTTTCCAAGCTGCTGCTTTCATGGGTGGGTTTCAATCTACAGCGGTCAAAAAACGGACCAAGGAAAGTCATTATTATCATTAGTGGGTTTTATTGGGTTTCCACCTGACAACCTCCAGGATTCAGAGGCTCTGCTACGAACATCTTAGATCCAAACACCCCTGACATGCTATCAGATGTGGCGCTGAGTCCATACCAGGACAGATTAGAGCTGGTTTAGCAGCAAAGGGGGGCGGGGGGGGGGGGACACTCTGTCGGATCAGGCAGGTGGTGGCAATGTTATGGCTGATTAAGGGATCATTAAAACAATTACATTTATATGATAAAAAAGTGCTGTCCTGCCTTTGAAGAGATTATTTTACCCTTTCCTAAATTAAAGTTCTTTGTACAAGAAAGGCTGGAAGTTTTGAATTTTAATGAATACATGAGGGAACTTGTATCTTTGCACGGAATAATAATTCGGCCTGCGATCGGAACCACTTTGTTGAAGGAAAAAAAAAACTCTGTTGTGTAGGTGAACGCCTTGCGGTGCACGGGCAGCACGGACCACCTCGTGCTCCTGGACAGGGAGAAGTTGAAACCCCTGACCCAGGGGGCGGCCACCGCCGGGGTGGTGATAGACAACGAGGTCAAGTGGAGGGTGGGCGAGGCCGAGTTCGAGTCCCTCATGAGGATGCTGGACAACCTGGTGAGCGAACCCTGACCCCTTGCATTTTACCCACGATGCCCTGGGCTTCCCGTCCCGTCGGCTTCCTCGGGAAGTGGCTGATTAGAGAACACAATGAAATGAGATATCTTTTTTTTTTCTTTTTTCCTTCTTTTTTGTTCATCTAATCTCGGGACATTTTGTGTTATTCAACAGTATGTTTTTATGAAAAGTTTCAACTCCTCCTGCCATGGTGGTAAACTTTTGGAATTGCGAGAGGAACGCGGCGAAGGCAAATGACCTGCTCTTGGCGGCTAACGGGCTGTCCGCTGCCCTCGATAGGCACTCGTGTCTTCCGCGTAGCCCTTCTGAAAATGTGCCCCCCCCCCCCCCGCCCCCCCTCGATAACGACCAGGCCGTGACATGTGTTGTGGATACACAAGATGTCAGGCTGTCGGTTTGAGTGGGCTCCTCGCGAACGACTGAGGCTGGAGCGCGCGGCAGCTGCGTTACCGCTCTGTGATCACAGCGCGCCCACCCCTCTCAATCATAGCTTCCAGATGGCGGGGCATGCTGTGGGCAGCGACATCCACACGGACCACACAGTCACTTAAGCGCAAGCACTCCGCTGTGCACAATTTGGGAAAAGAGGACCTGGCTTTTTTTTTTTTTTTTTTCGCCGAGCCTGCCGCGGGGTCGCAAATGCCAGGACGGTCGCTGCGACTGGACGTCTGACCTTCCGCGACAGAAGGTGGGATCGCGCTCGTTGTGGCGATGTCGGAAGCGATCCCAGATTGAAGACAACAAGAGGTTGTGGCTGCGCTAAAGGTCACTGTTAATAATACGGGGGGGAAGGAGGGGGGGGAAAGGGCCTGTACAAATTTAAAAACACAAAAAGGAAAAGGTTATGGAGCTGCTTAACCTCGCTGGGATTCTCACTCGCGAGGGAAAGCAAAAGTGTGACTAGCTCAAACTCGTTTAGCCCCCAAAAAGTAGTTCAACACATTTTTAAAATTAGGGGAAGAGTTTAACTTTTTTGCAGCATTGTAATTGGTTAATCACGAATATCTGGATTTGAATTCCAATAAATTCTCTAAATGAAATGCAACATTTTCAAATGCAGTCATTAAGGTGGTGAAAAAGTAGCAGTAATATAATATATAATATAATATAATATAATATAATATAATATAGTAATATTTGGTTAGCTGCTATATTTTTAGCATTGGGGAGATGCTGAAGACTCGAAGCGTTTCGCAAATTATTTCCCCGCTCTTATCATCTATTAAACAGTTTTTAAGCAGAATTATAAACTGTTGAATTTTCTTAATTGCGGATGAGACTGACTCTGAAGTTGTGCGACTTCCTCAAATTAACTCAACTAAACGTTTGTTAGAATCGAGATTTGAAATTAAGATGACGACTCTGTCGCCCCTCTAAATGGAACCAGCAGCCACGTTAACAGAAGGTTCTTTTCTGCAGTGTGGTCGTCTCTGTGAAGCGATTTCTATATAAGTGCTGGGCTTTTTTTCTATGTTTTCCTTGTCTCCGTCTCATTCACGCCATCTGAAAACTGTTTTAGGTTCCAGTGAACAGTGAAAAAAAACAGTGTCAGCTTGCTCCCACTGCGGCGATCAAAGCCCAACACTGGGGGCTTTCTTTCGTGGCTAACTTGTCATATTGCCTGCGCAAAAAAAAAAAAACACAAGTTTTTTTTCTTTATTTTAGCATCGCAGAGACGACTTCAGACTAGCCGTTGCACATATTGCAAGTTCCTGTCAGTAGTTATTCTCGCCGTCCCTCCCGTCTTTGATCTGTTGTTCACAACACTCCACGCACTCCCTCAAACTCGAGTTTTTATCTTTTTCCTCTGAAACTGGGCACAGCTACAAGAATGCTGTTTGTATATACTGCGGGGTTTAAATATTTAAAGCATTGTCTGAGTGCATTCTGGGTGGCCTCTGAATCGTTTGAATTTTGGTGTCTTTCATAGTTGTTTAGTTGTGTCTTCTTTGTTGTTTTATTCATTGTGTGAATACTAAAGAATCAGACAAAATACCGCAAACTGTTTACATCCATTCTGTTTCGTTCAGTCGGCTGGAATAACGTCTCGTCTCCGTGCGACCTGACAGGGCTACAGAACGGGCTACTCCTACCGGTACCCCATCGTCCGGGAGAAACCCCGCTCCAAGAACGACGTGGAAATCCCAGCCACGGTGTCGGGGGTCCCGTCGGAGGACTGCGAGATGGGCCTGCGCAGCCCCTTTAAGTTCATGGCTCAGAAGCAGCAGAGGGAAAGGACCCGGTGGCTCACCTCACCCAACAGCTACCTGAGGGTCAACGTCCCCGAGCAGTCGCCCAGCGGGGACGTCAGCCCCCGGACCAAGACCATGGTGCGCCCAGCTCCTCATTGTCGTGCAACTCTCATCTGATCCTTCTCTGCTTTTGGCCTCTGAGGGAACCTGATCTGAGTTTGCCCTCTTGTGGCAAATCTGAGAATCGCGCTCTCTCGATTTTTTTTTTTTTTAACTTTATGTTTTTCTGTTAAATCCTCACAGTGGATGAAGTCCTCAGAACCGGGTAACAACGCCGGCACTCCGATAAAGATCGAGGACCCCAACCAGTTTGTCCCACTCAACACCGACCCCACTGAGGTGCTGGACAAGAGGAACCGGGTCAGTTTAGAAAAAAATGGCTTTAGAAAACAGACTTTTTATGACAGGTGTAATATTTGTGTCAAGCTTTGTATGTTTTTTTTAACCAACACATTTTTTTTCCAGATTAAAGAACAACACAGAGGCGACCTGATGACTGCGGGACCAAAGTCTCAGCTACTTGCAGGCATTGTTGTGGACACCAAACCGGGACCAGTGAGTACAGCCTGAAATGAGCTATAAAACCTGTTTTTTTTAATCTCCTCTTTTAAACCAGATTGTCCAGAGCAAAGTTGCTCTTTTAGTCATTTGAATAAACTGTTGAGTGATCAGCGCGAAATACGCAACGTGCAAGCCATTCATCACACAACAGTCTAAAGGTAGAAACCTTGGCTCGTGTCTGAAGTGACATTTACCTCCAGTTCCTTTATTTTGCGTCCAAACAAGCTTGCTGAAGCTCAATAAAAAATGTTCTCCTCCCAAAAACAAAAGGAACACTCAATTCATTGAGGATGTTTCTTGTATTCATTTCTCAATGTCAAACTTGAGCAAGGGGGCTTGCGCACATATTGTGCTGCGCCCCGCGACTATGTACAATAACAATAGAAATCCCAGAAGGGTGGCAGACAAAAACAAAACCATACCGATGCTTGAAGACTTAATTTCGGAACAGCGAATTCTCAGCAACTTCCAGAGTCAAAGTGTTGTTTTTAGCGAGGATTTAGCAATCAGGGAGGACAAGGTAAGAGTGTGTCCGTTGGAAGAAACGCCGTGATTGCATTCTTTGTTTTTCCAACGACAAACTATCCACCTTTTGGTTATTCGCTACAACTAATGTTGCAAACTACATGTCTGCCGACATTTTCTAAATAGCTTCACATAATCCAGGAAAACTGTCTTTTTTTCCACAATGTCTGATAGAAACGCGTACTCGTGAAATATGTAAGAAGCCGTAATTTTTTTTTTTTCCATCCGAGCCCTTACGCCGTGTCAGCGCCGTGATGTTTTATGCCCTTCTTTCTCGCAGGCTTTCATCATCGAGGATGAGGAGCAGACGCGCTCTCTTCCTCCCAACCCTTTTAATGAACTCTCTGAGAAGGATCTGGAGGAATACAAGAACATGGTAGAAAAGAAGCAGCAAGGTCAAGAAGGTATTCATCTCCGTCCTCCATACATCAGTCGGACTGTGTCGAGTCGCTCGCCGGACTCGTCGCTGCGCCGCGTGAAAAAAAGTGTTTCGATCGGGGGGTTTTTTGGGTCCAGAAAGTTTATTTAGTCCAGCCAGAGTGGTGGGGGGGGGGGGGGGGGGGGGGCG
>JASSRZ010000014.1:13391763-13421797 GCA_032164315.1 Malacoctenus gilli
CCCCCCCCCCCCCCCCCCGACTTCTTAATCTGACAGCAGTGTGAACCATCAAGCTCATGGAAGATATAATTTCAAGGTTAGTTTTTGCCACGCAGCAGATAACACTCAAGGTTAATAAAGTGGGGTCATTTTCTCTACTGTAAAAAAAAAAATGGTGCTGCCCACTGAGGTAAAACACTCCCTGTGGGGGAGCAGAGCAAGCTCACACTGGAATCAAACATAATTTCACAAGTTTATTCCTTCCTTATTATCTCTATATGAATTGAGATGATTTTGATGTCGGAAAAACGCACCCGGCGGGGCTGGGATGACAGCAGGAAGATTGAGCTCGGGGAAAACAATGGGATTATTACCGGCAAATAACAGTAAACCGCCTATAAAATCACAGGACCTAATCGGCTCTGGTCCCAAGAGACGGCCCTAAAAAATTGGGCACAGCGAGTAGGAGCAAGCCGCCGAACGTTGCCATTTCAGCAGCTCGGTTGTTGCCGGCCAGCGTTTGGCTGCACAATGAAATGTAACACAGGTGTACTCCAAGAGTTTGTCACAATGATCCAACGGGAAAAAGGAAGATGAAAGGAGCGCCGGCGTCTTTTCGGAAGCGTTCCCCTCGGCTTGCCTGCGAGTGCAAATGTAAAGAGATGTTAATCACAGGCCATAAATGAAAGCGAAGGAATAATGTGGGCTTCCAACATTAAAGCATTACCATCCAGGGCCCTTCAGCAACACAAAAGCCCAGGTGATTACATATTTATAACTGAGGCCAACCCTGGCAGCTGTCCCTGCCATCCAAGTTGAACTATTGATCAGACCCTTTAAATCTACATCGCTGTAACATTTCCTCTTTTTTTGTTGTTGCCACTTTTACTTTCTGTTCACACATATTTGGAGATAGCGCACAACAGAGCACTTGTCCCACTTACTGTTTGGATTTCAAATGAAATAAAGCACCTTTGTTATAAATGAAAGCAGGCATTATTTATGAAAGTAAATGGACATGAGTGCGTTATTTGTCGCTCTCCCGCAGTATTGATAATGAGGATTTATTATGGCACAGTTGACAATGAATGCAATGTGCATGCGTTAGTGGGAGGGATTATCCACCAAGTAGGGCAAGTGGCTGAGGCTAAGGACTGCAATTCCATCCAGCCTAGTTCATTTCAGTCATCCGCTCAGTGCACAGACGGGACAAGGAGGGCGATTTCAGCGCTGCGCATTTGCCACAGTCGCCCCCTTCAAAAAAAAAAAAAAGAGCAACAAACCAACAGAGCCAAAAGCCTAAAGTTAAAAAAAAATGGTCAAATACATGCGGCAGCACAGCGAGCTGAAATCCGAAGAGGTCCTGACGGAGTCTGATGCGTCCATGGACCAGCAGGATTTCGGAGAGATGTCCGACTATTCTTTCAACGACGTTTTATACTCCAAATGCTCCGCAATGGACCAAATCGGCACTTTCCTGAAGAACGTGCAAATGCTGCTCGATGCAGCCAATTACATTGAAAATGTCGAGAAGAACAACGGAAGTAAGTAAACACGGGCAGTAGGGGATATTAACACGTAATGCGCCGAGCAGACAACAATAGAGGCGAAGGCGACAAAAGACGCGCAGCGGACGGATGAACTGGCCCGACAGCAGCCGCTGATGTTTCACCTGCGATCTGGGAATTTGTTGTCTCACCTGCCTTACACTTGATACCAACATTTGGGAACGGGTGGAGAAAATAGCCTGGAATCCAAAGCCAGGAAGCGATCGCATTGCCAGGGACTGATTTTATGCAACAATAGCCTGCAGCTATTTCGCTCCCAATAATAAAAAAAAACTGCAGCTTTGCAGAACTCGGGGCTTGAATTGAACACGAACAAGTGAGCCGTCGTCTGATTCGGCCGAACGTTTGTGCAGGTTGAGGTTCGTACGTGTACACGTTTGTGGTTTTCTGGACTTCCGATTTTTTCGTTTAATCTTGCAGCCTCCGTTTTTCGCAGCTCGTTTCAAAGCGCTGCTTTTAAAAATATCGCATTCCTTCAAAGAAGCCGGCTGCGTGTACAGATCGTTTGGCTCGGTGACAATGCAACTAGTTCTTGGAATCGTCGGTTACATTTATTTTTTCCTTTTTCGAAGTCCAACTATGGTTTTCTCGGGCAGCTGCTGCTGCTTCCTTGTATGTGTTGTTCACATGGTTTCCACATGGAACAAATTGCGAGGCTTTCATTGGCCGGCACACATGTTCCCAGCGCGAGAGTCACCGCGGACAGCCAATCACCAGCAGGCACGGGTGTGACGTTGCATGTTACTGGGAAGATGGCTTCATGGGAAATGTAGGCTGTGGCAGTTAAAGTTAGATTCGTGAGGAAGGAAGCTGTAATTCGGTCAAACTTTTCGACTCACAAGCTGTTTTTTTGTTAATTTAGGCTGCTGTGGATTGATATTGATTTCTAAACATAGGTAGCAATGAATTACTATCTTTTATATCAATAATCAAGGATGTGATGTCATGCCCTGAGGGTCATGTGTGTATTAAAAGTTGAACATTCATGCGGTTTGACTTGATCGACCTCAAATACAGATGCGATTGAGAATTCAGGCCGAACGAGGTCACCGGCATCACACAAATCCCATCTTCTTTCGTTTGGCTTGTAGCACATTTGTAAAAAAAAAAAAAACAAAAACCCCCAACTGTCCAAGAGATCTAATCCTCTTTGTTTCTCTCTCATCATCAGAATGTGAACACGGGTACGCCTCATCATACCCTGCAACCGAGATCGCACATCAACAGAAACAGCGCAAATTCAAGAACAGGAAATTGGATAATCTTCACAATAGGTGGGTTAATGAGCTGGAACAAAATCCTCTGAATATCGTTCATGTGAAAGTTGAATCATCCGCAGCGCAACCAGCCTTACCATCTGAATGCTGTTCATCTGCTGCATCGTTAGCTCTTCTGTCTCCTGTATTTGTGTGTCTCCGATTGTTTATGTTGTAGTTTGCATTTGTTTGGCTGCAGCGTGACTTAACACACGTATCTTTTCTCGATAGATCAGCGCACAATGAACTGGAAAAGAATAGGTGAGTATAATTAACTGAAAAAAAAACAATTTTGTGCGCATGTTTGTGACTGAAACAGACAGCACTGAGAGTGCAGGGGCTCCACCCGGGCAGAGCGGGAAAGACAAGGAAATGTTGTGGTTGGAGCCATCTTATCGGGTTTCTACATCAGCCTTCCTCAATCAACATACATCTGCATAGACCTGCAAGAGCCCTGGAGAAGGAAGAGCGAGCGGGCAGCTCGTGTGAGAGCTGCAGTGGCAAATGAGATACAAAATGAGTTCCTCCAAAGAGGGCTGCTGCCTCAAAATGGAGCTTCTGCCATGTGGGCGACATCTTCATACTGGACATGTCGGAAATACCGTTTTGTACGAGGTCTGCGGGCAGGTCATTAAGTCTGCTTTTCATCATCACAGGACTTAGAAGGGGGGGAAAAAAATGCAACTTTGAAAATTATTGCACCGTATGTATAAGCAGCGTGCATTTGCAAGGCAAATAAACAGGAGGTGTAATGCAGCCTCGGTAGCAGCGCGGCTCCTGGAGGACGTGCCGACATTTCCCCAGTCAGCAAACGGGAACCGTCTGTTTCCAGACAACAGGGCTCCTTCCTGAGAGATTCTCGGCTGCACATCTAACAGCAGCCTGCTTCTGCTGCTCCGGGATCAGGCCGTCGCCGCTTGGAGCAAGGAACAAATGTCAGGACACATTCACCCCCCCCAAAAATTAAACATCCAGCCATGTGTGCAATGATCTTTCTTCTCATGATGAAAGATCCCAAAAAAAAAGAAACGGGGCCTTTCCAAGAGGAAGGCTTCAAAAGAGACGAGTTCCTTTCTTTTTTTTTTTTATCACAAAATGGTGGTCGAAGCAGGGAGAAAAGATGACATCATGACTTGACCTACATTTTACTCCCATTACCCGAAGAGATTGTGAGTGTCCTTTGCCAGTTTCAGCATTCATACAGACCACAGGCCCAGAGGCTTCAGTGAATCAGGGCCGGAATATCTGGCTGACCTCAGCAGCTTTTAAATATTGGCCACACATATCCATACTCTGTACGCAGTTGGAACCTGACAAGAGCTGTTGAGCAAAAATGAACGCAGTGCCTGAATGTAATGACAGTTTGATTGCTCGACACATAAGAATGGGAAGAATAATATCCTGAGCAGAGCTGATCAGCACCAATCAACTAAACGTTTTCTCTATCTCAAATCAAATTAGATAAAGGGGGTCATGCGATAATCTGCGAGGGAGGGGGGAAAAAAGAGGGGCACGTCTGTCAGAAAACGTGTCTTTCATTCCTATAATTGCGGTAGAAAGACCACTGCTCCGTGTACGCTGTCTCCGAGGGGAAGTCACCCTCTCTGATTCTGTCTCCCCCCCACAGACGAGCACATCTCCGCCTCTGTCTGGAGAGGTTGAAGTCCCTCATCCCGCTGGGACCGGACTGCAGTCGGCACACCACGCTGGGACTGCTCAACAAGGCCAAAACACATATCAAGGTGTGGTAGTCGAAATCAGTGGTGTGGCGCCGTCGTGGGGGATAAAGATGTGGCTCCCAGCCAGTTCCCGTTTGAATTTCGTTTTGCTGACTGCGCATACGTTAGTGGGTTTTATGTAATGCGGATCTGAGGGAAATATTGCCGTCTGTAAAGGAAGGCCTCTGTGAAGAAGGGCCTTCTTCCAGGCACTTTGAAGCGAGGAAAATCTCAGCAGACAGAAAGAAGTTGGTGTCCCACTAAGTTCCTGGAGTGTAACCGAATGAGGCTCAAGACAGTCTTTTCAAGGTCACTTTACACATGTGTACGTTTGGCAAAACATGAACCCAAACTAATTTCACTTGGAAAAAAAAGTTGCAGCTTCTGGTCA
The DNA here is from genome assembly GCA_032164315.1 of Malacoctenus gilli. Taxonomy (NCBI): domain Eukaryota; kingdom Metazoa; phylum Chordata; class Actinopteri; order Blenniiformes; family Labrisomidae; genus Malacoctenus; species Malacoctenus gilli. The sequence continues at coordinate 13,396,676 of JASSRZ010000014.1, forward strand.
GTCGCCGCAGAGAAACGCCGGGAGTGCTAAAATTGCTAAGCGAAGGCTGTGACATTATCGACATTTCAGGGCTCAAATTCGAACCTGTTTGAATGTCTAAAAGTAGGTTAAATCTGCAGTGTTCCAGATAAACAGGAATCGTTTGGTGATTATTTCCTTGTTATGACTGCTGACACAGCACAAAGTGCAAAATGAGACGACAGGGAAAAGATTTATGAAAAAGAAACCATAAAAACACACCAGTTCGAGGTTAGATTGCATTATAATGTCATAATTTATCAGCAGTTAGATGAGATATCAACGCCGCGCTACTATAAAATGACTTCATCCGAAAGCACTTTGGCCCCTGTTACAAAATAATAGCCGCTGCATAGGCTTCTTTCCTTTTCATCATGTCCCCATGGGGCTGTCAGCATGGCCGTCTCCTGCAGGATTTCTCAGCCTAAGTGCATCTTTGATTAATGTCTTTAACGCCACAGGATAAAATGTGAACTGTACACTGGTCGCTGGTATTCGAGGCAGCAGACCAGCCCCGTTTGTTTAACACGCCGCCTGGCTGAATGGACCGCCGAGTGCCTGAACTGCACGAGTCCGGGGGGGGGGGGGGGGCGCGCCAAACGCGGCAGCGTCGAGGCATCTAAAAATCAACACTTGCGCTCCCCCGATGGAGGCAGCCTTAGCGAGATCAATTTCTATTTTTTGAAAGATTGGATTTGTTGTGGGCCGTCTGTGAGGGACCCGGCAGCGGGCAACCACACAGGAAGGACTGAGGACTACAGTATGAAAGCAGAGCTGGCAGCAGCCTGTTTATCACGCAGGGGGTAATGGCTAAAGTACCTCTGATGTCAGCTGTTGACTTTGGACTTGCTTGTCTTGAGTCCAGGCAAGGCTGCTTGTGGGTGACACTCTGAAGTATTTTTGGACCCCGGAGTTGTTATAGTGGAAGTAAAAGGTGGTTCAGATGCAGCAAGCCTTTTCTGAAATAGGGGGAACAGTGACTCTCACTTGCATGAAAGCGGCCTTTTGCTAAAGAGGGCCTGTCCTGATGAATTTTATGTTGTTGGGCTGTTTTTTTGTACCGATGCTGTGACACTTTAGCCGAATACATCACTGATGTTGATGTTACAGTCAGGCGTCTTCGTCTTTTTTGAGCGAGACTATTTCATTGGGTTCGACGGGGAAGCTCCTCCTCAGTGAAACAGGAGCTGAATGAAATTGTAACAGATGGCAGCGCCTGATATTGATCGTGATAAATTGAAGGGCCGGAGCGACAGCAAGACAGCAGCGCCGTAGCTCTCCAGCTGTCCCGACGCTCATTCACAAAAGGATATACGGTACCGAATAAATGTGTCAGTGCTAAAAATAGCACCGGCGCTTGAGTTACGCAATGTTTAGCTTGACACAAATGTGTTCTGCAATCCGTTTTGGGTTTGTTCTCTGTCAGTGATGACAAAATTATTGCCAAAACTAGAAAGACTTTTTTTTTTTTTTTTTTAAATCAAAAGCATAACTGCCTCCATTTTTTTGCTGATACTAAAAGGAAAGAACAGGCGTCTTTGACAGCCGTCTTGGAGTTATTATAACCGGTTATTCCCCGAGAACTCAACCAGCAAGTTGCTGTCCTTGTGTGCTGAATCATTTATGAGAAGGCAGGAGGGCGTCACATCCGACAGCAGCTACAACTCCATATTACCATCCCATCACTACATACATGAGAGGTCCGCCATCCTCCCATGCATGTAGTTTCCTAACCGTGCGGAACGCTGAGGGTCGGCGTCGTCGAAATGACATGTTCCGCGCACTCTGCCTCGAGGTTGCTAACACTCGAGCACGTCCCCTTGTCTCAGAAACTTGAAGAGACGGACCGGAGGAGTCAGCACCAGCTGGAGACCCTGGAGAGGGAGCAGAGGCACCTGCAGAGGCAGCTGGCTCAGCTGCAGACTCACGGAGAAAGGGAGAGGGTCCGTACGGACAGCCTGGGCTCCCGCATGGACTCGGATCGCTCGGAGTCGGACCGAGGTTGGTGCCCGCGATGGGGCTTTTTTTTTTTTGTCTCGTTGTACCTATCCGGGAGACTCATCTACTTGTGTTGTGCTTTTGTGTTTGCGCAGAGGAAATCGAAGTGGATGTGGAAAGCACTGAGTTCTCCCATGGAGAAATGGACAGTGTAAGCACCAGTGGTGCAAGTGACCTGGACGACCACAGCAGCCTGCAGAGCTCCGCCAGTGATGAGGGCTACTCTACTTGCAGTCTAAAACTGGCGTTCTCTGCCTAAAAACACCAGCCTATATTTCCACTTCAGCTGCAGTCTTTTAAGGCTTTCACCGTTCAAAGTACCAGCCTACAGCTCAATCCTCCCATACAGTTTAGAGTAAATGTCGTCAGAAGAGGAACCAGCTTCAGTCCCAGACAACACCCACCAAACCCGAGAACCAGCCTTAAGTTCAACTCGCTCCAAAAGTTTAAAGTGGTCTCCTCCCCAAAGCAAAAGGGGCTTCTCTACCACCACCCATACGTTTTAGTCAAGAGCCTCAAATCTCCAGCGACAGTCGTCGAGAGTTGACTTAACCAATCACCTGAATGTCCCTTTACTCTTTACCAACTTGAAGCAACCATGCCTGCACACAATACTGATCCTGTAGAGCACCCAAGATAACACCAGTGTCAAACACGAGTCAAGTCGATCCTCTGAAACCAGCAAAACAGTCAAAAAAAAAACAACAACAACAAACCAACAACACCCAATACCAGCTAGAAGCTCCATTTGCCTTGTAAAAACATTGCCCTTTTCATTTGGATATACACATCCAGACAGCACTTCTGGCAAGGGCTACAATGTCTGCATTCCAAAACGTTTCTCACACTTAAATGAAAACCTCTGCTTTAGGACCCACAACCATCACCAATCCACGTGGTGTCCCTCGTTTTGATTAAAACAGTTCCAAACAGGTGGCGTGATCCACTGTCTTTTATTCTAATTTATTTTGCATATGATTATAGTATTTATTTTTGGTATATTTAATTGTAAGGTAGCTAGGTCACGCTTAAATGGGATTTTTTTTTTTCTCCTTTCTTTTCTTTTTTTTTTTCGAACTTTGTTTATCTATTTGCTCAATGGAAACTCCCCACTTGAAACATATGCTGTGCTATGTGTTTAATGCATTTCTCAGAGGGTGTTTTGTTGAAAAAGAATGCTTTCACACTGTGTGCAACTTCAATTCATTTAGACAGGAATAAGCTATCTCGCACTTGTCCAAGCACAAAGCTCAAGCAATAATGCATCTAGTTTTATCACCTCGTTAACGTTGGCTGGGTTTAGCACAGTATTCTGTCCGTCCAACTCAAAATTACAGATTAGTTTTCCACTTGCTCCGGTAGTAGTGTACTACAAACCATCAGCAGTAAAAAAAAAATGATTGTAATTGATTTCAAATGCTATGGTGCATGTGTATTGAATGTAGCCTTTCTAATCATGTTGTAATGTGCTTTGGATTGAGAAGTCTTTTGAAAATGTCTGTAGCATGATCATATAAACTACAGAACACTAATTTTGGTTTGTACATCAGGTGTTTAATACTGTATTTTTTTGTATAGTAGCAGAAAAAGTACAAGTCACCCTTGAAATTTGGAGACCTTTCGTTCACTGACGTTTCAACGTGTTTTCAGCTCAAAGAATTGCACTGCTGACCTGTGTGAATCCGAGAAACCAAAAAAGACATTTTAATAGGATCATTTAATTGCATTCTTCTGGTCCCAGTCCTGAGTAGATCACCGCCAAATTGTGTCTTAAATGGGTATACGAGTCTTGCACAAAGTTCCTTGTTACAGGTCTTTTACTCCCCCCCTCTGCCCAAAAGTGTTTGGGAAGCTATAAAATGCACTATGAAAAAGACTTTTGTTGAGGAAGTATGTTGAAGCACATCCCAGAATGTTTCTTCTTGTGCTTAATCAGCCATCCAAGGTGACTTTTTGCAAAACATGTGCTGCTGGTCCCCTGCTAATACTTTGTTACAGCTCCTGATAACTATTCCTGGAATCTTAATAAACCTCTACACACAGAGCATCGTGGACTGCTGGGTTGTATTTATACTTTGTGGGATAAATAATCAATATCACGCATCAAGGGTGTAGAGACCATGTCCCAAAAATCTCTGTATGAAAGAAAACACATGACTTTAAGGGGGAAAATGGGTTGTATTTATGGATTGACAGTTGCATTGTGCTGCTTCTGTATTTTATAAACTTGGTACAAGTCTTTACTGCCACCTACAGGACTTGACAGAGCCACAATGAAAATGTCATATTGTCAAAATGAGGTGGGAAGCGAGCTTTAAAAATGGAAAACAATGTTTATTTCACTGTTATTTGTATATACAGAAATTAAAATGTATATTCTGCTGTATGAAACAAACATCATATTACCGTTTGCACTTTACCACAGAGGGTCAGTGTTTAAAATCCAGCCTGCAGTGTATACACCATATCTAAGGGGCACATTTACACAAATCTTAGTGAATATTTGGCCTCAGTTTCACCTGGGTACAAACAGCAAATTCTCTAATATTACTAAACCACTTGTTTTTATGTTAACAGGTGATTTTTTTTTCCATTGCAGGGAAAATCCCGAGAGTTGGAAATTTGTTGGTGTACCTGCATAATATACAACAAAACTACAACAATATTTCAAACACTGGTGTGCAAGCAATCACTTTCAAAGCTTTGTTTACTTGAAAAACTTAAATCATGTATAAACACAACGAAAAGCACTGATACAACTAGTATACAGCGGATTGCTATGTACAGATCGTGGTCGGTCATTGTGGCATTAGATGTCTGACATTGTATTTGGACGTGTCATTGTACTGCGTCATAGGTTTGTCGGCGATACCACATGTTCCCACTCCCACCTTTCCGTTAACGCTCTCTGGAGATGCAAATATGCTCCTCTTTACCTATAAAAACCAGAAACACCATCAGTTTAACAGCGATTAATTGCAATGAATAGCGTATCACTCACCGCTCATTGTACCAAAGCAGCTCACCGACAGCTTACCTGTCCTTTCTTGTTCTTTGAGTAGGCTTTGTTGTTAAACTGTTGCCATTTTGACTTCTGCTCCTCCCTTTCTTGCTCCAACTCCTTCATTCTCTGCACTTTCTTCTGGGCTTTTTTCTTTTTATACTCTCTCTGCTCAGCTATTTGCTCTTTCCTGAAAATACAAACAGAGAAGAAAATCCAAAATTTTGGCGGATGATGGACAAAAACAAGCCGTTATCATACGTGGACATTGTGAGGCAAGTGTGACTTGTAAGTGATGCTGGACTTACTTTGATTTTCGCTTTGAGTTCCCATCATCTGAACGTTTCCCCTCCTCGACTTCCTTCAGCTTCTGGAGAGGGATCACTTCGGCATTTCCGTATTCAAGGAAGGTGACGGCTGCAGTGCCATTTTCTCGGTCTATCTCCTCAATATCAGCCTCATACACCCTGTTGAAAAATCACGTCTGTAAGCAGGTGAGTATGAGCAAAAGACTCAAGCTCCACTTTGAAAAAAATAGTAACAAAAAAAATTTAAGTACATTGGTGTGATGTGCAAAATTGGGATACTATTGTGGCATTATTTATCATTAAAGATAGCTGAAGGACATTATCTTAAAAATATGACCTTTTCCTCATACATAAGGTAAAACTTGAATGATTTAATAATTAGTGAAGTTCCTCAATATACCCCTTTGCACAATGAGAAGAGACATCTAAAATGTAAATTTACACCTGCCCACTCATGCACTAGTTTGAGACGATGACCTCATCTTACAGATTGCGTAAAGTCACTTGTAATGTTTCCATATGAAGAGGCTGGTGACACTCACTGTCCGTCATTACTCCACATAGCCAGACACCTGTCTCCCACTTTCCAGCCATGCTTTGGGGGAGCTGTGCTTGAGCTGCTGGTAGTAGAAGCACTCTCAGCTGGCTGTGAGGTCAGCAGATCTTTTGTCAAATCAATGACTTCCTGCAGACAAAATACAAACAAAGGGATGTCAGATATTGTAAGTGACGAGAAGCAATATTTACCTAAAAGCTCCAGCTAATAATTCAACATGAATAGACTCTGTAATGTACTTTCTAAAACGTAAACATAACGAGTTAAGAAAACCACAACATCCAACTGTCAACAATGAATCATTCAGACACACCAACCTGTAGATCCTTCTGGAGTTTAAGTAGGTCCTCATTTTCTTGGTCAGTTGATAAAGCAACTTCTACTTGCGCCAACTGCGCTTTGTAGCTGCTCAACTGTTTCATCAAATCCTCAGACATCTAAAAACATCCATAAAGAGAATCTCACAATCTCACATTGCCCGGCAGATGACAATACCATGAACAGGTCAAAACATAGCAAATTATCACACGATCGTTTGAAGGTCCGAGCATGGATTCTGGTTCCAGTCTGTATCAAACATTTAACAACGAAAACGTAGGTGAAAAAATGTGAGAGCGCATTAAATACAACCCGTCCAAAGCGGACATTCGTATTAGCTACAGGCTACAGCTATTAGCATCTCTTGGCCCTTTCGTCGACGTAAAAATACCGCACGACGGCTGAAGCTAGCTGATAGGAAACTCACGAGAACACGAAGCTAATGTGTTGGCTTACCTCAGTAAGAATGTTCCACGCCGATAAAAACAGAAAACATTCAACTTTCAACTTGGTAATTCCTTCTCTAGCTTGCCGACAAGAAACCCGAGTGCGCTGTTATTCCTCCTGTTCCTAACGGAAGACTGTAGAAGAAAACATCGCGAGAACTCGATAGTCCGTATCTTTATGAAATTGACTGCTGTGCAGTGCCCCTATCGGTCAGCAATAATATGTGCAGTTTGAAATCCATCAACGAAACGCTGTTTTCAATTCATTGACAACACTGGACCGTTTTTTTGCTTTTTAAATGTAAAAATGACGCCACCGTCACTGACACCTGAATTTGAAACCCACAGCATAAATTGCGAGAATATGGTGCGATGTACAACTCAATTTCCATAAAGGCGTGCAGGTAAACATCAACACTATAACCCTGTTATATTGATTTTCAATGAGATGTTCTTCCTTGTTTGTGTGGACGCAAAAACATTCACCCCCTATCAAAATTCTTTAAGGTAAATGCATTTTAATTTTTTCATATATATATTTTTCCTACTTGTTGTGAAGATGTTGGGTTAACAAGAGAGTCTCTGCAAGTCACTTTAAAAAAAGCGATCCGTGGAAACCGTATTCCATGAACTCCAGACTATTAATAAAACAGCATGTAAAAATAGAGTTCAACAACAATATCCGGCAAATAGAAACAATGGATTTCCAAAGAGAAAATGTTTACCTGGATTATATATCTATGCTCTAACATGTGTCATGTCAGCATAACAACTCATGAATAATCAAACTCAAAACGTCCTTTCAAAAGACTTCTGCAGAATAGGTGGTCAGTTAACCAAGTTAGGCCTTTAGTCATCACTTACAAGCTGACATTGTTGCTGGGGCACAGTTATAATTGTACTTTTGTGCTGTCAGTGACTGACTATGACTCTTTCTTCTCTACCAATTAGAAGTTATTTCAAGATATTTTTCTTTCAGGACATACCCGAAAAAATTGTTCATAAAAAAACTGTAAAACCTCACAGAAAGTACTCTTATTTCACTGTAATTTAATAAAGTGCAGATATTGCTTCTATATATCAACACTATTATTAATGTCATCATCAGCCAATGGTTTCAGTGAAGGGGAGCAACAGCAGATGTATTTCAAGTCTCCAGCGGCAGATGAACCCCGCCCATTACTGTTCTCACTGAAGTGGAGCCAGCATCGCAGATCCTCAGCGTCAGATCAAGCCCATATAAAAGACGTCCCTTCCTTCAGCAGCAACAGATGAAAAGACCTGCCCGAGCCAGCACTGTCTGCAATATAAGACTGTTTCATGAAATGTCTTTCGAGGGATTTAACTACAGGCGTTTCCTGTCGAAGGTTGGTGGATAAAGCTTCATCTTCTTCTCAAAAAACATCTGATGTAAAAGACTGGAATGAATCAAAGTTTCTTTCTTTTAATTCGTTATTCTTTGTCTTTTTTTCCCACACAGGGAAAGTTCTTTAAATTTCATCTGCTGTTGTTTAGCTTTTCTCTGTGATCGAGAAGCAGAGATTTCTTTCAACAATCCCTGTCCAAGTAACAAAATGAGAAGACTGCTCTATTCCTGAATGGAGGCAATTAATAGACCGCTGGCGAACGCAGCTTCCAAACCGCCCGACTGTTCTGACAGTATCACGGAACGCACAGCTCGTCCCGATGGGTTGTCTCAATTTCACCGGTGGAAACGAGACGTTGCCCAGCAGGCACCCTTACCCTGTGCAGACCTCCGTTCCTCTTACAACTCTGGTGGGTGTCTTCATCCTGCTCACCGTTTTTGGCAACGTCATGGTTGTCATTGCTGCGATCACATGCAGAGCCCTGAGAGCGCCTCAGAACCTGTTTTTGGTCTCCCTGGCATGTGCAGACATCCTGGTGGCCACCTTAGTGATGCCGTTCTCTTTGGCAAATGAACTGATGGGCTACTGGTACTTTGGTAAAGTGTGGTGTGAAATCTACCTGGCTCTGGATGTGCTCTTCTGCACCTCCTCCATCGTTCACCTGTGCGCCATAAGCCTGGACAGATACTGGTCGGTCACTCAGGCGATTGAATACAACCTGAGGAGGACGCCGCGCAGGATTAAATGCACGCTCTGCCTGGTTTGGGTGCTGGCGGCCATCATTTCCTTCCCTCCACTTATCACCATGAAAAAGAACGAGGGGAAGGAGGACAATCCCAAATGCGGAATTAACGAAGAGAAGTGGTACATCATATTCTCCAGTATTGCCTCTTTCTTTGCACCCTGTGTCATCATGATCATGGTTTACATTAGGATCTACCAGATCGCCAAGAAGAGATCACGAACCCTTCCAGGGAAGGGACAAGCAGAAAACGGCGTCACCGAAGACATTAAGTTCGGTCTGGGTGTCCAGGGGGCAAAAGACGAGGACGGGCGGGAGGAGGAAGGAGAGGACAGCAAAGAAGACAACGGGCTCGATGGGGAGGACGATCCCTCCTCGTCCGATGAGCACGAAAGCGTCCTGTGCTCCATGAAGAAGAGAAAAGGTATGAGAACAACCAAAGTGACGCAGGTGAAACCTGGGGAAACTTCTCCAAAGCCACACGCTCACTCAGTGGTCGGCGTGAGCCGGTGGAGAGGACGGCAGAACAGGGAGAGACGCTTCACCTTCGTCCTGGCTGTGGTCATGGGAGTGTTTGTCCTGTGCTGGTTCCCCTTTTTTTTCACGTACTCACTCACAGCGTTGTGTGACTCCTGCTGTATCCCAGAAACCCTCTTCAAAATGTTCTTCTGGTTAGGTTATTGCAACAGCTCACTAAATCCTGTTATATACACCATATTCAATAAGGATTTTAGGAAGTCTTTTAAAAAAATCTTGTGCAGAAGGAACAGAAGAGGGTTGTAACTTTGTTAAATATTTGTTGTATATTTGTTTGTCATGTACATTGGGAATATTATAATATATATGGAATGTATTTTTGGTAAATATTTGTTCTGTGAAATCTAAAAGTCAATGAAAATAAATGTAAAACCAGTTGTTGGATTTCATGTATTTGGATATTCTTATTGTACAACTAAAACACCCTTAAAAACACATTTTCCACATCTGTTAAATTAAATTTTTGACAGTTTTCAGCAATTATATGACATATCACATGTACTGTTGTATAAGACTGAATGAATAGTCAAAAACAGCTGCCATCGGTATAGATGAGGCTCAAATTATTGCATTTAATCTGTCATACATGTGTCAAATGATCACTGTGGGGGGAAGAAAATGTTTACTCACCTTAATTGTGCAACATGTTACGAGACTGTAAATCCACTGAAATGTCAATAGTTTGTATAAAGGCATGGGCAGTAATTAGGTTAGAGCTGAGTGATGTGCTAACAGCAGCAATTTTTCCCAGCAAGAGAAATGAGAACAAAAAGCAATGTGCATCCTGCAAAGGGAAGCATCTTTCCCTCTTCAAAAAAATGGGATCAAACTGAAACAGATTTCAACAACATAACTGTTTAATCCATTCTTTCTGAGTGACTATTTTTGTTTGAGCAGTAGTGCCAACACAGGAGAGAATCCACAGTGACAAACTGTGAGCAAAGAATGCGATCATTACTCCAACTGCTATCTAAATCTTTCATAACAAGCACAAGAAAAGGACAATTATACAAAAAAGAAAATGATGCCTCGGAGGTCTGGGTGGCACGGCAATATCTAATGTAGTTCATCATGAATTATGGCCCCTCATATCAGGATATCATTAAATCCTCCCCTGGAGTCAAAGAGAAGTCATGAAGCGACAGAAATACGAGTGGCTGCTGCAAATTACACTGCGAGGTTAATATCCACGCATGCTTATCAGCGCGTTGTGTGCCTACACTTGGTCCGTTATCGTGATTTCCTGCCTGTTCTCCTTTCTGGCGCACTTTTTACCGCACTAAAAAATGTTCTTTATATCATCTCTACTCCTTCCCCTGTGAACACATTTTCAGGCTGTCACCCGCCCGTAAACCTCCAACCCATAACTGAATTAACCAAGCAAACATTTCCAGTAACCACCTCTCAGACATACAGTAGATCGAAGAGTGATTCCCATGCTCTCCGGGACTCGAGTGTTTTGGGATTCCTGCGGTACGCATGTTTGGGTTCAACCATGTCTCAGAGTCTTAAAATACTCATCTATTATTTACCACAAACGGAAAACTATAGACCTGACTATTGCTGATAAGGTTCCCACGGACAAACTGACAGGAGAAGAAAAAAAAAAGTAAATTCAGGCTTTGTGGTCACTGAAATCTATTTTCACACAAGGCTGTGTGATCATTGTGAGGCATTGTCAGATTTCAAACGTTTTCACTCTCACGGCACTCGGGACAAGAGAGCAAAAACTCTGCATTTTTGCTTGCATTGCTATCAAGCAATTAACACGTACTGCTTAGCATCATAAAGCGTGTTCGAGAAAAAGGGCTTCTACCTGGTCCTGATTCACTGCACATCAGTGTGTCAGAGATTAAACCGCAGTGATTGCCATTTGAATGCGTCCTTTAATTAAAATGACAATTTTCCTGGAGTCGGCCGCCATGCCTGAGCAGCTGGACGCATAAATTACATACTCAGCAAGCAAAAGAGAGATTAAATGCCAAAATGCCCATTATGTCACCCGAGCCAAAAGATTAATGAAACACTAGAAATGACACGAGTGCAGCAGCATCAATGTCGTACTCGAGAATGGTTCTTTAAACTGACATATTGATTTTGGAAAGTCTTGCGCTATGTTTTCAAAACCTGACGCCTCAGTCCATAGCAGTTTGAAATATGGAGGGCCACACACTAAACACTCCGTTTCACTGTGGTTGTAATCTCGGCACACACACGTCAACTTTCATTGTCTACTTACACAATGATTTATTCCCCTCTCTAAAGGCCACAGAACATCATGATTTATGCATGTGATACCACAGCTTATAAAAACTCTTCTTTATTGGCAGTGTCTGGCAGAAGTTCCCACAACCCCTCACACACACACGCACAGACACACAGACATAGACACAGACACAGACACACACAGACACACGCACACACACACACGCACGCACGCATACACACAGGAGAGCCGCGTGCGCGCGTTCCAGTCAGTTCTATTTATTCTATTCTCATTTCCTCCCTGCCTACAACTCAATAAGCACTGTTTAAAGCTTCTAGTCATGTATCTGAAAGTGGCTGCTGAACTTACAGACAATTAAAGACCAATCAGAACAGACCGCGTCTCAGACTAATAGAGATTGCTGAGACACGATTGCAGGGAGTCAGACGGAGCCACCAAGACCACTCTAACAAGTTTAAATCATAGCCAGTGATGAATAGACTGTTCCTAATTGAATGTTGGGCCATTCATTATGGATCGAGCACGATGAATCACGCACACTGGGGCATATAATACTTCCTCCCTCTTGAATTGATAAGGATGCAGGATAATCAAATTTGATTCTGAGGGATGTGAGCTGCAGGAGGATCCTTTTTAATTTAGCTCATGATCTCTGTTCGCGTCTCTCCTCTCGTGGCGCACCCTTCATCGACAGTGTATGAAGTTCTGCATGTTGTCCAGGGACAACATCTGTAATTTTGATTTATGCAGAGCATTTTCACCACATGTTCAGAAGTCAAACCGAATCGGGGCGAGGAGGGGTCTTACTCAGTGACTGGGTTGAAGTTTGTGACCCGCTAAAATTAAACATGATTCCCAAAAGAAGATTCCGAGGAAAACAGAATATTACACGAGGAGAGCCAAAGAGCACATTTTTTTAATCCTTTGGAGGAATTCAATGACTGTCTGAACCAGTAAACATAGCAGCAACACGTTGAACCAGTATCTAAAACATGTCTTTATAAACAAGTTAATAGACAAAGAAGAAACAACCTAACGGAGATCAGAGGCGGACGTCATTTCGCTGGTTCCTTGAGGCTAAAGTTGAGGCCAGGTCAGACATTTAGGGACACAAAGTGTCACAGTCAATCCAACTAAAAAAAGAACACACTGTGGGCCAAGGTGCAGTTGTTTAAAGCGATAGTAGTTATTACAATCTGCCCTGAGAATATAGGCCTGTGGGATTGTCTGCGGGGGCAGTTGAGGTGGTGCAGTTTATTTGAGGGCAGTGGGGCTGTTGGCCAGAGGATCTGAGGACAGCATGAGGAGAGTGGCTGGCAGAGTGATCCCTTCTACCCAATGACTGATGGCAGCACTGCAAGGATGGTTGAAGGTGGTTTATTGTTTTTAATTTAAATCATGACACTTTCAAAATAAAATTAGTTCCTCTGTGGACTGCCATCTGTAGACAGCTGTTTAGAGCTGCTTTATTACACAATGTCAAGCCAAAAACGGGAATATACTTGCATTTTGGGTTAGTTCTGTTATTTAACAGATTTAGCCTCTGTTTTTTAGAAGTGGATCGGACATGCGCGCTCCGTCGGGTCGGGGGAAGGGTCTACGTGCCGTGCGTGCCCTCCTTTCTCAGCCAATCGCGTCGTAGATAAACAAAGCGTTGCGTCATTGTTATTGTGGTTGTCGGAGCGCCAGCTGCTTGCAGACATTTCGCCTCCATTTCGCTCGAAATTAGGTCCCTAAACGCGCGGAGCCGCACAATTAGCACGCTCACAATGTCGCTCCAGAAGGACGCTTCATCCGACGAGAGTCTGCAAGGTAAATATTCTCGAGCGGACCCGCTGCGTGTTGGTTTTTACGGGCTCATGCTAGCGCTCGTTGGAGAAAAACAGCAGGTAACTGTAGGGTTAAATCACTGAACCTTATTTTTTACAGGCCCTATATTGTGTAGGCGTTTAGTCATCGAGCTCGAATGAATTTAATGTTACGGAAGTACATTTATTTAAAAGGAATTCGAATATAAGAGGTAACCTCTTGTTCTACTGAGCTAATGAGGCGTTTTACCCCCCCCCCCCCCCAAAAAATGTTGTAAGACTAAAATGAATCCTAGCCAAGGACAGTCCGTGTCTGTTGTTCTGCTTTGACTGCGTGGCAGCTCCAGTCGATACAGCCCAGGGACAGTGAGTGGGCACCCCTTCGTGGCTTTCACATCAAAGCTGTGATTTTTCTGTTGTTTCTAAGGCTCCTGGGTAGAGCTGCATTTCAGTGGCTCCGGCTCTAAAAGCAGCAGTCACCATGGCAGTCAGGAACAGATCCCCACGTCCATCCAGGAGAGCGACCTGGAGAAAATGCTGCTGGACGCACAGCACGAGTCGGGCCGCAGCAGCTCCAGAGGGAGCTCGCAGTGCAACAGGTTTGTGAGGAAAGAGGAAGAACACTCAAGTGTTTCCCCCCCCCTCTGCGTCTTGTGCAATACAGATGACCAAGAAGTTGTGTTTACATGTACGAATATCTCCTTTTCCCCAAACAGTCCTCTCCGAGCACACACCCCGCTTCTTGTGTGGAGAGGCTCCGAGGGAAACAGCTCACAGGTATGGCTGACCTACAAATTAATTCATCTTTCCAACATGTAAACAACATTTCGACGTGTCCTAACAGGCAACACACAGGACACTAAAAGATCTGAGTCATCACTCACCGTTTTACTCCCACCCCTCCCCCCTCTTCCTGCGCCTACATGTCAAACCAACTGCCTTGATGATTGGCTGTCGCTCGTATGACGTTTCAAATGAGTTCTTATTTACCAGCCTTTGCTTCACGGACACTGAAAGTATTCTGAAAGTTCACTCTCATAAACTGATGTTTTCCAGTCTGATGAAGACTTTCAAGAGAGGAGACGGGAGGTGGAAAACCTGATGAAGAAGAATGCCGACTGGATCTGGGACTGGTCGAGTCGACCCGAGAACAACCCACCAAAGTATGAAACAAGTCACTAATTTGTCCTTTTTTTTCTTTTGAAATTAAAACAACCGCTCAAAAATTTAGGTTAGGAAAAGTTCTCATGATAAAAATAATTATAACATGGTTTTGGTGACAGGAATATAATTTTATTAACGACATTGTGCAAATCTATGCAAATCATTGTGATCAGGACGGTGTGTGTTTACACTAAGGTGTCAGTCTGACATTAAACCGGCTCTCATCAATTTTAATGGATTCAAAAGGAATGAAATATTAATGTGCTCCTCCGTAGGGAGTTCCTGCTGAAGTACCCTAAGCGCTCGACCACTCTCAGCATCAGGAACACCAGCGTCATGAAGAAGGGAGGCGTGCTCTCCGCCGACTTTCTGAAGCTCTTCCTTCCCTCATTAATCATTTCTCACATACTTGCCGTTGGCTTAGGGTAAGTGGGAACATGTAATCGTTAACTTTGCTAGTGTTGCAGAACAGCTGGGACAGAACCTCCAAAGAACCATTTACAGTCTTTATTCTTTGGAGAGCTGCTGTGCTCAACTTTTTACATGTCAACAATGAAATGATTTCACGTTCAGGTTGGAAAAAAGGTGCTGTGTATAATTTAGTTCATCATAATTGAGAATGCAGACCTACTTTGGGCCCTTTACAGTCATCACTGATGTAAATAGCCTTTTAATTATTAACCCGGCATACATAATTTAGTGGTTGTCTTATTTTTTTTTTTTTTGTTTGAAAGTGACATGATCCCGTCTTCTGCATGTCAGAACTGGTTGTCTTATTTGTGATTAGTTTGTTAATAACACAATTGATGTGTTATTAAATATGCATGAGGATACCTTTACAAATTGGGCAATTATGAACACAGTAGAATAATAGTAAAATAATAAAATTGGTTTGCAGTGACACAGGATAAGTAAAAGAATATTGGGCAACATATTGTGCTTTTTTAGTTCATTATTTCAAAAATGTGCAAAGCGCGAAAGTAAGCAAAACAGCATAGGTTAGTGGTTGTTGTATGGTTTGTTGCGAAATTTAATGAATGAAGAAAATATTTTCAAAAGTGACTTTGAACAACGGATTATTTTACCTAATCGTAGAAAACGTTGCGACACACACACGTTTCTCCTCAGGACGGAGCGTGATTCCATGTTTTCGTTTTGTTTGTCGCTTCAACCTTTTTTTTTCACAAGCTTGTTTTTTTTGTCCTTGCAGGATATACATTGGGAAACGCCTCACGTCCCACAACACCTACTGAACGGGCTGGTGGGTGATTGCGTCACCACGTCACCGTCATATGACCATTTTGGCATGCCTTAAAAAGGAAGATCAGGGGAGACACGGCCATGTGAGGTGGTCCAGGGAGAAGCGATTGCCTCACATGGCTCACACCAGCAGCGCTGAGGGTCGGGGATCTGCCATTGCTGTTATACAACACTGACCGATCCACAGCTCTGTGCTGCAGTCGTGGAGATGACCGTTTTGCTGCTTCCCGCTCCTTAAATCTGCACGTTAGGGAACCGAAATATATATCCTACGGCTCCGCCTTTTTCTTTTTTTTCAGTTGCATTGATGACAAGTTTGTATTTCCTAGACCAGCTGTGGATCGGGGAGACAGTTTGAACAGTTCGCTCGAGGCAATTAGCCGTAAGTAATTGCAGCCGACTGCTGATTGCTCAGTTGTGTATTGCTAAATTGTGATTATGAGAAAAAACCAAACGCGAGCTCATCAAACACAGAAAATGATCCATTTGTTCATCTGATACACAATAAAAAGTTTGAAACATACAAGAAGTCTCGATGGATTCCGACAAGTTAGAACGAGAGAGAACATGGATTTAGCAACGGAAAAGGAAAAATAAAAAACATGCAGATGAACACAATTAAAATTTTATTGAACTTTGGTCAAAATAATAAACAAGTGAATACATTGCCACCATGTTAGGAATCAATGGACAAAGACAATGCATTATTATGTGTTTGTTTTAATGTTATCAGTATATGTTGTGTGTCGTCAACCTTCATTTCTGCATTCACAACTACAGAGATAAGATCCACATTTGCAAATATGCGGTTCCAATTTTTTGGGTGACATCCCGAATAAATGAGTAAGGGCACATGTATGAGGCCTGTCTGAATATCCTACTCGTTACATGATTCGGAGGCACTCTATCACATAAACTGTATGGTGTGCAATTTCCCTCCTTTTGTGTGTTTTTCATAGACAGCCACGTATAGCAGCAGTATATGAGGACATAACTCTATAAAATAGGATTTACAAATAATGCACATGAGGTTTGTAAAACGTCTGGGGACAAAACTTGTAGCTGTCACTGATAGAAGTAGGTATTAAGGCTGCAGATTCCCTTTGTCCTGGATCCTATCTTGTGCCATTTGAGTTTCCAGCCTGCATCCTAAAAAACAAAAACATGGTCGAAAAAAACCTCGAACGGAATCTCTTGACACAAACACATCAGCGGTCGTCTCCAACAGTGGTTCTCAAACTGGTCGCCCCAAAGTAGTATTTTTCCTCAACAAATTTCGCTTGAGATCTGCTCAAAAAGACAGTGGTGTGACTGGACATTTTTCCACCTCTCTACAACATAAAAACATGCAAAGCAATAAACATGTTTTAATACATACTTCTAAATTTAAAAACACATCTGTAGTTTTAGTTTCTTTTATTATGTGGATGACAAGGTGTACTTGAGTAGATACAGTCAGTGAAATTATGTCACCGTATTGACTGGGGTAAAAAATAAGAAGAAGAAGAAGAAAAAAAAAAGAAAAAGGGATGGGAGGAAAAGAAACAAAGTCCACTTTCCAAATTCATGGCCTTTTCCACCAGTAGTCTGGCCTGAATAGGTGGCCGATGGGGGGAATGTTACAGTTAGGCTTATTGGCCATCAATCCGTGCTTCAGAGGGCCCAGAATCTTTGAAATGATGATACAACCTTGACAAGACGTCATTTAAGGACTTCCAAGAGTTCTGTCGTTAAATCGTGAAATGAAGGCTTAAAATGTCAACACAAACACCAACGTTCAAGAGTTTGACCTCTAGGGAGTGCCATTCCATCAAATAGACCCGAATTGGACTTTCTGGGTCAGGGGGGGGGGCATGTTGATTGCCCTGGTGCCAAAAGGCAAAAAACAACCTAAGCTCAGACTCGAAATAAAACAGGCCTATGGATCAACCTCCTGTGGCAAAAAAAGTAGACACGTGCTTTCGAATTCTTCACCAGGAGGACAACAAGGCTGTTTCTTCTTATACAGATAGACAAGTAGTAGGCTTAACTACACAGGTACGGTAAAAGCCCTATCCTCTGGAGCCCCAAATCTTCTAGTTGATTTTGTCCTGGAAAATGTACAAGTTGTTGGTGGCTGCCACAGCGATCACGTTATCTTTGGGGTGCCAGGCAGTGTGGAGGATCTTCTTGTTGAAGTCCAGGCTGTCCACGCTGATCTCGTCCTTCTTCCTCTTGCCGCCGGTGGACACTTTGCGTGGTTTCAGTGTGGCCCGCGGTTTGCTGCTCTCCCGGGACGCCTCCAGTGTGATGTCCCGCCGGGTGTTGCGGTCGAACATTCGGAAGAAGTTGTTGTAGGAGCCCGTCATGATGGCACTGGGCGGGAGACAGAAGCATTCGTCTGACCATCCCAATGCCAAAAACGCCAGCAATGCTTTGAGGGACACATGTTTCTTGTATGGAGATTTGCCTTCTATGACATGATAACACATACCTGTCACTGCCATTCCAGCAGCACTCAAACTTGTCAAAGATGCAGTCGTTTTCATACAAAGAGCAGAGTTTACTGCGAAGGTATTCATGGACCTGAAACAAACATACAAATACGACTTATCACTGTTCACTTTTACAGGAAAAATGGTTAATCAGCGATATCATTTGATACGTTTTCTCACTTTTAGGCACAAAAACAGCTCGGCTTGTCCCTTTATTTCCTTCCATAAGTACGTAGTATGTTTTATCGCATCTTACGCTACATCCTAACCAGTGTCTATCCTTAAATCCCTCTAGCCTCAAGATTCGTTGTTACGTTAAGCTTTTTCTACCCTACATTGACTAAATGCTGATAAAGACAACCCCTATGAGTGGATATAAACTAAAGAGGAGCTTATAGAAACACTTGTATGCTTTTTGAGGACACATTTCCATAGTGGAAGCTACCGTTTCCGGCACATTTATGCACCTGATACGTCTCCACTGGCCGGTTCTCCATGTTGAGGTCCCACACTTTGACGGAGAGGTAGTCACGTGTCATCATGTAGCGTCCGCTGTGACTGAACTTCACGTCTGAGATGGAGGAGATGATCTCAGAGAAAAAGGATCGGCTGCTCGGATCCTCGGGCTCCTCGAAGACTGAAAAGACGAGCGGCGAAATCCTCGTTAAAATCAGAAACGTTCACATTTTCACTCGAAAAATGTCCAGACACTCAATTCTTTGGCAGCATTTCAGCAAGTACTGACACGTATCCTTGCTGACGTCAAATATTAGGTCATGAACTCAGTCAATCCGAAACACAAAGATACAGTAAAAAGTTAATTTGTCAGTAGATGTACTTACACTTTGAGTGCCGATCGCAGAGCGCCGCTGCTCGCATGTCACACAGGCGGATGGTGCCTTTGCTACTGCTGTACACAAATACATTGCATTGGTGTGGATGGCACTCAGCAGCTGTGATTACTTCTGTCAGTTCCTCCATGTTTGCGGGCTTGATGTCTACAATATCTGGGAACACACTGTTAAAGAAGCCACGGTCTTTTGTGCACATATACATCACACACAAAGCAAAGGTAATCAGCCAACCATCACAGATCTGCTTTGAGACAAGGTGAAAAGGATACTAAAACTTCTGTCTGTGATTTCCAAGTGCCATAGATTTATTCTTAGGTCATCTGCGGAGAGGTAAGTTTCATGATCACTATTTACAGAAATGGAATTAATGTGATAGGTGTGCGCATTTGCAAAGATCCTCCTTGGGCTTGCTTCTACCATGAGATCCATTGGCATCAGTACTGGTACCTGAAACATGGGATATGCACAGTTAGAGTGGACCAAGAAATAGGCGGGTTCAAAGGTGAGGTTGGTTTTAAAAAAACAAAAACGAACTTACCCGTAAAGAGGTGATTCTAAAGGGGTCTCTGAGTCGCCCGTCTTCGTCTTTCAGATTGTAACCTTCTGCTCGTTTATCTCTTTCACTTATTTTCCACAATTTGATAGTTTTATCTGAGAAATAAGAAATATTTGGAGTTGCATCACTGGGTTTCATTTTACTGTGATAAAAGTAAGTATTTAAAATGCATTAAAAGTTCTTACCGTTTGTTGAAAGTAGAAAGTGAGCAGCATTTTGTTGGGGTAGCCATCTTATTTTATTAATTTTTTCCTCAATTTCTAAACTTTTCAAATAGTCAAATTCTGGCTCGTGACTCTGAAAAGTGCTATAGACGTTGTACTCCCCACGGAGGTGTGGACGATTCTTTGACTGATGAAAACAGAAAGAACAAAACAAACAAACACGTTACGAAAATGCACATTTAACTACACATGGTTTCTATCCAAACTGAGCTGTTGGGAATCAGGCTCCATGTCGAGCCAGTGATCAGTTCAGCCTTGAGATTAAACACTTTTTCCAGTTCAGTCTTTAGACTTTACAGTTTTAAAGTAAATCTTACAGTTCAGCGTTGCTCAGATAAGCTTTCGTCACTCTTTAGTTGTGATACGATCGGACCGCACTGCTCTGGAATCTGTTCAACTGAGCGCCTCCTCTGCTTATAATGTCACATACCTCCCCCATATCTCCCTTCCTATACTTACTGCAGGTATTTCTTGCTCTGGTGCAGCAGGTTTCTGTGATCATTGGTCCGGCAAGCATGCACAGTGTTTACTGTTTGGTGTGCCTCTGCGCTGCTCTCGTCTCCCTCTGCTCTCCCCCTCACCCCAGCCCACCCAAGGCAGATGGCTGCCCACCTCTGAGACAGGCTGTCAGAGGTTTCTTCCTGTTGAATGGGATATTTTCCCCCTCTTCACTGCTGTTCATGTGGGAATTGCTGAACTGCTCTTCCTCACTCTCTCTCTCTCTCACTTATTGAGGAGTCCTGATCCTTGTGTGTGCAGAGCCCTGAGATGACTGCACAGTGGACCACAGCTTAGAAAAGAAAACATAATTAAGAGAGTCTTACCTCCTGTTCATGTTGGAATATCACTACCCGGCCTCCTTTGTCTCCAGTTGCAAGTAACTCTCCAGAATAGTTGAACTCAACTGTTGATATTATGTCAGCTGGAAAGAGACAAAATCAGAATTGGTGTTGAGGACTTTCAAAAGGACTTTCAATTCAACTGATTTGTACCAAATTAACCAATACCTGACATAAAAAGAAGCATACATGCAATTCCTTCTTCTACTGCTTACACATTGACTCAGATGGATGATTTATGATCTGTCATATGTTTGGTTGGTTTTAGAGCCACAACAGCATTATCAATGGAAGGACGTCAGGGGGCATGGCAACCTTGCCGAGCTCAATAATGTCACACCCACATGGGTGCGTTCAAGTGGGCGTGAGGGTCTCAGGGATTAAGTCTAACACGCCCTTGGTCAGTGCTGGGACGTATGTTGAATTAAATTCGACAGCATTTTGTGTTAGCTATGATGTCTTAATTACATACTGGACAGTATGTTGTTTCATGATCTTGAAAACGGACTCAAGAGAACCAGCAGGGAAATTTCCTTGTTTGTATACTTTAGATTATTATTAATGTCATACAATATTGATGCACTTCATTCAAGGTTTAGGAATATTTCAGGGAAGCGCATTAATAATGTGTGAGGTGGAGATGGTGCGTTTTGGGATCTGATTTGAGAAAAAATCTGGGACTTCGAGCCAGCATCAGAAACACTCCTAGCTTTTTGTGAACTGAATGACTGAACCCAAACAAAAACGTGACATTTTACACACGCTGACCTCAACTGTTTGTTATACAGTCACGAAACGATAAAGATGTGTATGTATCGCTTAAGACAGTACTACAGCCTCAACAGTTCCAGAAGTAAGAAACTTAGTGGCAAAGGACCTCGAAAAAGCAGTCCATATATAGCAAGTTGTGTGTATTTTAGTCGGAGAGCTTAGCTCCCACCAACACAGTGAGAGCAGCAGCAGAAGGAGGAATGTTGTCTGCTCTCAGCGACGCTTCTCAATTATAAGCTCTCAGTCGCTGACAACCAAACGTGCTCAACACGCGAACCGACTCGTGTATGAATGAAAACAACCATGATGTCACTCGACAATTTATGGACGCAGCACATTGACGTCATGGACACGGTCGCTCCCCTTTAGTAGTTTAGCCTCCACCTAGCATACCGCTAGCTAGCGACACACAAGTCATTCACAGGCAAAGGGCGTTTGTGCAGCTGATGGACAAACGCGCACGCCACGACCATGGCCGGTGTACCGAAATGAACATCGGTGCGTGCATGTGGCGCGAGCTACCGCGCATCTCACGTGAAAGCCCACACAGCAACCATCATCACACCACCGCTGTAGCCTAGCCGCCGAGCTAATGCTAGCCACGTACCTTCCGCAACATCTTCATCTATCGCTCCTTTCACTTGCGAGAAACACCACTGAAAATCATTTCCTCCTGCAACTCCTGTAGAGAAGAGACATAGCGTTAGTTGGTATCCGGTTCGCTTTACGTGTAGCTGTACAAGAAAAATGCCTGACAGGGACACAGTTTGACAACTAGCAACTTTAGCTCGCCCGGGCGCTAACGCCGTGGCTAAGCTAACTTGCAGATTCAGGCCATCACACACAACCAAGTGAGGTGGATCCTTCTGTTTCACTCCCTTCAAAAGTGGCTTACCCGCCATTGCTTCATTTAGTAGCTCTTGCTGTACACAGCTTCCAATACCAAATCAACCAACGCGGCTTGCTCGGGGGAAAAGAGATAGCATCCACAATCAGTGTGAAGACTCGGGTCCAGATCTGTCAAGACCACGGAAATTTATCCGTGATTTTTTTCTTCCAAAATGGCGCACAGTACATGGAGAAATGACGTCATGCACACATGCCACATCCTGGCTCCATCCATCCTCCTGAGCACCATGCCATCACATGTGATTTTACTCCTCATTTCCTGCGTAATTTCAGGTGAATATACGTTGTTACCTCGCACCACTGAGTCCAATGAAAAAGAAAAGCCTGTCACACATGTGAGCCGTGAGACAGATATTACAAATTGCCGTGCAGGTATTGTCCTTAAATTTCATTTTAGCTAACTTTGAGTGGAAGAAATTAGCCACTATCAATCACACAAACACTTCACAAGCCAGGTTTGCTAAAAGAACATTTTTTATTAGACTATTTTATACGTAAAGAGTTAATCCTGTTAATTTCTATTTAGAATTTACAAAACATACAAATGTAAGGAAATAGTTTGGTGGTTTGTTTGAGTTCGCGGTTAAATGTTTGGTTTCAAACGATATTGAGTGAAGTGCCGCTCATAAATGTTGAGGAAGGAGTTCAGAGGATCGCCAGCATTCGTAGGATGGTCAGAGGGTGACATCTAGTGGCAGAAATATGGAATTTCCGCTCGTCTTCAATCAGGGATGTGGGATGTGGGACTTCACTGCTCCGCGGTTTTGTTTCGATTTTCTTTTGGGGTTTAGTCATTCTTATAGGTATTTTTCCATTAAAAATGACTTTTCATTCCAGAGTTCAAATTTTTTCCGTTTGAGAATGTTTTTGATAAAATGAAATGAACCTACAGCTTCTCCACAATACAATATTCCAACATCTAATATAAGCAATGACTTTTTTGTTTGTTTGACCTTAAAGGGTATTTAACTGCATATCAATGTGAGATAAGATCTCCCGTATTGATTTTGGCTTTAGGTTTAACATCAGGGCAAAAGCAGCCAAGGTAACCCAGTTAGAGATATTTTAAAGTAAGTTCTAGAGAGTAGAAAGTGTTATATAATTTGTTTTTTCTTGATAATACTCAGTCTTATGGCAGACTCAGTTTGTTTGGTTTCATTTTCTTCTAATATGGTCATGAGAGAACAAACTTTTCTCATGTTCTGCTGAGAATCAGCCAGAAAGTATGCCGGATATTTTTGTTTTATGGGCATACTTTTATTGTCGTGGTGCAAAAAAACAACAACTATGCAACCCGAAATAGATGTTAGAGCTGCGGTAGGTATTTTTGTTTTGTACTTACTTTTTCCTGTAGAAAGCACTCGTTGCAAGATGGGAGTTGTTGTGAATGGGGGAGCAAATGATTACCCAAAGGGCCTTGTTGCCTGATAAAGTCATATTCACACAAACAACAACAATGTGTATGCGATGCGAGAGCGCATGATTTCTTGTTAGAATTTTTAGTGATCATATTGAAAAACGTTAAGAGAATCCTTTTTGCGCCTCTTTTATTGGAAAATCGCAATTTATTTTTGATACTTCGACTTTTACAGTCGGAATGCTGTTCAAATGTCTTGCCATTCTTTTATGTTCTGCCACCAAACGTGCCTTTTCATCAGTGAAACTGGATGTAATTACAGGACTATATTGTCCTTAGCATGGAGTGAAAGCAGGTTCAGTTGTAATGAGTTGCATGTACGACACAGGGATGATATTGTACTAACGGTTTTTATTTGTTCTCTCTTCCAGCAGATTGTCCTGGAGGTGGCGAGAGAATAAATACGGATGTACCCTGAAAGACCTGGACCAAATCTCACCAAAACCTTCTGCCCGGTAACTCCCGAGCTACACATCCCTCTCATCACTCACGCCGAGATCTCATGGGGGGGAAAAGCAGCCCAGAGGCCTGGAGGTTAGCTGGAGTGTACGGTGTGTCTGCGCACATGTGCGTGCGTGCGTGCGCGCGCGCACACACACACACACACACACACACACACTGCCTGTGAATGGAAAAAGCACATAGGCGTGCTCTGATTTCCTAGATTTCATCATTCTTTTTCATCAAAACACAGTCATATGTTTTCATCTTGCATATTCTAGCTCATACTCTTATAGGTCGTAAGAGTTACACCTATCGTTCGAGTAACAATTATCACTATTTTAAACATCACTTGAGTATCTTGGGCACAGCACTCATGACACCTTCATTGAGGTTGGTGTGCACTTTTAACGGCTGCGGTGTTCTTTGGTCGCCTTGGACTAAGTTGGTGTCTGTCATTACTGACTGAATATAAGACAAAAAGGTGCTTCATTGAAAGCCACAAGGGCTTGTGTTCATTCCACCACTGGAAGAAAGCACACCACGTAATGTCTCAATGCTTGGACCTCATCAAGAAGAGTTTTTTACATTTGACCGGATTTATCTGGCTCTCCAAAACAACTTCCTCTGTGATATTAAAGTGGCATTTTACTTCCTATTTTGAGTGTATTAGTAGAAACAAGAGGGACTGTTCGCATTCATCATCTCTGTGTGAATGTAAAATGTTTAAAGAAAGACTTCCAACATTTAATCGTTTAATAAATTGTACATCTTAATTGTTGTTCACCTTACATTTATGGTTTTCACAAGTTGTTTGTTTGTTTGTGTGTGTGTGTGTGTGTGTGTGTGTGTGTGTGTGTGTGTGTGTGTGTGTGTGTGTGTGTGTG
>JASSRZ010000014.1:13421897-13436563 GCA_032164315.1 Malacoctenus gilli
GTGTGTGTGTGTGTGTGTGTGTGTGTGTGTGTGTGTGTGTGTGTGTGTGTGTGTGTGTGTGCGTGTGTGCGTGTGCGCGCGTGTGCTGCCGTAGCTTCATCAGGTATAAGGAGAGGTGTTGACTTTATTCCGAGCCTCCAGTAACACCACTGACTCTGATAGTTCCCCATCCCTGTGGGAATTCATTATAAGACAGCTAGAGGCTGCTTGTGGATGGTTACTGTGCTGCCCGTATGTTAACTTGTCGCTATCGCGCAAGGCAAACATGTGGTGCAGCTGCTTTCTCTGGCTGTGGGCAACCTGGAGAGATTGATTGGTGAGCCTTCTGTTTTATCCAGGATCAGGGCCACATTCAGTAGACATGGTGCCTCCGGAGAAGCAGCCATTTTCCCCAGAAAATATGGCTCATTACTAGCACAGACAAAATGAAGGTATATTGACTTTTTAACATCTTACAGCACACCTATTTCTGGGCGGTTTAACGATGAGCGTTTGTTATCCTGGAAATCTTTATTTCGTTTCATCCTCATGTAAGTGAATACAAAAAGGGCGCCGATGTAAACGGCAGCTGATCTTTGGACGAGAATCAAACGCCGCTGCTTTTTTCATCCGCTGCAATTTGAATCCACACACGCGCGCGCACGCACACGTAAACGTAAATACCAATACACATTCATTTGCACCTCATACACACAAACACACCCTTCCCCCATATTTGGACCATCAGACAGTTTTTAACACAAACCATTGGCCAGTGGATGTGTCTGCGCTGCTCAGGGGCATAAAGCTCTGTCCAGACCCTCAGTCTTAACTCTCTCTCTCTCTCTCTCTCTCTCTCTCTCTCTCTCTCTCTCTCTCTCTCTCTCTCTCTCACACACACACACACACGCACACAAACACTTTCTCACACACACAAACAGCAAAGACAAACACAATCAATTATTCAAGAGTCTTGTTTTGGCCTGTGTGTGTGTGTGTGTGTTTTTTCTTATTATTTTTCTTCTGTTTCTTCTGTAGCATCCTCTGGCAATCTGACAGCCAGGAGGCCAGATGAGTGAGATATGAGGCCTGATGACTTGAGGTTGGTGAAGATCTTTGTAATTTAGAAGGCAGAGTGTAATTTGCATGCGCAACCTTCGACGTCTGAAGGAGATTATCCTCACGGCTTCTTCTCCTTCTTTATCTATCTATTTATTTATTTATTTATTTTGCCATTGAGGGTTGTCAAATTCCTGGCTCCAAAGACAAACCTTTGTCTCCGTGTTTATTTCCCCCATGAGTGGAAGTTTTCACTGTGGTCATTTAGTGCAGTTGAACCTCGCACCAGAGCACACAAGCCATCAGTGTAAACAGCCCGGCGTTGTTTACTTTTTATTGTTGCTTCATCTCCCGCTACTCTTAAGCCACCGTCCGAGCGGCGACATTGTGTCCTTTACATACAGGGACCGTCCGTTTTCAGTGTGCAAATGTGTGCACTAGATGGCACTATGGCACTTATTATTCAATGCTGGTGGATGATTTCCATTTTGGAGCACCAGTGTGTGCCTGTGTGTGTTGCTGACACAAGTGATGATCACAAACAGCTTGTTTTCCCCGAGCTGATGTTGATAGCATCATAAAGAACTCCATATCCCCTCCAATTTATTAATTAACTGTCTGACCTTTAAGCACAAAGCCATTGTTTTAATTTGCACCGTACGAGTTTTCTCATTAAACACAACATATGAAAAAGCAGAAGTGGACTAGTCCTGATCACCAAAGTTTTCCGTTGATCTCCGAGTCTGCTCCGAGTTGACAGATTGGGGAAAGTTGGTTTTTTTTTCTTCTTTTTCTATTTTTTTTTTTTTATTTTTGAAGGCTTGTCTGAACATCAAACAAAATATACTCTCCTGAATCAATGAAAACAGAACAGAATCACACGGAGCGGATGTATTAGATGTGGATCCTCGCCGTGATGATGTCCTTGTAACAGATCATATTGTAAATAAGATGGGTTAAATTGCACTTGTAGCTTCCCTTCAAACAGTCAGGCTATTCTCCCGGGGAGACGAGCGAGTGCTGCCGACTCGTCTTCTAATAACGCCAGACAATGAGATCCCAGCTCATAACATAGGCCTCCACTATATAGAACAAGTAGTGGGGGCTTAGCAGCTAATAAAGTGGCAAGTCTTCAAATCCATGTCAGAAGAGCAGAGTGCCACAGGGACCTTTCATAACACTTGTATGTGCAGGTTCCAATGCAGTGTAAAGGTTACACATCCACATTGTACTGATCTAACCTGATGAATTGCCTTAAGCCCCACAAATTTCAAGGCTGTGTTTCTTATTTAAAGAAGCAGAACTGAATAATTCTCCCACTCTCGAAAAGATGACAGGCGAAGACGGGAATGTGCTCTGAATGTTTGAGATGCCGTGGAAACCCTACTGTGTATACGCCTCTCCGTCAAAACGTGCGCGGGCAAGTGACAAATTCAAGCCTCCGCGAAATCTAATTTAATTTCGCCCTTGTTTTATGTCTGATAAGCTTGTTTTGGCTTAGTTTTGGTGGCAGTAATTTTACTTTTCAGAATTATAACACACATCAATTTTGTTAATTGAATCGCGCTGCCCTTTGAGTTCACCAAACGCAGCCTCAGTAATTAGCCTTGATTGCCTGGTCTGTGTTTCATAAATTGTCGCTCCCCGCTTTCTCTCTAGTGAACCTGTCCTTCACTCGAGCACAGACACTCCTCCAGCATTTCCACCCACTTTGTTTGTGAGTCTTTGATCCACAGTATTCCAGTTAAAGTTACACCCATGTGCTGCAAGTTGAAACTTTCAGCATTGTTGCTCAGGGGAACCTTATACCCGTGGCGCCTTCTGCTTTTGTCCTTCCCTTTAGCAACAGAACTCTCCTATGGTCCTGGACAAAAGACTACTCACGACACCATTTTATGATCTCTGTGATGATACCGTTTCCTTCTCCTGCTCGCAGGTTACTCTGGCCGGCTCGTTTTAATGCAAAATGTTATGTCGGTGGAGGGGGGGGGGCAAAAAAGAAAAACATCATTAGGAGTGATCCCTGGAGAGAGTTGTTGAAAAAGGAAAAAACAGTAAAAGGTGACAGAAAAAAACCCACACTTTTTATTCTGGGATGCAATAGGAAACGCAATTTCTATCAGTGCTTTTTCAATATGCACAATAACATAAAGGTGATAAAAAACAGATGTCACCAGGTTCATTATGGAATCATAAAACCAAAACTCTCACTTCCGCTTATTTCCAATTATACTGACTTGCACTGTCAGCCAGACCACACTCACTCAGTGGATCAATGTGTTTGTGCACATATATGACAGACGTATGCATTTGTTTGTGCTCAGGGTTACACATGCATGTTAAGTATAATTGACGCGACATTAGAAGGCGGCTTCTACGGCGGCAATACAATCTGTGTGGAAAACACTTAAATGCAAGACCAACAAATACGGCGCATTAAAGTGCGGCGTAAAGTGCCGCGATGTCTTGCCTCTCCAGTCTGTCTAATCACTATGTGAGTGAAACATTCATGGTACACTAGATCAGTTCAATATTTAATTTCTCAACAAAGACTACATGATGGAACAGATGCTCAAACTTTGTATGTTTCTCAGGAGAGCAAAACTCACTTTCATGGAGCCATTGCGCGCAGACATTCTGATTGTGTGCGGGCTTCGTGTTGACTTCTTTGGGCTCTTCACCTATGCACTAAACGTACAATCACGGATGAAAAAGACGCTCGAGCGCATCAAGGTGTGCGCGGCGAGTCAGCGTTCAAACCATGGACTGAATACATCAATTGTTTACATCCAGGGGCACTGAAAAACTCATGCGTGGAAGCACATTAGAGATGCACCAAGGTTGCCCTTTGCCTTTATGTCACATTTCAAGTGAAAATTTGACTTGGCGTGTTTACATAGGATTTCTTCATCTCCCTTTTAAACCCCTATGGGCAAGCTGAAGGTGAGGGGAACTAAGATTATTATCCCCCGTTTCTCTGAGGAGCTTTTCTTCATGCACACCCTCACAGATGTCGACATTTGGTTAGGCGGTGTACATAGAAGCCCCAGATTAACTAGCGCTCCAGGAAGTCTGTTTAGCTAAAGTTAGGAGTGGTTACTTTCCCGCACCTTTCTCATTTGTTCTGCTGTTCAGTAACCCAGAGACCCCGGTGCTTAGTCATACATCTGTGTTAAATTGTGTGTTTGGAGGGGGAAAAAAAAAAAAGAAATATGAAGGTGTCTGAAATTGGCCGTCCATTCAAAACCCGTAGGTCTTAGTCGTACTGATGTTCACATCAGTGGGCTCCTCTTGTGCAGATGTAGACCTAGTCGCAGGAAGCGTAACAGATGGTGTACTATATGTCATAATGCTATAAAATCCAACAGGAATTGACAATTGAAATCCCACCCTGGAGTTTGCCTCTTTTAGCTTTGGCATAATCTTCTCAGGATTTCAATTGCAAAGTCAAAGAGAATAGTCTAGCACATGGGGACTAGTTATCTGGGGCAAATGCGGTCTAAGGTTGACAATGCAAAGGCTATGTTTATGTGCATCACACTTGCTATACTGAATGTTTCCCAGAGTGCAAGAACATCCTCCCCTGAATTCTATTCCTCTTCCCACGTCCCAGTGCTGCCGTGGAAAGTAGGCCAAGTGAGCACCAGGGCGTTGCTTTTTTAAGATGATCAGTTTGTCAGTGTGTTTTTGTGTGTGCTCAGGACGGCTATTCATGTGGCTTGACTCTGTAGAACAAAGACCAGCATTATACAATTTGCAGCACTTCCAATAGCAAGGGAAAGGGAGAGGTTGGAAAATAGGGACAGGACAAGTGCGGATGAAACAAAGACAAAATCTGGCTTGTACTCTAATTCATTTACTTCCTCTTTTCCACCTCTTTGTTGCAGCAAAAAGGTCCCTTGCCAGTAACCCTCCTCTGCAGGATCATACTGTACTCTAGTTGGCATGGATTATTTTTAGCTATTGCTGTGCGGCTTTCACCTTGACTCCTTCCGTCTTGACATCATAATTAACATTTCTGTTAATAGTAACACAGTTCAATATTAATAAAGATCTCTGGCTGGAATCTGAAGTCACTCGTGCAGCGCTTCTGCGTCCCGCTGCTTCTCTCCTGTCGCCATCCAGCCCGCGCCTCCTCGACGGTGGCAGAAGCGAATTAAGGGGCAGTGGCGCAACATGTGGAGGTTTTACATTGTGAGGGGGAGTCGACGGAGAACTTTTGGACTCTTGCAGGTGAGGCGGCATCTCTGCGAGCTGGCAACACCTCCATCACAGGGGTCAACAGGCAAATTAAAGTTCTCCTGAGTGCTGAGGCAAATGCTGCTGCCTGTTTGGTCATGCACGCACAGGAGCTCTTGGAGAGGGAAAGGAAAAAAAACGAGCAAGGTTAAAGCTGATGCCTCCCGTTTTGGAGGCCACATTGCTCAATGCAACATGTGCCCATATCATACTTACTGATGAGATTTTTCCCCCCACCTAAATGACCTTTAAAGTCAGATTTTTTACACAGGCTTTTCTGGGTGTCACAATCTGTTTGGCATGGGTGCGCCGCACTGTAAGTTAATATGTTCCGATTAAAGGCTGAATAATCAAATTTTCCTCCCTCCTGTCAACGCCAGCGACAAACGTGGGGCGGCGTAATAACTTTTTTTTTTTCTTAAATAAAAATTTAGATGGGCCAACAAAACAGTGATGGACACAATCAAGACGGAGCTGTATAAGAGCGGAGGTATCCTGGGTATTTGGTCATGTGTATTTTGGTCTAAATTTCCAGGGGATATTTTAGATGTTAATAGCCCTGAAGTGGTCTCGGTTTCTTATTTAATTTCTCTCGCCTTCTTTAAATGTAATTCGCCCACAGACTGCGCCGCGAGGCTCTAAACCGCGCAGAAACTCTCTCATCATTTCCACAGCAGAATGGAAATGCAAATTGTGCGCACGGGCAATGCCCTTGACAGAACTCACCACTGCACACAATTAACATGAGCACTCTGACAGAAGTTAGTGACGAAATGTGAGGTCACAACAGCACCGTGTCGAGAAACGTGCACGTATTTATTGCAGAAAGTCCGCGCAGAAACGCCACTGAAAAGTGGAGTCCGCAGAATAATAATAATAATAATAATAATAATAATAATAATAATAATAATAATAATAATAATGTACACGCATGCATTTGTCTTTTCAGTACCACAAATATATCCTTTTAGTTCATCTTCCCCCTCCAGTGTGCCCAGTTTTATTCGTGCTCTTGTTTTTCTCGCCAAACAAGTTGGTTCCTTTATTTCTGCGACCATTCGTCCCGATTTTACACACTTGGTGCGGACCGGGAGAACCGGCCAGGACTCTCTTTGAGAAACCCAAGTTGATATTTAGCTATCTTGTCACTGAAGAGCACAGCTGCCTCCTATCGACACCATGATCTCAAATGTAACCAACGAGGGGCGCTGTCCGTCTATCAGCTCAAGCTGCGTGACACGGAAAGCCCACATGATTGATCTCATCACTCTTGGCCATTTGTGTTTTACTGCTATAATTAAAAAATAACGTGCAAACTGTATTTTAACATAATCCTCGAATGTGGCAGATCGAATATCGGGCGTGTCAGGCCCGTAACTGCAGATAAATCCTTTAGGAAGCACAGTTCGGATTTCATTGTCACGTGCAAACAAACATTTGAATAAATTAATTGATTGATTAAAAAAAACAACACCGTTTATTCAAATTTTAATTTTTTTCCACTCACAAAAATCATTGCACGAGTATAACAATAAATTGATCGATTACAAATCATCTACAAGTGACAGGAAAATTAAAGCGAAGGCTGCACAATATGAGTCTCACAGTGGTTTTATGTTGTTTTTTCCCTTTGCATGTGTCACATGCGAAATTTCAAATGGATACGTGAATAAATAAACATTTCAAGTTCAAGAAAAGCGCAGAAAAAATACTGCTGGTCTAAACAAAAGAATAAAAGATTTTATTCGAGTCGCTGTAAACAATAAGTGGGCTGGCTGCCTATTTGTTCCATATGGAATTTGAAATGATGCGTAACTGTAGGCGTACGCGATTAATATTTAATCGGGAGAAAAGATCACTTTAAAACAACCTCAGCGCTGAAGCCGAGAGCGAACTTGCTCGCTGGGTGCTAATAAGATTTCCTTTTTCCCTCCTTTTGCCAATCAATCCATTAGGAAACAATGCAGGTGAGCATAATGAAAGTGTTGTCCCAATAAAGTGCATCGATGGACAGCTGGGCAGCGGCCGGCTGATTGACTTTGCCTTGACATCTGGGAGGCCCGCTGGCCCCTGGCACGCGTATAGGCTGATGTCGCCATTTACATGCAAATTTAAGGAGATCATGAGGGCCTCGCCCCGTAAATTCACACAAAAAAGAAGACGTCACCCTCAATACGGAGGGAGGCTCGTCCCCGTCGAGACGGGAGGTCTTCCAAGTCACCCTGTACATTTTTATTGGAGACCACGCCGTCCCGAGGAGTTTAGTTTTATATCAGTGATCGGGCTCGGGTCTTTGGGGGTTCATTCATTGTGGTCAGTGAATAGAAGAATGAGATAACAGGCCCCCGTGTCATCAGCCGGTCATTTAAACGAGCATGCGGCGTGGCGCAGAGCGGCCAAGATGCTGGGATCAGAAATACTTTGCACTTGTTTCCTTTCTTGTCACCCATCACTTACCTCCAGCGTGCTGTGAAGAAACTGTCTGTTTTTTTTCTCTCTCTCTTTTGGGGCAGAAGGATAAGAAAGAAAAAAAAAACGAGAAAATGTGACTAAGAGCCTCTAATTCCCCTCTCCCGTGCAAAGTTTCCATGCGTGCGAGCACTAAAACAAACAGGGATCAACATTTCTTTTATTTTGATGCTAACATTTCACCTAATGATGAAGAGCGCATTTTCCACGGTGTAAGCCCACCACGCAGATGATCCCACAGAATGAGCTGAGACGGATTCAGGCTCCGCGCCTCAGTGTGTGGAGCAGCTGACTCCCTCTCTCCACGTCCAGATGGCTCCTGCACACAGATTTGCATTCATTTTCCTTTAATATCTTCTGAAATAGCGGGGCAGCTGCATTTGTTGTCAAATACGGTTTAGAACTCCCTTTCAGGACAGCATCGTTACCTACGTGACGGGTGTGGAGATCCATTTTCCCTCTCCAGTCAACAGTATCAGATCTAAGAGGATTTGTCTCAAAGTCTCCTAATTTGATAATCAGATTTAAATCGCCTTGGTGCGTGTAATCAGGGGTTAAGTTCTAATAAGCGACTTGAAACTGTGCAAAAAAGCATAGAGTATTCTGTGCAAAAAAAAAAGAAAGACAGAAAGAAAGAAAGAAAGAAAAAAAAAGATATTTGCAATCTCGCTTGAACAGACAAAACATTTTCAACATGCGTCTCGGTTTGTTTCATCCTGGAAAAACACAATCAGCAAAGAGCTCACTTTGAGTTTCTTTCAGATTCCCCCTCCCATCAATTAAAACTTGGATTTTTGACAAATATTTCTATATAAAAAAAAAAGTTACAAAACATGCACATCCTCATTTTGTGACTGGGCAATTTGGCAATAGATTGTGTGGAGGTGAAAGCAACAGCTTATAATTCACTTATCTTTGGCAGCAGCTATTAACCCTCAGCACCAGCGAGATAGATTGCTCAGGATATAGCACACATCTCTCTTCCTCGCACCCTCCCCTCTCTCCCTCCATCCTCTCCCCCTTTTCACCACTAATGAACCGAATTGCTTGCTTGTCCCTCTCGGACAGACTCGGACATGTAGACAGTTGGCTCTTTAAAAATGATTAAGATGTTTCTGATTATTACTGATTTCACGGGACGTGCATG
The DNA here is from genome assembly GCA_032164315.1 of Malacoctenus gilli. Classification (NCBI taxonomy): domain Eukaryota; kingdom Metazoa; phylum Chordata; class Actinopteri; order Blenniiformes; family Labrisomidae; genus Malacoctenus; species Malacoctenus gilli. The sequence continues at coordinate 13,430,791 of JASSRZ010000014.1, forward strand.
AAATAAGGGGAGACGCGGAGCCAGGGAGCCGCTGAAGTTTGTTTGATGTCACGAGACACTGAGTCTCTGATTTCGAGTCCATAAAAAGAAGGAAAGATCTGACTTTTTGTGCTGTTTGAAAAAAAAAACCCAACCCCAAAACGGTTTCATGCCAGATTTTTTTTTATTTTAAATAGATGAATCTGAAGGCTTTAAATTATCCGTCTGATTTATTTGAAAACTTTATTTTTTTAAGCGCAACTATTGGAGGAAATTATCTCTGCGACGCACACAAACCAATTGAATGCCAATTATCACTTGTTAAAAATTCACAATGAGAAGTTAATGCAAATGAACAGATTTATAATCGTGTCTGATTGTCAGAAATCAGCGTTATGTTAATTACATTTTAATTACGCTTTCCCCCCCCAAAAAAATCGCAGCCGTGGGTTAAAATGCACGAAAATATTGGAGTCATCCAAAGAAACATGATCTGCTATTATTGAAATATGATTTATGGCCTGTATTCTCACAGCTATTGAGGTGCTTTCGACACATCAGTGAACAAACAATCTCATCAAGTCAATTTGTAAGAATGCAAACAGATTTAATCGAATAAATGTATCAGATACTATTAATTTTCATCCAATATAATAAAGCTAACCACGGAAAAGTGCAATCATTAGGCCAGTTAAAAGTAATAAGCAATGAATCTTGAATTCCGAGTTATTATTATGTCTTATTTTTTATTATTATTATTATTATTTTCCTCATTATGTGTGATGGTTACACCCGGTTGAATTTTCCATATCATTAAAAAAATCAAACTCACCACATATAGGGCCTAAGCAAGAGGAAAAGTGGAGCGAATGAGTGTTCTCAGGCTGCTGCACTATGGGGCTGTACCCGTACGGTGGAGCGCGGCTGCCTGACAGGAACCGTCAGCGCTCCATATATGGTCAAAACCCCGCCCCTTCAGCGTCATATTCTGACAGCGCCTCTCCCGTGGGTTTAGAGTTTTGGCTCCCGGGAAAGATTTCAGTCCTCGGGGAAAGAGGGCTTAGTTTTGCATGTTCCCATCCATCCTGCACGACGCGAAAGGGCCCCTTATCCACCTCTCCTGTGTACTAGGAACACCTCCACTGGTGATCAGCCTTTGCCTGTGTTTGTCTTGTGGAGAAGCAGCAGCACCTTTTCAGGAGTGGGTTTTTTATTCAACAAGAAGTCCTGAAGGTTTTGGATGCGGTGCTTCAGGGATGTGGGCACTTTGAGAGCAGCATCACCCACAAACACAAACAACTGCCATCGATTTTTCTGTGAATAGCACAAAAAAAACCGAGCGAAAAAAAGAGAAAAAAAAAACAGAGGAACAATAGCAACACAAAAAATCTTGTCTATTGAACAATTCACTTTTCCAGTCTGTGGATACCGCTCTAACTAAGTACTGCACTTTGAGAATTGTTCACATCGGACGGACTGAAGAGGGAGGCAAGACCTGTGGACCGGGTTTTCCCTCGCAAGTCTGAATCGGCTCTCGCTACTTATCCCGTAAAAGAAAACCCTGAAGGATAACGCGCCTGGACGTTTATTTCCCTCATTTCGCAGGAGGCTCTTTTTCACGCAAATTGTCCTAAATGTTTGGGATTCAGGAAACTATACCGCGGGGCGGGACGACGATGAAGGAGGAACCGCTGGGTGGACTGAACTCGGTCCGCTCCTGGATGCACACAGCTGGGGTAGTGGATGCAAACACAGCCGCCCAAAGGTACGCATGCCAAAAGCATCTGATTTTTCTCACGCATTCCCTCCTCATCATATCGACCCCTCAATCCCCTGAATACTCTGTATCAATTACGGTCTCCCAATAAATGCCCCCCCTTCGGCTTTCCCTTCTTTCATTACATCAGATTACCCATTATTGTGACAAATCAAGAAATCTCCCCCGTACTCCAGCGCGCTTCTGCATCTCCAATGTTTCCATCAGCTTCTCCATCATCGAGTATCCCCGGTGTCCGGTGCTTAACCGAGATGGTCTCTTGTTTTCTCCCCGCAGCGGTGTCGGCTTGGCACGGGCACATTATGAAAAGCAGCCCCCTTCCAACCTCAGAAAATCCAATTTTTTCCATTTCGTCCTGGCGCTGTATGACAGACAGGGTCAGCCCGTGGAGATCGAAAGGACAGCTTTTGTGGACTTTGTGGAGAAGGAAAAAGTAAGCGGTGTATTTTAGAAATACATGCACCCCCTTGTACATAATCAGCACATGTAGCGAAATTATCCTCTCTGAAATGGCAGTGGGTCGCTAAAGGGGAAGTCACGTGTAATATTGATTTTCTTAAAAAAAAAAAAAGAAAAAAAAAACTCAATTCCTTGATGACAGAGAGTCGTTGTTTATCAACAAATAACAGCAGTTTCTCCTCTTTTGCACTGAAAACTAGAAGTAACTTGAACTGAAAAAAAAAACAACTTCTTATCCAAACACGCAGACACATGTGCTCACACCAGGCGTTTGTTTTTGTTGATGTTGATTTTCACGAGCTGTTGTCTCCTGCAGGAACCAACCAGTGAAAAAACTAACAATGGGATACATTACAAACTACAGTTATTGTACAGCAACGGTGAGTGAAACTGTCATGAAGATTTTGCAAACACGTGGAAACAGACCGAGCTTCCATTTGCCAGCACCCTCAAAACACACTTAGTAGTAATAATAATAAAAAATAATATTGAGATTACTAAAAACAATGATAGTGGCAATAACAGAACAAGTCTGGCGATTTTTTATAAATTTGTACACTGTGTGAACTTTTTATTTTTTATGACGTGTTGCTAAACTTCCTTTTTGTGGGGCTTCTTCTTCTTCTTCTTTCTTTTTCGAATTTATTGCCTCCAAAATTCACAAGTGCTCCTCTTTCTCCTCTCCCCAGGCGTCAGAACAGAACAGGATCTTTACATACGGTTAATCGATTCCATGACGAAGCAGGTAAGCTGCTGTTACACTTGTTTCCCCCCGCGCAGTGCGAAAGCCTTCGCGCACATGCACGGTTCACTTGTGTTCAAAAAAAAAAAAGAAACAAGAAAAAAGAAACCCTTAACTCGCCGTGCAAATCGTCACCCCTGAGATCAACGCACGTTCTCGCTTTTCAAAAAAAGAAGAGAGAGAGAGAGAGAAGGAAAAAAAAAAAGGGGGCAAAGCGAAAATAATGTGCCTGCAAAATGCAGTCGTGGCACAAAATAAAATCAAATTACCGGTGTAATAGGAAGAGACAGCTTCCATTTTGACTGTTTACGTTGGAGCATATCATATTGCAAGACACTAAAGTCAATTTCACTCCGCTGGAGTTGGGCTCCTTTGTAGGCTCAGTTTGTCCAACATTAAAATTTAAACACTACCTCTGCTGCATGTGATCTGATTTGACTTTTTCCTGCAAAGAGTCAGAGGTGACGCTTTAAACACATTTTTAAAAAAAAATTGCATCCAGTATTGTTGGAATAAATGTAGATTTAAATATTCAGTGCTCAGGTGCGTTTCACTTGTGCGTGCTCGCAAACATCCGCGTGACTTGAAGCCCCCCCCCCCCCCCCCAACGTGTGAACGCACGGAAACAATATGTTCTGGCCGCTTTAATCCGGTGCAGAGTTCTGCAAACTCAATTATAATTAGGGCAATAAAATCAGGCGTCCCGGTTTCAGCGCTCCATCCCGCGTTTTGTTATTAAACAGGAGGTTGCGCCTCCTGAATAGAGCCGTGAAGCCTGGGCCACTGGTCACAGACAACATTCCTGTGCGAATGATCCGAGTCAATGACGCAGAACAAGCAATTTATGGATTTCTGTTTCTACAGCTGCAAATAGCGACATAAATCAAACCAATATAGATAATCGCCCGGTTCCTCGCAGTGGAGGGAGCGGGAGAGGGAGAGGGGGAAGAAAAAGCATCAGGTCATGTAGGACAGCTTTTTAGAAGCGAGAGTGATGCGACCTGGTTCAGATATGTCACTTTTTCAAAGTCTCCCCCCCTCCCTCCCTAATGTTGGCTTGAAGCGTGCCAAAAAAAGGATTTATTATAAGAAGCATAAATGACAAAAATAAAAAAAAAGGAAATATTTTTATTTATTCTATATTTGTCTGGAGACGGGGCGATTTGTCAATAAAGTGTTGCTTTGCTTACATTTACACTTGGTGCCGGTTCAGTACGAGGGAGTAAAGTGTCTATCCTTAGAAATGGAAGAAGGAGGGAGGGATCGAGGGAGGGAGAGAAGAGCGGCAGAACTGATAGCTCCACGCCATCTGTTTCAGCCAATGCTCAAAAATTACTCAACCGTACCGCCAGACACCGCTTTTTATCCACAGAAAGATCATTGTTAGCGGCTCAAAATAAACAACAGATTGCCCATTAACACTTTCCCCCAAATATCCCCAGATTATAAGCATATTGATGACACTTCTATTGGATCTCTCCTTATGAAAATCTCTCTCCCTCTCTTCCTCTGTCTGTCTGTCTGAGCCACAGGATATTATCCAGATTAATAAAAAAAAAAAAGAAATACAGTTTGTTATAAGAATGAAAACGTTAACAGAAAATTAGTAGAAATAATTTTATAATTCTACATTTTATTGTTCCTGGCACCAGAATGTTGTTGTCAGTGTTAATTTTACAAGCCCAAGTTATTTCTTTGTGATTGTTGATTTGAATGGACCTAACGGACGTTTATATGAATCAATATGATTTATAACACAAGGGATTGCTGGGATTGTCTTAACCGCATTTCTCTCTCATGTATTATATTGTGTGCTCCCCACATCATGTGTATTCATGTCCTTGTTTATTTTATCAAGTGCAAAAAAAAACAGTGGACGTGCTTGTGTAATTATTTGTGAGTTCATGCAAATTAATATGTGCTTGAGAGATGCCTCTGTTTTCACTTTATTTCCATCTCATTTTCTTTCAAAGGCCATAGTTTATGAGGGTCAAGACAAGAATCCAGAAATGTGCAGAGTTCTTCTTACTCATGAAATTATGTGCAGGTAAGCAGTATTTTTCGCTCTGTCCATTTTGCAGATCCAGGCAAAAAGTAATTCCCTCCCCTTCAATAAGTTTTGACACTCATGATGTGATGCAGCGTTGCAAACTGTCCCGTGGTCCTTCAGCAGCCACAGAGAGAGAAAGCGAGCGAGAGCTGCTGTCATTTCCAACTTTGATAGGCTGTGATTCAACTTTGATATGAATATGACAGAGAAAATGAAGCGATTGTCATTCCCAGTGAAGGGAAACTGAACGCAGAATAAACACCCATTGACAAACTGCACCAGTTTTTTTTTCTTCCCCTTTTTAAATTTTTCAGTTTGTTTTTATATTATAAGAATTGTCAGCACTTCGGTCTTCCAGACACAACGTGTTTTCTGTTATGCCTAAATGATGCATGCTATGTGTAATTTTTTTTCCCTCCCTCCCCTGCACTGAGTCACTTCTCGGTTGATCCCACCTGTCAACAATGATCAGCGAGCCTTTTAGTGTCATTTAACCACATAAATCTCAACTGCTCATATTGCGCTGCTTTTCAGCGGTGTCATTGATACTAAAAGGAAAAACGCCTTTTGTTGTTATTGTTGAGCTCAGCATGAGCTTTGTGAACATTGAATTCGGATACTGTCGGTTAACCTCTCCTTTGTTGCTCCGGTGCATTGTTCAAGTTACTGGTTGAGAGCAAGTGCAGCATGAGAGAGAGAGAGAGAGAGAGAGAGAGAGAGAGAGAGAGAGAGAGAGAGAGAGAGAGAGAGAGAGCGAGCGAGAGAG
>JASSRZ010000014.1:13453619-13476826 GCA_032164315.1 Malacoctenus gilli
ACTAATTGCCTGTCAAATGAACCACCCTCGTTAAGCTGCCCTCACACACACACACACACGCACACACACACACACACACCCACACACACACACACACACATACACGTGCGTGCTCTGTGACATTCATGCGCTCACACACTCGCATGCACACACTCCCACACACAAAGCCGATTTGATTCAAAGAGTAGTGATACCTTGTTAGAAGAAAAGACACACGAGTGGCACTTCTCTGTTTGCCGTCTTGTTTCTGCAATCGTTACCAGCGTGTGTAGTGCAGTCACCGTGAGATTGCCTTTTTGTTATTATTAAGGTGAACACAGCATTGTATAGTATAGCTGATGTAATCCAAACGCATCCCACACAGCCTACAGTACATCAGCTGGTGTAATATTTCAGCTTTTAAAACCTCTCATTAGATGGTAGCAGAGCTCCATACGCCAAATGTTATTGTTTTTGTGTTTGTTTTGCTTTTTTTTTTTTTTTCTGTAGTCATTAGGCGCTAGCAGTGGAGTGCCCAGCGCCTTGTCTGGGTGCCTGTAACAGTGCTGTCGGATTGACACAGCTGGGGAGAGCAGCTTGAGGCTGCACGCTCAGGAATACACAGGGGTGTTCAAAGCCCCTCTCTGAATCCTGATCAGAGCGCTGCCCCGGCCAACTGATGGCCTATTAAATATACATGCGCAGAGGTCAGAGCTGGAGGTCCCGGCTTCCTCCCAGCCATGTGCACTTAAGCGGAAGGGCTGGGCAACAATAAAACCTCCTCTCTCCAGCGAGCTCTCCCCTGACACCCTCACCTCCAGTGTGTACGTCAAGTACAGTGCTCACCTAGCGCTATATTACAACTGCCTTTGTGAAAAGGCCAAATGATGCATTTTTTACATGGTTATTATAAATTTATATTCAATAACACCAAGGACCACTCTTGTGTCTGTCTGTCTCCCGTTATTCTTCCCATTGTCACTGATAAATAGCCTTGCTCGGTACAAGCGTACAGAGTTGGAAGTGAGTCCGACTCGCCGGTCTTTGTAGTCCGCCGCCGATTGAGACGAGGAGGTAGAGGGAAGAGCCCCATAATGGCTAGTCATGATTAACATATTCAGAGTGACACTCTCTCTGTGTTCGTTCGTTAAGCCCGGTCTGTCTGACTAATGAAGTGGAGCGGCAGTTTATCAATTAATCCAGCGCTGAGCCATTTGTGCTGGGGATAACACTCGCGCTGGGTGTCACAGTGATCCAGTTTGGTGCCCTTTAACCTCCGCAATTGTCCGACAAGGCAGGACGGACGGCGCGACAATGACAAGCGAGACGCGCGAGTCGGCTGCAACTGGAGATCCGCTAAACAGGATTTGTGCCCGCTGTTTGTCGGCGAAATGCCGGGGAAAGGGTGTGGATTGATTGGGTAATAGGATCGTGAAAAAAGATCCCTACAAACTAACATTGGGGGTTTTCAGCATTCTCAGACTTCACATAGATCATAGCAAACAACTTAGTGCTGTCTCTATTAAAACAAGCCCACCCCTGCCATTATCTTTCCCCCCACTGCTCCTTCCTCCATTTCACATTGTTTGTGTTCATTAAGACATGGGCGACCTGCCTTATCCACACATCAGACCCGGCTCTCAAGAGTAATTGCGATGGTCTCGCAGAGGATAATGTGGTTTAAACTCAGTATAGCCTGTCTATTAGGAGAGACATGATGGCAACCACAAATAATAAAGAACTATTTATTCCTCTCTCTGTGACGCTAACTAGGTAACATATCAAGCCGGCACCGCTAAGGGTCTCTCTTACTGTCAGAAATGGCACCCTTCATCCATTCCCAATGGCCCTTGCCTCAACATCTCTGCTCTTCATTTTCTACATGAGCTTGGTCATAAATGCACACACACCTCATATATATTTGATAGTTAATATTTATCCTCGCTAGGGAAGTGCACTTTACATGTGGTAACATACGATTACCTGCAATTCTTATAGCAAAGAAACAAAATCGATATGGATATATAATTCATGACGGAGGGGCTATCAGTTTTTATGGCTCTCTATCCAGGCTCATTAAAGTTTTATCGTAATTGACTGCAAGCAAGAGTTTTTAAGGCATGTTTCTCCCTCACTTTCTACCTTTAATAATTAAGTAAAGTTTAATTGGTTGTATTTTGAAGCACCTAGTGGATGATAGGAGTCTCCAAAATTCAGGACCATGAATTATACAGTGATATGTTATGCATTAACCTGTCAGTTTGTTCATTTGTTAAGGCAGAAAAGTGTGGTCCCTACCCCCAAATCACATCCACAAATCGAATAACTGGCCGGGGCCCTTCAGAAAAATTCCCTTTTATGTCTCTCATTGCTGTGTTAATGTAGTGACATGACGCTGTCACTCAGAACGCTCCCATCAACCGCCAGCTCCGAATCGACTCCCCTGATTGGTGGTCAACTTGTTCTCTTGAAGGGAGATTGACAGACGGAAAATTGCACTCTCAGATTTCACCCTTCATTCGCTGCAGTTGTTCTTCCACTCGTCAACTCTCCGCCATGCCTGAGACAGACAGAGGCTTTATCCATTAGCTGTTGGCTTGGCGGGTGGGTGGGCAGATTGAGGCGGGATGGAGGAGGAGATGGGGGTAGGAAGACAATCCTACATTTGAGCACTCTGAGGGAAAATCAATCATGTCATCATAAGTGAGAAGTATGGATGAATTTCATCAGCTGGTTCCTGTCCTGTTCACGCCGCTGGCTTCCTGACTGGCCTGTCCCTCTGATTGGCTTTCTCAATGACCCTTAAATCCAAAAAGGAAGGGGATTTTGAAAACACTTTAATAAGAGAGAACGGACAGCACTTTCAGGGTTACTATTCCCCACTTTGCCTGCTGCTACACTGTGGGAAACCTCATGTGGTTTCTCTTGACAAAGTGGTAATAGATTTACCATATGATTCCGTGCCAAACCAGAACCGGGCAGTTTTGTAAGAAAATGTTTCTCAAGTCTTTTCCGTCCACAGCAGCAGACATGATGAAGTGCTACAAAGGGCAGCGTCACTCTGCCACCGAAAAATTTATTTCGTAATTTTTCCCCATCACCCCCGCAAGGTCACCGACGAGCACTAAAAGCATCATAGGTAAAGGGTGTGAAGCAATCAAAAGTGGATGAAAATGAAGACATGGGAATCACCGATGAGAAATTGACAGGCGTTTACAGCCTGGTTGTTGATGTGAGTGACAGTGAGAGAGAAAGTGAGAGAGACCGTGTGAGAAGGAGGGAGCGGGGGAACCGGGAGAGTTAAAGTGGTGATAAATTTAATGGAAAAATCAAATACAAAACAAATTCATTCCTCTAAACTTGATGCTCCAGTCGTTCTTTTCTTGGCTTGTGCTAAGCCTTAGAATAAACTGTCACTCCTTATCGATCGCATCTGAATTGTTACCGAGATTTCTGAAAAGTAGTCCTGACACACACCCCTCGAATAGTAATCTTGGGAGATGAGAACATCCAGAGTGAACAGCTAACACCCCTGACTTAAAATAAAAGAGGCTTTACTTTTCTCCCTTTTTTTCCCCCCAAATCCGAGCTAATACACTTTGGCGAATTACAAATTCAGCGATAAATATGTTGCCGATGAAAGATGTGCCCTTGCCGGATTATATTGTCTTTGCCGGCAACTGTGAACGCGAGAGCGCGGCGCGGCGCGGGGGTGAGGTGAGGTGGGGTGAGGGCGGGCTCACTATTTTGTCATGGGGAGTGTTTATAAACAGCAACTGAGCATGAAATGTTTGTGCACAATTTGTTTGCCATTTGTGATGGAGATGACATGATCAAAAAATCAATTCACTTCACATTTGATTTCCAGCGAGCGGTTAAATGACTGCCGTCGACGGCGCCGACTGAAATTCATGTATCATGGTATGGTTCATTATATTCCGATGGTGTATTAATTATGGCTATAGATAGAGAGCTCGGCTGTGAGCGGTAGCCGAGCTGCTGTGTGCCAGGGGGAGCTCGCCCGAGGAGGAAAGCTCTGCTTGTATCCACTCATCCCTCAGCTGACAGGCCTGCTCCAGGAGAAAAGGATTTCTCCGGATTGAGTGCCATTTTCTCTTCTTTAACAAGGAAATTAGTGTGTAAAGGAGATCTGTCAGGATAAAGTGCAGCTTGACTGCTGCCGCCCTCCCCTCCTCTCTGTCTTTCTTTCCCGCCCTTCTCTCTCTCTCCTCTCTCCGTCCTGTGACTCGCTCTTCACCCCTCTCGCGCTCTCTCTCTCCTGCTTTCTCTCCCTCTATCTGCCTCCCTCCCTCCATCCCTTCTCTTTCTTTTCCCTCTCCCCCACTCAATGGCTCCCTCAGGGGATCTTCCTTGAGCATTAGCAGAACACATCCAATGTCCCAGCTACATGATTTCATGATATGATTTGTACGGGGGATTTGCAATAATCCGCAAATAAAGTTGAAAGTGAATGACTCTCAATAAGGGACGCAGACAAGCAAAACCAAACCTTTTAAGATTTTCTTTATCTTTAATGGCATGAAAAATGAATTTGTTTTGCATTAGATCAGAACAATTTAGCAATGGCCTGAGTATGTTGTTTTGTCTTCGGCTTTTATGATCATGATTAATTCCTGCACAGGAACCTCGGCGATATACATAATGCATCATTCGCTCATTTAAATGTTCAGTTCCTCTGCAGTTGCGGAGAGCTTGGTAGCTCATTACACGTTGCCCGCGTGTGCCTGGGAGTTGGAGTATGCCAGCCCCTCACTTGTAGTCAGAGGTACGTATATCTGCTGCTTGAGCAGGTTGTCATGATCCGTCGACGCGATTAAGCCCGGGTGTCATCTCCGCCACGCCCGCATCGCTCACCTCATGTTAGTCCTTTTGTTTCGACTCAACATTAGCGGGAACTAACTTTTTACCTCCGGTAGATGGACAGGGATAAGCCCCACTGGCACATTTTAATAAGTCTGCTTCAAAGGTGTGGGGTGAGGGGAAAAAAAAAAAATCAAAACATCCTGGGTTAATTTGAAATGTACTCTGCATCTGTGATGGGAAACAGCCTCACAGGTAAGTAAGGGAGACAATTAGGGAATATCCGTAAGTGCAGGAGCTGCATACTAAAAAACGCAAATCACTATTTCCCCATCTGGCCCCTACTGTGCCGAGAACTGCAGCTGAGGTCCGATTTCACCCGTCAATCACGGCCGCCTCGCTGTGGGGTGTGTGTCCTGGTGAGAGAGCCTACCCCCAAGTCATTAGCACACACAGTCAAACTGTACTGAGAACTGCCCTGCACCACTCTGCTCTGCACCACAGTTTAAATATCCCCAGCCTGTGACAGGATCAGTTTAGCGATCTGTAGGATTGATCTCCTCTTTAAAGTTTTGCCTGAGGCGACTCTAATTGGGAACGAGGCTGCCTCCCACTCCCCTCACTCCCTTAACTGTCAGTCTTGGCTTTGTTTACTGAGGACATGCCCAAACCTATTTACTCAATAATGAGGAGACGTGGTGGGGATGCTGCTGATCACATTGAGGCCCCCAGCGGGACTTCTGCATGCTGCGAAGGGCGGGAACATCAGTTTAGACTTTTCGAGCTGCTAAAAGTTAGCCTACGCCGTCACTGCAATGTGGCGTCGCGGATATTTTTCCCTCCTTGTTTTCTCATCTGGCTCTCATTCCTTGATTTGCACAGCACTTGTCCACCTCTGGGAATTTATTGCTTTTTCTCTGTCATGCCGTGCAGTTAGCTAAAATAGAACGGCATTTAAAAGACAGAGCACATAAGTAGTACCATTTTACACTTATATAATGTCCTCCATATGTTTCATGCCGTATAGAGAGAATAGGAGCAGACCACTCGAAACATGTGAGGTATCACCAGCTCCTTGCCGTAGAGTGGACTATTCAGGGTTTTGGAGTGCTCCGGCCTACTGGGTCGCTCCCCTTTTTTCCTCCACGAGTGAATTCCTTAGATTATCACTCTCATTTAGGTTGTTTTCATTTGCAATGAATGACAAAGCCTTTGGTGTGGATGGCGAGGCTACAGAGTCCATTGATGCCCATTGGGATTATGAATGATGAAGTGGAGAAGCTGCCGCTATCAGAGGGACACAACACTGCTCTTAATAGAAAAGCATTTAGAAAGGCGGCGGGGAGGAGGCGGTGCTGCTGGGGGCTTTCTGACACTCGACTGATAAGAGGCAGCTCTTCAGAGGTGGTAGTGTGTACAATGAAACACGCTGATGGGGATACAATGACACACATGTTGCGTCTGACAGGCGTGATTTAGACGTGGTTTAAAAAAAAAAAAAGGAGGGGGGGGGGGTGAGAGAGAGAGAAAAAAAAATCCCGATCCGCACAACAGAGAGTTTTATGACGCGATGCCCGCGGAACAGAATTTGCGAGTCTGCTTGTGCGTGTTTCTACTTATTGGTTTGATTTGAGGGAAAACGCGTTGTCATTACTCATATCCGGCCCTGACAGATTGAAGAGGGACAGGGAGAAAAAAAAAAAAAGGGAGAGGGAGAGGAGTTAGTGGTGTAGTGGCACGGGAGTGAAAGAGAGATATGCAGAATGGGAGAGCTGTCAGTTTGAGGAATGAGCCTGATAAGAGGAAGGGACTCGGCAGATGGGCAGAAGGAACCGGCAGCACACTTCTCAATTAAACATGTAAATACCAAAAGCAGGCAGGCACGGAGAAGAGAAAGTTAAATAAACACAGCACCGTGCTGTGATTACAAGCTCAAAACACCACCACCTTTGCCACTTTTATTGTTCTCGCAACTCCAAAGAACTTGTTAATCCTGCTAAACTTCTGCTTTAACATGTTGGATATTTTATTGCCCCCCATCCCTTTCTTCTTCTTCTTCTTCTTCTTCTTTTTTTGTCAGCTCCTCTGGCTAAATTGATTCTTGCATCGTCAGGCTCTTTGAGAAGTTGCCCGCCACCAGGAAATCTTGATACAACTAATTGAGCGTTTCATCCATTGGATTTGCCCTTTGTTGTGATTTTTTTTCTATTTCAATATTTCCTTAATAATCTTTGTCCGTCATTTTTGCATACACGCCCTCGCCGCCCGCCCCCCGCGCGCACCCCGCTGTGAACTACAGGGAGTATCTTAAATACTTCTGTAGGCAGTGTCCCTGACATTAATAACAATGAGCTTGGCATAACCACAGTGCATTTCTTGGGGTAGATTCACAGTTTGACATTCAGCCCAGATGCTATCGCGGAGCCGCAGTGTTTAAGACCGCGGCGAAGACAGACATCTGTCACTTGTTACCTTTGAAGTGAATAAGAGAGGGATGCAGAAAAACACAGTGGACAAAAGGCCATTCTGACCACAGACCCTCAGTGTTTACAAACGGAAAGAGAGAGTGACAGGAGAAACTCAAGATGAATGGATCACTGCTGTTGATCTCTCCTCCTCATTCCATGTGCTAAGTTATTCCGTGGCTGCTACCCCAGTGGGGGGTGTAGGGAAACAGGAAGTTGAGAGAGGCAGGCAGAGGCAGACAGAATGCCTCAAGGACTCTGGAGGAGCCGAGCGCTGCAGCCTGCATGGGAAAAAAACTCCCTAACAACTTACTGTACACTTCTCTAACCTGAGGTACCAAACATTACAAATGTGAACATAAACCACATTTTAATGAGTGGATGATGCTATATTAAGGCAATATTTGCAATGGTGTTGATTTGCCATGTTGAAATAACCGCATCTATTGCACTAGCCGCTATTTGTGCCGGGAGACGATTAAGAATTCAAGTGTAAAGAAATGCAGTTTTATGCAATTATTAGAACAATGGCCGTATTCATTTATCTTCTGTCATGTCTCCTTAGACCTGTTTCTATTTCAGGTTGCACGTCAAGTGAGAGCAGCTATATCTGGCTGGCAATTAAGCTGGTCCTGCCTCCCCTTGATGCTTGATTAGTCCGATTGATGGAGGAGGCCATATGTGGCGGTGTCAAAACTTGGCAGCCAGTCTCCATCCTCTCAAATGAGAGGCAGGCAATAAAGAGGCAGGCTGCCCAGAGTGGGTGCATGTATGCGAGGGCCTGCAGCGCCACGATTTGCCCCCCCCCCCCTCCCCTTCCCTCCTCCCCCTCCTCCTCCTCCTCCACACCACCCCCCCCGCGATATGTAGCGTTTTCTCTGGGGGTCTTCGGGGGCCGCTGACCACTCCAGCCAAGTTCTCGCCAGGGCAGAGGTGGCCACCGGCTAGGCGTGTCACTGTACTCGGCCCTTTGGGGCACGAGCTCCAGGCAAGGCGCGAGGGTGGGGTGGGAGTTTGGGGGGAGGGGGGGGGGGTGTTGCGCGTTGAGTGTGGTGGTGGTTGTGGTGTGAGGGGGGGGTGTAGAGGAGTGGTAGATGGGGGGTTGGGAGGTTTAGAAAGCTGAAAGATATGGCCCCCTTCCCAATCTCGCTCGGAGACAACAAAAAGGGAATGCTTGAGAAGGGGAAGCAGCGGGAGGAGAGCACAAAGACAAAGGCGCGGGCAAGGTCAGTCTAGCTAATGGGCCTGAGCCGTAGGCTGCCTGGGGCTAGGCACACTTCTGTTCTCTCTCACACACTGGGCCTTCAAAGACCCTTCAGTCCACCCCTCTCCTTCTCTCCTCTCTTCCTCCATCCTTTCCACTCCTCTTTTACCCATTTCCCCACTTCCACTGGTGACACTTCCTGCCGACAAACGCTCCTGCACAGGTGCCTTTAAAAACAGCTTTTTTTCCCCCACCGGGCACTTCCGACGCGTTCGCCCGTCCGTTGTATCAACAATTGTGATGTTAATGACGGACATTTCTCCAATTCCATGAGAGCCGTCCAAGAGTGACAAAGACGTTGCTTTTCCTTAAAATAAGAGGACGCCGCGGAGTTGTCCAGGTTCCCCTCCCGTCACCGGCCCCTCACCGGGTCCAAGGTGGGTCCCTGGATGAGCTAAGAGGAACTGTTGGAAATGAGGAGGAGGTGGAGTGTTGTTGTCAGGTTGGCTGGCTGGCGTTGCTTGGCTCCACTCGAGGGCTCCTTTAATGTGCAGCGGAGTAGAATAAGTGAGTGGCTGTGGGCACCAGCTGAGCTCACTCTCGTCTTCGCCTGGTAGCTGAGGGGTGAGCCGCTGCCACCTGACACTGGGCACACGGCTCAGGGCTCCTCTTGGCAACGTGGCACAGCACACATGTCCCCTCATTTGGATGGAGATTCAGACACAACACACAAAAGCTTTACCCCCCCGGCCCTCCTTCTCCTCCTCCTCCCCCTCCTCCTCCTCCTCCCTTCCTTCCCTCCCTCACTCACTCCGTCTCTCTTCCTCCCCCCCCCCGTTTTTTTTCTCCCCTTCCTTTAGTTTTTGACAGCATCATAATAATCTGGGTATCTTCTTGATCATGCCCCATGTTTTTTTCTTTTCTTCCTCATCTTCGCAGAGACGAGTTTGAAATTGCCTGCGTCAGGACTTTGCTAATTAAAGTCATACTTTCAAAAATGCCATAATAACTGTTAATTAGCTTGATGCTATTTTCAGCATAATTTGCTAATTAGTGGAAAACCTGTACAGCGTTTCTCTCTAATTACAGTATGGCTCCGCACGGCGCATCTGTGCCTTGACTCCAAATGATACCATTACAAAGTCCCGTATTACGCATTCTCTCAAAACAGTTAATTGCCTCCACAGATAGTGAGATACTTCAGTCAGCTGATTTTTATGGTAATAAATGGACAGGCACAGACACAAACCACCCTGGTTCATATTTATGAAATATGAAAAAGGAAAACAACCTCCTTATGAGATGCATGGAGTTAGTTTGGAATATAATCTGGTTGGTTCTGTGATGATTTTGTGTGCTCATGCGTTGAGTTACCGAGACTTTTAATGAAGTTTGATTTATTCTTTGTTGTAACCTTGCGCGCAAGACGCCATAACGTTGCAATTAAAGCGCAAGACGCGGGGAGAAACGGCGTCGGGCCCGATGTAAGGTGAAGGCGGAGCTCTGATGGATCGCTCCTTCCGAGGTGGTTTCCATGTAAATACAAGTAGCAACATAATGTGGCCGTGCCACAGCTTATTACCGAGACTGTAACCACCTTGTCGTCCCGCCAGTTATTTTCATGTAGCCTGGCGAGGGGAGAGAATTATGGACATGACCACAGGTTGACCCGAATACATGTGTACACTCGACACAAATTATGACTCATTAAGTGTGGTGAGGAGCGTGATTGGCATGACCTCTGAACCTGGGACGTCAGCTGTGCCCATCCTCCGCTCTGCCCTGCTTTTGACAGCCACCAGTCTGACAGGAGTAGCATAGGCACCGGCTAATTAATGCACCACTTCAGAGACCCTTTCATTTATGGCTTCTGAAAGGCATTATTAAATTAATTAAACCACCAAGAGTTAGTCATTATGAAATCAGGAGGTTTACATGGATGACAGCGTTTATGAATTAAACATCCCCAAAGTTCCTCGCAGGAGATACCCCGAGCTGCATGCGGGTACCTAGCGCGACAGATGTTTGCCCCCCCCCTTCCTCAAGCTAACCTGTATTGCAAGCGATTTAGGTCTCATTTGGGGGTTTGAAAACTAAAGGCAGGAGAGAAAGAGGTTCAGGATAGCTAATGAGCAGAGAAAGAGAGGGGAAAAGGAGGTCACTCGCTCTGTTCATCTGTAGACAGTGCAGATGGTTCTGTTTTATACAATACAACAATGGCGTACATCAATTTGTTGATCGCTAATAGATAGCTACTCTCAGATGAATTGCAGACTGGGATCAGTTGTCTGTGGGTTTTAGCTGAGAACTCTACATTTATAGCCTCAAAACATTTAGAAAAGCTGTATGCTGTTTTTAACTCATCATGTGATGTGAAAACTACAAATGGTTCACGAGATAAATCCCATAAACTTGGGTTTAGCTGGAGAGCAGAGGGCAGAGATGAGTAGCTCACTCAGGAGCCTTGACGATAGACTCCTTTTCATCTGCGGACTGAGATTCGCAGATTATCTCAAGAGGCTCTCTATCTCTGTCCTCGTCTCTATTTCTCTTTTTCTGTTGCACCCTCCCTCTCTCTCTCTCTCTCGCTCTCTCTCGCCCCTCGATTCAGGAAGTTTGCCAGCTACTGTCTTTGTTTACAATGCCAAGGGAAAATGTCAGCGCCGTTGAGAAAAATATCCTTAGAATCTTTTTTTTTCATCTTCTTAATCTAACAGTTTACTGAACTTGATAAGTGTCCTATCAACATGCTAATCAAATTACTTCGGAACCAAAATTGACAGTTTTCATTAATTATACAAGATTATTCTAATTGCAATTCAAATTTATTCATTCCGAACAGAAGGTATTCAGTAATATTTTACAAAATTTGCATATTAAATGGAGGGAGTTGTGCATTATGCATGGTAATGTATGCACAGTTTCTTATTTTTAACTTCACGGCCATATGTGGTGTCGTTGTAGGAGCAGGTGAAAAGTCTAAGTGTGTTTAATTTGCTTGACAAACATTCGGCTGGAGCTTGTCAAGGGGAGTATTGTGAATGCCAATCTTTATTCCCTCTTTATTGATTACCCCAAACTCTAAACATCTGGAGGTAAATGGCACTGAGAGAGATGAACTGAATCATGGGATTAGTACCTTCAATGACTGAATCACTATCAATTACTTCAATAGCATAATTCAAGTGCACTGCATAAAAGCCGCGGTACCTTGGTTTGAGCCAGGATTAATATTGCAATTTAACGTAACAATGGAAGCATGGGAATGATATGGATGGCGTCCAACTTTTTTACATTGATGTCATAAAGCTAATGCCGTTATCTAAATACGAATGTATTTAATTCCTAATTTAGGCTTTGTTTGTAGAATGAAAAGGCTCAGCGCATTAGGCACATGTTTTAAAAGGTAATGGATTCTGTGAGTAAAACAACCTTATTTATTCACTGAGACGCAAAACCCCCAATTTGCTCTTTGTTTTTATTTCCTAGAGCGGGCAGTGAAGTGCAAACAGCTTACTGGGAAGCTGTTTACTACTGTATGTGACAAAGGGTGGGCGTGCGTGTGCGTGTGTGTGTGTGTGGGTGTGTGGGTGTGGGTGTGTGTGTGTTTATGGGGGGAAAAAAGGGGGAAGGGGGGGCGGGGTGGGAGGGGGGGGGGTGACTCTTCCAGCTCCACAGGCAAGGTCTTGTGTTGTAATGTAAGCGTAATAATTATCAAACAGCATCGGGGGCTCTGGGTACGGGCTTTAACAGGGGGAGAGCATGTTTGATATGTAGAATCAGCCCATAGTGCATCCATAGAGGGTGACTAAATCGCACGGTTCATGGATCACATTAGTATTGCTCTGCATCCACCCTCGCACTATAGGTGATTTCCATTTAGACACACATTTCCACATGAAGATAAATATGACTTGAATCGTAATTTCCCTGAAGTAAATATAATACAAATACAACATAATACAGTGTCAGGCCAGGCAGGCTAATAGATTACTAGCGTGTTTTCCATTTGTATGGTAAGTGGTGAACCTATAGGTGGTGGTCTGGCGAGTAACAAATTGAATGTTTAATCCATCTCAGTGCAGATTGAGGGTATCAGAAAGATCGGTAGTCGTTGGAGTTCTCTTGTGACTGGTAGTGTATTAGATATTTTTGCTCTTCAGGGGTTTGAGGAATGTTGTTGGATTAACAAGAAGTGCAAAGTGGGAGATAAATTCAATTTCTTATCTCCTTTCTGAAGTCATCTGTTATTTTTCAAATAGGTATTTGGATTTGACATCTTGTATTGCCAGTCAGTCAGACGTGTAATCTCTGATGTAGGATTACAATAGCACTCGCAGCGCTTCGAGTCAGATACTCAGACGATATTTTACGACTTTTAATTAGAGACTTTTAAACTGTATTTTACATCGAACTGCTGAATTATTAACCGGAGACTCTCCCACCTTCCATATACGTGAAAGTCATTACACCCACCACGATGTTACTCTTTCCGGAGTTTCTTCCTTTCTCATATGTTTGAGACATCATTGTGGAGGAGCCACAATAAATATGCAAAAGATATGCTTCCTTAATGTTACCAAACATTCTCTAAGTACATATTTAATTCTTTAATAGATGTTTGCCGTGGCGTTTTGGAGAAGCTAGATTAGCGTCAACTGCTCAGCATCTCGTATAAGTGTGACAAATTGATATTTTTATATAGCTTAATCTGTTTACTATGATGTTTATGCGAGGAATTATTACAAACTAATTAAAGAAATCACTTTGATATAATTAGTCAGATTTCAGGAAGCTCATTAGTAGTAATTTGCATGAAAAATAAGCCCTGTAGTGGTGCTTAGACCCAGCTATCCGATCTGTGTTTTATCTGGTTACACATCAACCCCCATTGTTTGTTGTTTGAGGCTGTCTGAAGTGGCCCACAATATTTTCAGTCATTGCCCCGAGAAGCGGTGGGGTGTCTTTCAACAAATTCCTCCCCTAAAGCAAGTCAACCTGTATGTGGAAGCAGACACACGCCTGTGTGTGCATAAGGCAGGAGGAGTGAGCGGCAAAACACTGTCTATTTATCTGTCAGGTTCCTGACAAAGAACTGAGCTGACAAGTAAGGGTTTCCCTCAGCAGAGCAGGGGGGCTTTATTCACCGTACTTACATGCCCAGTCTATGCCCAGAGACTCATGTTATTTGCAAATCACACTCTTTGAAAATTCACAAACGGGGCGAGACATGCCACGCTACGGGTTTGTCAGCTGCCTTCACAACAGCGAGCTATATCGCTAACAGTGTGCGGTTGGGTTCGGAAGCAGCTTTCTCTTAGCATTTGCCTCGCTGTCACTTTTTCCAACACATGCGTTCTGTGTCTTCATGCTTGGGGTCTCTCCTCCCTCAGAGGGTTGCCATCTTCCCTTTGGACTGACAAAACGCCCACACTCACACAGAAATAAGAAAAAGGAGGGGGGGGGAGAGAGAAAAAAAGACATTCCTGGAATTACATCATTCTGCTGAAGCAGTTCTTGCGGAAACCGGCACCCATATATTATTATTTCGCATATGGAACAAAAATAGGACTGCTTTGAAATGATCCGAACCTTTGAAAAAAGAGAAGAAAAAAAAAAGGTAAAATTAACTGATACCCCTGTCTTAGGCTGTGGGGTTCAAAATGCTGGTCCAAAAAACAGGAGCTGTTTATTCTCTATACCCTTTTCCCACCACGGGCGAAATCCTTCCCTAAACATCCGCACAGAGAAGCACTTGTGTGGCGCTGATGTCACAGACCTACCTGGCCTCCCTCTCACAAAAGCTAAGGTATCATTAGCTAGGCCCACACAATGGCCATTCAACCAAGCCACTGCGCTCCTCAGGACTTGGGAACAATGTTATTTTTTGTCTCAGAATTATAAAGACAGAGTTTTGCAGGAAACCTGACAGACAAAACCTTTTAGAGGTAAATGCTTCAGGCGGCTTTTGGGTTTAATCTTTTCCCATTAGCATTTCACCCCCCCCACCCCCCCACTACCAGCCCCCCTTTCCCTTGCTCACACACAAAGACCATATTTACAGGGTCAAAAGTAAAGACTCCAACTCCCTGGAGAAAGCTTTTTGTTTAGATCTTTACTATATAGCCTATTTACAGCAGATATTACAACAATAATGTGTTTTATATGAGCTACTGATTAGTTTTACTAAAATCTTAAATGGATACTTGCGTGTGATGATAAATACATGTTTTTCTTAGCTGAACAGGAAAACAGTAAAAGAACCACAACGCATCCCTCAGCTAAATACTGCACGAAAGCTCCCACACACAAACAACAATATTGAAAATTATTAACCCACAAAGTCGAGGTATATATAATACAATAGTTATATTGTCAACAATGCGACAGCTATGCTAAAGGTTCATATGTGTTACCTTTGTGTGTATGTGTGTGTGTGTTTGTGTGCATGCATGCGTGTGCGCATGTTCACTTACGCTCGCGTGTGCATGTGTATGTGTGAGTGTGTATGTGTGTGTGACTCCATGTGTGTGATTCATTCCAGGGCAGTTTTAGTCCTTATAAAATATTCATTTTGGTTGTGCAGGGCCCTGTAATTGCCATCTCTCACCCTGAATTATTTATACCTCGCACAGACTGACAAAGCTTTGCCATACGGCCCCAGATGAATCAGAAAGCAGCCATCTCTGCTGCCAACAGCACTGGGCTTTCACACAAATATGGCAGCCACGTCTCTCTGCCTGGCCTCTCTTAATTTGACATTTTCTTTTTCCCCCTGCCTTTGTCCTAGGTGCACAGAAAGGTTACCTGTTAGCTTTAAGCACCGACCCGCTCTCTGTCTCTATCCCCCCCCCCCCACCTACATGACAGTCCACAGTGGGTGTTTTTTTTTTTCCTCTTAAACTGTTCTGAGAATGCGTTATTGTGGTGGCACTGTCAGAGTGGCTGCCTCATGTTTCATGATGACTGACCAGTCCTGACAGCCACTTTGGATGTATGTATTATACATTAGTAATAATATGATGTAGAAATACCCTCGCACACATTTGAGCATGCATGGACAGACAGCAAAAACCACTGACTCACTGACCTATATGTAACACTCACTTACACACACACACACACACACACACACACACACACACACACACACACACACACACACACACACACACACACACACATGCAAATCAGCCCCCGCTGGCCCGCTGGGTCCGGCAGCGCTGTCTGTAAACGGTCAAAGCCCCCCTGCTGGCCTTCCCTGTACAGCTGTGTTCCTGTGAGTCTCGCCCGGGCCTGATCAGTCCAAGGTGCGCGCGGGAGAGGGACGGTGCTGTATGGCTCTCATTGTGAACCAGAGCTCGCCGTCCAACACCCTAAATACTACTATTCACACAGGCCAGTCACTCCAACATATGCTTATCTTCCATCTCACTAGTGCAGGGAGGTGCTGACTGGTATTTCCTCAAGGCCCCGAGCTGCAGTGCTGACCAGTAATCAAAGCACCACGTTTCTCCCTCCGTGCAAAAATAACCTGGAGATACCTCCACGCCATCCAGCTGGCCAACACATTAAATATGTCTGCAGTGTCTCGTCAGCAACCTCGTGACATGACCCGCATTGTTGGGACTGTCGTCGGAGTCATTATCAGCAATCATCATCATCAACCGCTTGTTATCGCGCCGGTGTTGCTTCGCAAAACATTTAAGAATTCTACTTCAAATGTAGATGATGCTGTCTCCATAGCAGCAACCAGTGTTTGATTCATTTTTACAACAGGACCGTGCAAGACAAAACAACGCAGAATTATTTATGTTGTGTGTCTTATTATATTGTGTTCAAAGTCCTAGTACAGAAAAGCCGTATTCAGAGTAAAACAAAGAACAGCGTGCAACAGTACACAGCCTCAGCAGTATCTTGATGTGAGGGGATGGGAGAGGCAGAGAGAAAGCTCGGGGCTAAACATGCAGTATGTGGCGGGCTGGAGCTAAAAGCTGCATAAAGCACACAGCCTTAGTCCACTGTTAGCAAGTGATGGATAGTTAGCAGGAGCTCCGAGTCTTCGTCTAATCTGTTACAGTAAACCTGTGCCAAAGCCTGAAGGGAATCAGTGGGGGCTAGCTAGGAGTGGGTTTGACGTGAAACCATTTGTGAAGACGAGCGATTCTCTTAAGTAAGAAACTAACAGTGTCCAGAGAGAGAGAGAGAGCGAGAAAGAGAGAGAGAGAGAGTGGGATAGCTGGGAAGCAAGCGAGACAGGAGGTGAGGAGAATGAGTGAGAGTGCGAGAGAGGGAAGGAGGAAGAGATACCATAATGAGTCCTGTAGCCATGGAGTAAATGAAGAGGGATTGACAGAGTGAGGGATCCTCAAGTGAAATAATGTCAATGCCACTCTGCCCATTAGAGAGAAAGGGGGATGGTGGAGGAGAGGGTAAAGAGGAATGAATGGGGGGGACACAGCTACATCTTACGTTGCAGAGGAAGCCCATAAATTATTTGTGACACTCGCACAACAACACGTATACCACCAACAAAAATATGAAATATGAAACAACAAAATGAACTGACAATAGCAGCTGGAAAAATAAAGGAATAAACACAAAAAAGGCCTTGGAAATACTCAATAAATTCTGTGGGACGCGTCGTTGGGATATTTGATGTCGAACCCTAATAATCACAGTGACATCTGCCTTGCTGCTCTCGGAGGAGATGGGCAGAGTCCGTGAGTGGAAGGGGTTAATCTTCCAAACCCAATAAGGTTGGATAGTGAGGCACTTGTTCCCTGATAAAGAAGTGATAGGATCTGTGGGTCTGGTCCCTTGGCGCTTGTACAGGGGTAGAGCAAATATTGTTAATGTGCTGTGGTTTACTTCGGCTAAGGCGAGAAAAACAGCTCTGCTTGACGAGAGAAGACAGTGGCAAACCAGAATGCTGCAGGAACGGCCGCGCGGCGGCAGCGGCGGCGGGCTCGCTCGGGCCTCACAGGGACCTAACTGGCATATATATCCGAGCCCACTCAGTTGCATAAATAAGTGTTCGGGAAGATTAAGATCTATAAGTGTCTCTATTTCTCGTTTTACCTGCTCCGCCTTGTCACAACAGGGATCTGAATGCAGTTCACTGAAGTGCCTAATAACTGGAGCAGTAGGTAGGGAAGGCAGGAGGCTTGACATTAAGACCCTGGCGTTTTGGAAATCCGATACGCTATTGACCCGTGTACTACTATCTCAGCGTAGAGATCTGGTGTCAGCAGATTGTAGTCTGGTGTTGGGAGCTGTTTCTTACAGGGCTCTTGTAACAGGGGCCCATTGAGTCTGGGAGGCAGCTGGGGCCTGATGGGCTGGAGCTGGGTGGTGATCGATACTCACCGCCCCGCAACGGATGACCTCACTGTCATGGCTGCCGGCTGTGGACACTGCATGCTAGTCATTAGTGCCGGGGCACCAATCAGGAGCTTAGAGTTGTCAATACCTGACTCTTACGGATACTGTGGCCATCTGTCAGTGTATTGTGTAACAGGCCTAAGTAAATATGGGCAAGCTCTTTTGAACAATAAGAACAAGGTGTACTATTGGAAACCAAGCAAAAAAAAAAAAAGAAGACTCCCAAGTAAGTTATTTAAGAACTCGATGAGTGAAATAAATTCCAAATAGCTCAGACGTTATTGTAAATTTTTCACAAGTCATTAAAAGGAAGAGCAAATCTAAATAAAAAATGAACAAAGAAAGGAATGCAATTGACAGGACAGCTCGTCTTCACCGTCGATCGCGGCTTCTTAATAATACAGCATTATCCTTATTTGCCCTCTTCACTCAAATCAAAGGGATGGACATTTATGCATGAGTGACATCAACCCGGCAATTAAGTTGGCCATTTGAATGAGGGAAGGCCTTCCTCACCTCGCCTGTTTGTTTTTTTTTTTTCCTCCTCGCTCTCTTCTTTTTTTTTCTCCTATTCCCCCTCTGTTTGATGATAGGAGAGGGTGAGCTAGAATTAGGGCGATGGGTCTTCCTTTGAGTGTCAGCCTAAAATGATCAGAGTAAAGATAAGAGGGTCTAGCAGCCCTCAAATCAGTCAAAGTGCCAAAGTCGGCCTTTTTCTCCTCAATTACCGGGTCTGTGAAGCCAGGGAGTGGAAGGCGCAGAGCCTGCTGCATTACTAAAGAGACAATCTATTTCCCCTTTGACCAGAGGGAGAGAAATCATTATGGCATGATTAGTAGCTTCGGCAGTGGGCGAGCATGGAGGTACTACAGGAGAATCGTATTAATTGCCTTAGACCAAGGCACGAGCAGGATTGTTTTAACGTTGATTTGTGGACCTGTATGACTAGCTGTCGGAGATAAAAGCCCATGTCAGGTCTTAGTTATACTGGCAGACTTCGGGCATGCAGACAGAGAGGGTTGATGTCAAAATGAGCTTCTGCGGCTGCCCTGGAAGTCTTTCTCTATATGCCTGTCGATGTCTTCCTCTTTGTCTTTCTTCACACTTCATAGTTTTCCTTTACGCCTCCCACTATCCCTCCCTCTACTCCCCCCCCCCACCCACCCACCCCCCCGCCTCCCTTCCCTTCCCTCAGATGGACTACACCCCACCCCTTCCCACACTCCCTTTCTCTCTCTCTCCTCCAACTGATAGCTGCCTTGGCCGATTATTTCATCCAGTGCGGTCCACTGAGAGCCTCCTCTCCCGGCTTTGGAAGAGCTTTAATTAGCCATGTTAATATCCCCTTCATTGGCCTTAATATCACTCAACACCTTCCTCCATCTCGGCGGCCACCAGGGTCCCCCTGTCCTGTCAGAACAGCTGATTATTGAGAAGGATAGCTTTAATCAAACCTAATTGCAGTTCATTCTTTCTCTCTATCCCCCTTTGCCCTCCATTGCCAACATCTAATGGCAGCGACGACTTGATATCCCATTAAAAAACAATTAAACAACCTCCTTTTGTCTCTGTGCGTGCCAAAACACCAGCACAAACTTCTGTAGATATTTAAGAAGTAAAAGAGAGAGAGAGGGGCCTTGTCTTAATTGCTCTCCTTTTCACCAAGGACCAATTTGCACTGTGCTCATGGAGAATCTTAACCAACTCAAATGTAATGGATGCTATAGCACTGCCACTGCTGTGGACTATGAAAATTAAGCTTATCTTTTTAGGGGAGAAATTGTGCTTAATTGCCTTCATAACAGTAAACATAAAGGAGCTACTTTATGATAGCGTGGGCACTCAATTTCCTGTGTTTATTGTTTCTTAACTTTTGCTTTGGCTGTAGAAGAAACAGTATGTAAAAGCATTAAAGTATCCAAGAAAAGAGACAAGACTAACTCCGAAAGTAATGTGTTTCTTTTATGAAGTCAGTGCATTGCCTGGGAAATATATTCTATCTCTCGCACTGACATAAATTGTCTACCAAGGGGTGATGCATGTGCGCACACACATAGGCACACGCGCGCGCGTGCGCGCTGACACGCGTGCACAAACACACACCGCTGGCCTTACCCAATCTGTATGAGAGGCGACAGACAAATAAAAGTCGTATTTCAGGTCTGCTTTCCGCAGATGTCTGCTGCTCTACATTATGACTCTTTGGGGAAATAAAAACAGGGTCAGGGAATTAGAGTACATAATGGTCATTTTGATGATCAGCCAACAGATGCAACCCGAAAACACAGTGAACACAATCAAGCGAAATGCACTAATGACAAGTCAGGTTTTTTATGGCCTCACCACACACCGACAGGCAATCAGCATTCTGGCATGGGTTAAAACGTCTTTTATTGATGTCCGAGCCAAAGCTCCTTGGATGTGGAGTGAAAATATTTTCTCACCTCTCCTCTCCCTCCTGGGCCCTCGGTGAAGCACAAGGTATAGGAGTCTATCGAAGAACGCTTCTAAATGACCAGTGCATGTGTTAATGTGGCCCGGGTTAGGAGGGTCATTTCAGACTCTGATTTATGGCCTGGCCAGGATCCCACTGGGCGAACGAGAAGTCTTAAGTGTTGCGAAAGCGTCCTCGCAGGCCACACAAGCCACCGTATTTAGCTGAATGAAATGGCAGGGCGAATCTATGGTGCAATCTATGGTAATCCAATGAGCCGCTGTGATTGTGTGAGCCAAGTTAGTATTACAATGGAAACCACAGTATTGCATATAGTCATGCTCGTGCAATGTGATGAAAAATAAATATCACAGCACTGTATTTATAATGAATTGGAGAAAGCAAAGGCACAATCACTCATGATTCAGTGGGGAGAATTTGTAAAAACAACAAGTCGATTTCATTGTTTATTCTGTGTGGTCATGTAAGATTTCACACAATGGGCCACATCTGAGATAATTTCTCTTATTGGCCGCGCTGTTAATTTCCCTCTCCTCAGCTGTTATGTGTCTGTGAGGCCACATCTGATATCCCACTCTCGGTGCGAGGCCTTATCAATAAATTCAGCGAGACCCCGGGAGAAAGCGGGCGAAGACGGCTGCTTACAAACTAACCAAGCCCAGATCTCACTCAGACGTGACATTTGTTCAGAGACGATTAGCCAGGTTGTAATTTGTGGCATAATTGCCTCACCCACCCACAAGTACATGGGTGTGTGTATGCGTTACGTGCGTGCGTCTGTGTGTGTGTGGCATACGGTAGTCCCAGGAGTGTCCGCCTAATTGCCTGACAGGACTATAAGTTTTGTGGCGCGCTCTCACCTTGTTAGGTCCTTTATCCCTGATGCTCTTCAAACAAGACCTGGTCACAGGTGGGCCTCATTTGCTTCCCTATTGAACAGGAGAACTTTAATTGCACAGGGGGTGTCCTGGGATTAAAGAGGTGGGTGGAATATCAAGTGACTTCTTGTATGTTAGTGGCAGATGGGTGTTGGGAAAGACCCATGAACTCAGGTGAGGGGATGAGATCACAAAGAGAGGCTGATGCTCTTGATTTTTCGAACAATAATGAAAAGCGACTTCTCCAACTGCGGCGTCGGCCTCTGGATGGCGTGATGAATGAATGGATGAATGAACGTGGAACTCGGGAGCGCTCGTCAGATCCGACTGAAATTTGCTCACATCTCATGGCTCATTGTCTCAGCTGTGGAGCTCCAATTAATGGTGGTCTGTCCTTTTTTTGTGCTCTCCTTTCAGATTCTTCCTAAAGTTCTTTCTCAAGTGCAATCAGAACTGTCTGAAGAATGCAGGGAATCCACGAGACATGCGCAGATTCCAGGTGACTGAAATCTATTTCGCACTAAAGCTCTGTCTATTTCTGTCCCTGTCTTTCACTGTCTGTCTTGCTTTTTTTCCACACACACACACACACACAGACAGAGACACGCACGTACACACACAGACCGACACAGGTGCGCAAACGCGCAGCTACAGCTGCTGCGCTGCACTAAGTCACACTGACACAGATTCACATATGAATACATTTTTATTATTGGCACTGAAGGAGGCAAAAACCCAGGCAAAGAGAGAGTGAAGGATTTTGTGTCCTGTGTGCTCTGGACAGAATATTTATTAGAGAATACCATCTGACACAAATAAGGATACAGGATTTAAGAGTGCCATCAATTGTGTTCCTGACAGCTTTCTGAGCCTCAGCGCAGAGGGGAGGACGATCCAACCACATGTAACAACAGTGTTAACTCAGGATCTGTCTGCCAGCGGAAACGCATACCTTCTTGTGCGCACATATGCGCAAGCACGCACACAGACCCCCGCACGCACGCACGCACGCACGCACGCACGCACGCACGCACACACACACACACACACGGATGCATAAACATACACGCTGAGAGCGCATATGTTTGCTTTCTCCACATCCCTCTCTCATTCTTACCCACATATGAATATACTTAATGTCACTCACATGCATTTCTTAATGTAGCCAATAAAACCCATCATTTCTGCTGGCTGACAGAATTCAGCGATTCACACTAACAGGACATGAACACTTTTTTTGTTTCTTCAACCCGCTCACATTTGATTCGTCGGAGGCTTAAAAAAACTGACACCCCCTAAACCCCCCCCCCCCCGCACTCCTCCATGTATCATCCGTCCGTCCGTCCAACCCAGACATTGTTCACCGCAAGCAGCCCACTAGGTCAAGGTGAGACAGGCAGTGTTTAGCGTGATTTGTCCTATCAGGGTAACGACAAACTACAGGGGGAATGGGGGGGGGTGGGGGGGGGGTCCGTAACTGGCAGCGCTGCTTTGTGACAGACACATAAGCCTGCATCCTCCTGGAGGAAGCCCCGGACATGAAACAGACGAGACAGGGTGTCCCCTCCTGATGTCACCACCATCAGACCTCCCCTGACTCCTCAAATCTTCCCTCAGGGTGAATGTGGACTGATGCATGACAGCCACCAAGGGCTCTCACCTCTCACTTGTGTGTGTCAAAAATAATGCAGGAACTAAGTTTAAGCATCACCTTTTCTTCAAAACTAGATAAAAGCCCCCCCCCTTTTTTATTTTTTTTTATTTTTATTGTTGCGGATGATCATCCCTTATCTTTCCTCTGACAGTTTGCCGTTTCCCCCTCCTAATAGATTTCCCAGATGCTCCACCGTAGGTGTTTCTCTGGCCAAAGTTGTGTATTCTGCATGCCTTCCACTCTACTTATTACCCCCCAAAACCAGCTGGAGGCCAGAAAGGGCCCAATCCATCATCCTCAGCTTGGCCCAGCTCTGAACCTGCACACAAGAATGGAGCTCTTTCACTTCCCCTTCTCTTCCCTCCTT